>NW_019167993.1:14284285-14656704 GCF_002303985.1 Durio zibethinus
AATCTCTTAGGAGACAATACTGGAATACTTCCATTTATTACTTGATCTGTGCACTTACAGGCTATACAAAAAATAACAATAAAAAAGTTTATCAAAAAAGAAAAAAAAAGCTACTTTAAGATTTATCCCCTTTTTTTCCTCCTTGCTCTTCAACTTCGACCTTAGCCCTAGCCTTATATTCAAAGGTAGTGATGACCTCAGCTTTAAGCTCGACACCCTTATCCTCAATAGCCTTATCTAGAATAGTGTCTAGTCAAGACTTGATGTTATCCAAGCTAATGTCTAAGAGATTTAGGTTTAAGTCAGTAAAGCAAAACTGCACCTCTTTCTTTGTTAGGTTGAAGGCATAAAAAACTTAGCTTCGAGCAAACCAATTTGCATATCACAAAACTCCTTGGATGCTAGAAAGTTGTCTACCTCAACTTGGATTACTTTTTAACCTCTAACTTTGACTTTAGCCTAGCCATCTTAGCAAAAGCCTTTTTGAGCTTAAGGTCAGCTTGTTGTTTGAGAGACTTAACTATAGTTTTCTACATGGACATGTTTTTGAACCGAGCAGCAATGTCATCTAACTTTTTGCTAAACTCTTTTTTCTCTTTCTTGGCCTTACCTAATGAAGCCTTTATTTTTTTGTTGGCCTCGATGGCCATATGAAGTTCTTAAGCATAATCCTTCAAATCTTGTTTGGTCTTGTAATAAAGCATAAAGGCCGATAGATGTTTAGCAAACATTAACCCATAGTTGGGGAGATTAAGGTTGGGATTTATTCAGAAGCTACATAAAGCAAGAACTGGGGCTAGACTTGGGTAAAATAAGGAATATCAAAAACTAATAATATACCAAGCTCAAGAATATACCAATTGTTTTTGAAAAAAGTCACTCATGTGATCTTCTTGACCACTTCGAGGTCTTTAAATACATTGTTTATGGAGTCAAACTCTATATTTATTGCCACCCATTTTGACTTAGGTTGTAACTTATGCTCAACCCAGTAGGACTAGTCTTAAACCTAGGTTTCTTTAGGGCATTTTCCTTTTAGGCATCTATTTTTACCTTTTCTGAGGCACGATTGAGTTGGAGAGAGATTGAAGAAGAAAATAGTTAAATATTTTCACTACTTTCAAGAGGGTGTCAAGTTGGGTTGAAGCCTTTCCTTCCTTCTTGGACTTAAAAGCATGGAGGAAGCGTGTGAATCATATAAAGTTACCTTAGACCTATCTTGATACTTAACCTTTTTTATAACAAAAAGAAAGGTCAACTTATAGATATCCACCACCAACTCTCCCCTCTTGAGGAAATCCATTATTTTGTCCCAAGCTTCAAGCTTCAAGGTAGTTAGGGGATTGACTTGGACATCATCAAAGATGTCAAGCACTTTATTTATTGCCCATACGTCAGGCTTCCCCTTATTATCCCTTTTTTCTATACATAAAAAGAGCAACTTCCAACTTTTTATTAAACTTAAGTAGTCTACAAAAATCTTTTTTATAGGTCAGATTGTTACATAGAACCAGCTCTTATCATGAAAGCGCTTGTTAACCATAAAGAATTCTCTAAATAAAGAAACTATAGGAAGAATGTCTAATGTTTTACAAAGAACAGTAAAAATTACTATATTCTAAAAAGAATTTGGCATGAATTAAGTGATAGTTAAATTATAAAAATGAAAAAGCTAAACAACGAAAAAATGTAAAGGGAACCTCAGACCGGCCATTATCGACTCCCAATACACGTAAATTTGGTAATTTTATAGAGAGTTAGTGATTCAATCCTTGATGGTTAGTGTCATTATGCTGTATCCCTTTTTAAGAAGATTAAATTTGACCTTCAAAGTGTGGGAGTGATGCATCGAACACATATTAAGGCAATCTTGTAGATTGAACCTACCCTTTAATCTCTACATCACATCATTAGGGGTGATACCTAGGTCATAGAGGGTATGAAAAAGAATAAGGTCGTATGCATCACTAATTGAAGTGACTTTCTCTTTGCCTTCATTCTCTTCTTCCACTTCAACATAGTTGGACCTCTTTGAGTACTCGTCTATAGCTTGTCCACTTTTAGAGGTTTCATCATTTGAGGACTTACCTTCAAAGAAAGTAGCAGAGGCCTGCACTAGAACAAGAGTGGGGACTTCTACCATATCAGAAGAAAAAAAAGAAAGAGAAGACATGAGACTCCTTAGACTCATAATGCTAAAGAAGGTTGGACTCGATGTTCAGCTTGGAAGGACATTAGAAAAAAAGTGGAAATGAAAGTTTGAGAACAATCAGAGATAAAAAAAAAAATAAAAGTTGGGGTAAAAAAAGAAAAAAGATCAGCCAAAGAAGCGAAATTGACCTAGGACTAGTAGATTTTGGAAATCATGATCTATTACAGCAATAAGCTTATCCATATTGTGACAAACCCACTTTCCTCTTGTACAAGCACTATCTTCAACTCATCTCTGATCTTTCATAGACATCGAATTCAACCAAAAGGTAGCTCAAGTGTAATCCCTTCTTGCAATTATAAAAAGGACTTCATCATCTAAATCTTGGTGATTGAGCTGACCTCCCATTATCTCTAGCTTAAAACTCTTTGAATTTGAACCAAAAGACATAATTAAAGGGAAATAAACATACCAAACTAAGTGAAGATGAGAAGGCTAGTTAAAAGAGAATTAGAAAGTTTAGAGGTCAGAAAAAATAGATTGACACAAGAGTAAGAAGGTTCTAAAGTGAGAGATAAGACCCAATGGGGCCCTTTATATAGCTAATACAGAGATTAAATAAACGCTAATGATCATGCCACGTATCTAAAGCAATTACCAAAGATGACTCTTCGTATTCATGGCTTTGAATTTTGTCATTCAATTTTTTTTATCTAAAGCAATTACCAAAGATGACTCTTCGTATTTATGGCTTTGAATTTTGTCATTCAATTTTTTTTCCTTATTAAATGCTATTTTCAAACAAATAGAAAGGTAAACTAGTCATTTCACCCATCCACATCGGCCAAACACTTATGACATACCAACTCAACCATATAACAAATCAAAATTTCAAAACAAAGAAACAACATAAGTTTCATGTTGACCTAGGCAACAATAGGCCACCAAGTCACGGTCAAACACAACATCAATGATATAAGTCACACCTATAATCACTTATAAATTTGTTTGGTTCAACCTCACCCATCTTGGCATTTATAGCCATCACTTTAGTGACTTCAAGTTAGACCAATTAAGTGTAAATTATAAACTTTGCGCTCAAGTTCAAGCTCAACATCGGCACGAGCACACATCAAATCAGCATAAATCAGATCGATCAAGACCACACTTGATAGTTTAATATTCAAACTGCTTGTTGGAAGGATATAATGCAAGGTATTTCTAGGTTCAAAGGGCAAAATGGTCTTTTTCTTCATTAGAGACTGTTAGAAGACAACTAGAGGCATTTTTTACATTTGGATCAACCTAATATGTACAATGCCACATTAGCTATGCTACTTTATCAACTTGCCCAAAGGGCTTCCTCTCTTGTTGACTTGTCATTCCTTGAGTGGATAATCAGCACCCAAGTTGGCTCGACTTGCTTGGTCATCTTGACCATAGGGGTGACTGTGGGTAACTTAAACTACCTCAAAATCCCTTACTTTTAACTATAAATAGAGCCATTCAAGTATTATCTAAACATCTTATACTCTACAACTTTCATGCTTTCTCCTTCCTATTCCTTCCTATACCAATCTTTAACTTGAACGTTGAAGCACAAATACTAAAAAAATTTCCAACCTTTGCCTTTAACAACTTACTTTCTCTCTCTTACCATTTCAAGTGTTTACCCCTCAGCTCAGAGCTCAGCCTAAACAATCTATAAATTTTATGGATGTTTGTTAAACTATTTTTTTGGTAAGGTTTCTATAATTTTTTTGTCAAATTATTTGTTTGACAAGATTATTTAATTTTGAAATATTTTAATTATATACTTTTAATTTTGAAAATATATTACTTAGAATAATTATATTATAATTAACCAATCAAAATTTTAGAATTTTGTAAAATCTATTAAAACATTATAAAAAATCCAATTTTAATTAGAAAAAATTTATATTCCCATTATTTAATAGTGAAGATATTATTAGTTGTACATGATTTTTACTTCTCATGTTGAGAGGTGTTTTACATACGTTAATGTGTCAATGTCTTAATTTGTGTTGATTTATTTCCTAACATGGTATATGTCAACATTGCTCTATTTGTTGTTTTTGCCAATTCAAAAATTGTATTGATAAAAAAAATGCATGCCCAATATCAATTACAACAAGTTAAAATACTCATAGATCATTGTAGAACCTTACATTGTATGAATGTACAAAACAAATCAAATTATGGTGGGCCAAGTAAACCATCCTTGTATGAAAACCAAAGAAGATGGTTGCATTAACCTAATTATCTAGGCACATCTTTCTGAACTAGACAATGTCATTCTCATTTACTTAGTCAATCCTTAATCAACATAGTCAATTCCTTAGGTCATTTAGACAGTGCACACTTGAGTTGCCACATCATTTTTATTCATAAAATTAGCTTGCCCCATTGACTAAGAAAGTGTTCACCCAACATTTCAATAATGTCCCATCAAAGTATCACTTTAGAATTGAACATCTGGCCTCCAACTTATTGAGACTATTAAATGCAGCCCATATCTATCTAGGATCATTAAACATGACTCATAGCCACTTATGTGAACCCTTCTTGAGCTTCGCGTATACTTTTCATCAACTATTAACTATCCCAATTAGCCACAATGCATGTCAGTTTACTTGAAGCTTAGGTACATAAGAAAAAACACCCTTATACTTCATACTTAAGCTACTGACCTCCATTGTTGCTTCTTTCACACAACTTCGCCTTCTTCCCTACCTTATCTCTTAAAATTCGTTGACTTGAGCGTCGGAGCACATACTAGAAAAATAACTTCGATGCTCTTTGACCAGGCATTCTGGCTATAGGTATAGTCTATCCAACCTCCAATAGCTGCTTACTAGTTTCTTTTGTAGACACCTAATTTTGTCATAGTAAAATTTAGCTAGTTATTAGGCCTTCAAAATTCAACCTTGATTTAGATCCAATATATTTTTTTTCAATTTTGATAAATTTTTAAAATCGAATTTAGAACCAATTTAACCTAAATGCCCCATGGTCAAACTTAGTAAAACTTGTTCAAATAAAGTCAAACTTGGTCAAAATTAGTCAAAATTAGTTAAATCATATTTAACTTAGGTTAATCTTCAAAATTCACAATCAAATGGGATTAACAAAGCTAAGAAATGAAATTGGTGATTTTTAATGAACTAAACTTTATTTGTACTTCAAGAAAGTAAAATTACTGAAATGCCTTTAAGGGATATTTTTGTAATTTGACAATCTCAAAGTTGGATTTTTTTGAAAACTTTTAGATCACATTTAACTATTATTATATTATTTTTGATGCATCAAAAAACCTAATTACACCTTGAAAAGTGTAAAATTACCTAAATACCCTTAGAAGTATTTTTGTAATTTAAGCTTCTCGAGGTTTATTTTTCACGAAACACTCCAAATCATGGTTTTATATTATTTCATGATTTTTAGTGCAATAAAAACCTTGATCGTACCTAACAAGGTGTGAAATTACTAGAATACCATTAAAAGGTATTTTTATAATTTGACATTCCTGAGGTTATAGTTTTGCTAAACATTCTATATCATGTTTTCAAATTATTTTATGAATTTTGGTGCATTGAAACCTTTATTGCACCTTGAAAGGTATGAAATTACGAAAATACCCTTAGGGGTATTTTAATAATTTGATTTCCTGAGGTCGATTTTTCACAAAAGCTTTCAAGTCATGATTTTCAAATATTTCAATATTTTTGATGCTTTGAAATCGCAAAAATGAAATTGGAAACATTGTTTTCCAGGAAAATTGCACAAAAAGGCAAAAACTTTAACAAAGATAATTTGGCCTTTTCACAAGTTTCTAACAGCAGCTAAGGTGCTAGATTTATCACGGACCATTAATCATTTGAAGATCTTGATCCAAGGGTGAAAGGTGATTGTTTGGTGAATAAATATGGGTGAATTTTTAGCTTTAGATGTATCTTATGAGCTATTATTCAATTGCATGAGATATTTATTCATCATTTAGGGCTAAATGAAAAAAGAAGAGAGGCAGCTTGTGGTGCGAAAAGGAGAAGAAAAAATATGTAGAAAAAATTTGAAAGCTTTCCTTGACATATAATCTCTACTACTTTTTTCATTGCATTTCATATCATTCCATATCATTTTTCATAGTTTTCTTATTATTTAGCCTTTAATTTTTTTTCTTTTTTTATGAGAAAATCCATAGTTGTTCATTTCTTTAAATCCAAGCTTGATTAAAGTTTTCATCAAACTAAACAATAGTCTAGTTTGAAATAAAAAAAAATTAAGCAAAAAAAAAAAAGTCCACCATTAAAACCATGCAAGGGAGGTTCGGCCAACCTTGCTTCTTCCTATGGCCGAACCTCCTTTGGCCCATTTTTTTTATGTTTTTCCTCTCTTAAATAATGTGTATGAATGATTTGTGTGTTATAATATAGGTTTAATGCATGTTTTTTGATTGTTTTAGTAAGTTTGAATGTATTGTTTGGTTAGTATTTGTGTTTTCATGGTTTCCTTATTGGTTAGTTTGTTATATGTTTGATAAAATTCCTTTCATTATAAAAATGCCTTTATTTATATTTCAATGAGTGTTTGATGCATGATTTAACTAAATAAGGTGGTGGATTGATTGTGGTAGCCATAGGCATTCCATCAAGCTCTCCTATGCTTGGCCAAACCTCCTTTCAATGCATGTGGCCAAATGTTGCTTCTACTTTATGTGCTTGCTTATGTTTTTAACTTGTTCTTTAAGTTGTCTATGTGTTTGATCAAATTTTCAATGAATAAAAATGTTAGATTAATAGACTTTTTGGTGAGTTCATATTGTTTGCATGTTTTTTAATTTAAAAAAAAGTGGAACATGTCTTTAAAATTTTAAAACCCTTGATGTTTGATTCATTTTAACCATATTGTTGTATGCATGTTTAGTTCATAATATATTTGTAAACATACCTAAGTTTGTAATATGTTTGTTTTCATATATGTTCTATGTATTAAAATTTGCATTTTCATTAATGGCATTTTGGTAATTTTTGGTATATGCATTCCACATGCAACAAAGTTTGCATTTTTATCAATGGCATTTTGGCATCATTGTTACATGCATCAAAGTTTTCATTTTAATCAATGGCATTTTAGTAATTTTGTCATATGCATTTCCCATGCAAACCTTAAATCCAAATCCAAATCCCAATCCGAGAACTTATATCTTAAACCCCAAATCCAACCCTAAACCTTAGACCCTAATCCTAAACCAAAATCCTAAATCAAAACCCTAAAATCAAACCCCAAATTCAAAACTCTAAACCCAAAACCAAACCATAAACCTAAACCTTAACCCTAAACATAAACCCTAAACCCTAAAATCAAAACCCTAACCTAGACCTTAAACTAACATCAAACTCTAAACTAACTCTCAAACCCTAAAACCAACTTGATTCTATTCATGCATTTGCATTGGCATTTTATTTTGTTGTTAGTTGCATTGTTGAATTGTCATGCACTTATACTTTGTCATTTATGTTTACTTATCATGCATTCATCATACATTATCACGTTCATGCATATTGTACATATGTTTTATACATTAGTTTTTAGAAAAATGTTTCAAAAATAAGAAAATATCTCAAATAAATATGATATTTGAGAATTTGGCCTAAATATAGAGGGATTCTCAATAGTTATTATTTATGTGAGTTGTTATCTCAATTTTGTAGGAGCAATTTGAAAACTCCTAAGTTACAGATATTTTTGAAACTTTACCTAAAAATAAGAGAGTGAAAAAAGTGTGTTTATACTTAGAACATTTTTATCTTGATCCAAAAATAAATTGTTTTTGCTTAAGAAAAAAAATATTTGATTTTTGTAATAAACAAAAGAATTAATTTCTAAACATTAAAAAGGGACTATTTTTACCAAAACCTAAGAATAACATATAATTAATTGGTACCATCTTTTATGATGCTGTGAGGGTGCTAATCCATCCTACACATAATCGATGCTCAAGTTAACTTTGATTTTTGTAGACCACAAAATATTCTTCTAGTAAACTTTAAACTTATTTTAAATATTTTATTAAAAGGATAAAATTTTTGGGTGGCCAATTACACCCTAAAAAATATTAGTGGCGACTTCTTATTTTGGTTTTTATTAAAAATGTTTTTTAGCCTCATGTTTTTTTTCATTTCTCAAGTTCAACGGTCAGGTTCTTAGACCTGTATGTCATGATAATTTTGGGACTCCATTAGAGATACATTTTTAAAGAGTCAAACCAAAGTTTGATTATATGTTATCCTAAGTTTTGGTTTAATGGTCCTAGTTAATGTTTAATCTTAATTCCTTGATTTTAGTTGTCTTTTCTTTTTAAATTGAAAAAATTGAAAAAAAATCAAAAACTTTTTTGAAAAGATTAAAAAAAATTGGAAAAATGTTTTGATTATAATTTCCATGTTTCCAAAGAATTCAAAAAAAAAATGTGTGTTTTACATTTTACCCATATTTTAACTATCATTTATTTTAAATTATTGTTATTTATCCTATTTTTAATAATTGTGAGGCATTTAGAATAAGGGTATTATAGGAAAAGTTGAATGGTTTATGGTTTCCTTCATACACACTCACATTTGTATCGCATGCATAAACTCTATACCTGAGCTTTAAACCTTTTTAGAAGGAACTAAAGTAGCTATGCTCTCGTAAGGTATAAACCTCTATAATGGCTAGTTAAACACTCATACTCAATTGAACCTTTTTCGCTTATGGCTTGTTATGGGTAAATATTGGGGTGCCTTTAATCTATAATAGACGATGATGTGAGGAAGAATTTGGAAACCTTTAGAATCACCAATTCCAAGCCCGACATATAATGAAACTTAGGGAGCCAGCCTTAAGTAGACCTATGCTACACCCTCTCTATAGAAATTACCCAAAATAAGTCACATGGAGGAATACTCACCCTTCTTGTTTAGTTTTTTGTTAATTTGATAATTTACATCCTTGCTTTCAAAAAAAAAAAAAAAAAAGAAAGAATAAAAGTCATTGGGAGTAACAATCCTTTGTGTTTAAAAAAAAAAAGCAAAAAAACAAAAACAAAAAAAAGGAAAAAAGGAAAAGATTGCTTGAAAGTGTTAATTTATCTTGTTGTATTACATTTGCACTTTTAATTTTCCTTTTTACTAATTTTTTTGTGTTTTCTTTTATTTTGTCTTTTTCATGTATCATTCTTGACATAAAGCATTAGAGATACTCATTTTAGATAATTTGTTAATAAAAGGTTTCATGGCATCCTAAGAATCTTATTTGGAGTCCTCAATTAATAAGTCACTCTATGAGGTTAAAGAATAGTCAAAAAATAGGTGACAAATAAAGGGAGACTGTTTGATGAATGGACACGATGTAAGCCTTTTGGAGTTGGTATATTTGGATTTAAAAAAGAATGATACAGCCAATTTAGAGGTATTTAGAGTTAGTAAAACCTAAAAATAAAGGTGGCATTCACAGCCAAATATGGAGATATTACTTAGATTACAATGGCAAAGCTTGATGGTCAGAAGTTGAAAGCCATAGTGAGGTTCTAAAATCTGGCATACTAGTAATTTATGTTCAACAATGGGGATTTAACACCCATTATAGAAGAGCATTCTACCTTAGTACATCTGGATTTGCCTAAGCCTAATGGAATGAATTGGAAAGCACAAAATCATCAGGGTATAAGAAAAAGTTGGCAAAGTTAATTAGAGTTGAGGTTCAGGTAATCAATAAGAAGAAAAGGGTTAGTGAAGGGATACCATGGACATTCTTATGAGATGTTATGGTTTAAAATTCCAATGAAAATCATGATATGGATATATTTGCATTGGCAATCTATAGGTTAGTGATCTTTTTTAGAGTTTTAAGGTATATAAAGGCTTCCATGATCGACGTTAGAATAAAAGATTAAACTTTCAACAATGATTTTGGCTGAAACCATCAGATCTTTAAATCATTGCCAAGGAAAATAGAGGGAAGGATGATTAGTTGTACTTAGCTACTTTATATCTGGATTCAAAGTCACTTTTAGGGTATCGAGCTTCATTATTCCTTTACATGAAGCCCTTACCGCCTTTGGCCTAGTTCAACAAAAAAGAATGGCCAAGAAGTCTCCCCAAGGAACAATGGATAGCATTATTTTAAAGTTTAAAAAGATAAAGGTTTCCTCCATCGACGAGTTTGGAATGTTGCAAATGACCTTATGGGGCCAAGCCAAGAAAGGCTATCATGTGGAATACTGTCAAACCATAGTGGGTTATCCATGAAAAATGGACTTATGAAAAGTTAACCTTGACTATGAATAGTTTTTGGTGCCACACAATCGCATGATTTCAACATGAGGAACACATAATCCATGAAACTTTGTATGTCATCTAGCTTATGCCATTCTAGCTTTTGGAGACAAATAGGGATCATATCACTTTAGGCCAAAGGTTAGTAATCTTTGACCTTTGTTTTTTTAACTAGTTGAGGTTATTGTTGCCCCCTTAAGTTGATTCTTGAAAATCTTATCGATAAAGTCTACAATAATGGTTTAGTAATTGCTACTTCACTTCTAATGATGTCAATATTTCTACCATAGTACTTATTCATAGCTTTCATATATTTTTTTGAAAGTTTGAACAAAAAATTTGTTAATATTGATGAAATTTTATCGACAAAAGTTTTTTGTTGATAATTACTGATGCATTTTTAATGGAATAAAATAAAAAATTAACTTAGGAATTATCAACTCATTATTGATGAAATTTATTAATGGAATGATTTTTGTCAATATTCCATAGGTAAAAATTTAGAAAGAATATAAAAGGTTGGCACAAGCTTTACTAACAAATTATCTATTGGCAATCCATCAATTAATAGTTCACCAACGAAAAATTCTATCAGTAATAAATTTTAGTAAAAAATTAAATTTTAGAGAAAAAAATTAAATTTTTAGTAAAAAATTCTTCGTCTATCTATTCCTGGTGCTTTTCAATGATTGGGTAGTGTCATCCTGCCTCCTACTTTCATTTCTTCACAATTTCTCCCTTTCCAATGGCCGAATGTTGCAAATAAGTTTTATACCCCTCTTCCTTTTCTAGCTTTGATTTTGATATAGGTTTTCCATTTTTCTTAAAGATGATTTTGATTTTAAATTTTGTTTGATATTTGAGTTTGCCATTTGGTGGTGACTAATGACTGGCAAGTGGCCAATTTCACTATTTATGTGTGGTTGTGAATTGAATAGTTTTGCTTATTGAATTGAAATAATTAAATAATATTCCTTATTGGAAATATATTAGTAAAGGCTTAGTTGAAAATACATCCTTAAGTACAATTTTTTGGAAAATATGATTTTATTGTAGGACAAAGAGTTTTTTCATAAACCAAGTTTATTAAAGCTCTTTACTTGTAGAACTTTATATTCAAATACATCCTTCATTTTTTTGTAGTGTAATTTCTTTCATTTTTTTCAACTAATCTATTATTTGTTATTGAGTTAATAGCACTTGTAATCCCTAAACTTTGATCAAAATTCTATTTTGGTCCTTAAACGCTAAAAAGTTCAAACTCTAAAAGGTTCTAATCAATCCTTAATTGCTCAAAGTTGTTCTATTGTGATCCTTCCTTCTATGGAACTATCTAAATTGATGAAAAATGCCAGCTAGCATCACGAGATGATGTTAGCTAACATCTCACGTGACAGGTGAGAAATTAAAATAGAATTCTCTCAAAGTTTAAGGCTAAAGATGAAATTATTTCAAAAATTTTATAAACAACATATAAATTTTATAAAATATTATATTCAAATTATAAAAATTCAATATCATTTTAAAAACAAAAAAATTATTTTCTATTAAAAATATTATTTTACTCATAAATAATAATATAAATATTATTTTTTATCCATAAAATATATTTTTTAATATTAAATATCTTTTATTTTCCTTTTCAAATATATTTATAAAAAATAAATAAAGGAAAAGATAAAAATACTTCAAGAAAAAATTGATTTTTATATATTTCAAATACATATTATAAAAAATTATAATTTAAATTATTTTAAAATTTTTATTATAATATGACTTATCAATAAAATAATATTTTTAATTGAAAATAGATTTTTAAAAAATTAAAATTAAGTTGAAAATTTCAAAATAATTTTGTTAAAATTACATATCATTTAAAAAAATTAAGTAAAAATTTTTATATCGGTTTAAGAAATTAAATTAAAACTTTATATCGGGTTAAAATATTATGTAAAAATTTTCAAATCATTTTCAAAAATAGATTTATTAATCTATTAAAAAATATAAAAACTTTATATTCATATAAAATAAAAAATATGATTTAAAACATTTTTATTTTCATTTTTATAAAAAGTATTTTGTAAAATATATATGAAAAGGAAAAATAAAAGGCATTTAATATTTTAAAAAATAAATTTTTTTGGATAGAAAATAATAAGTTTTATTATGACTTATGAGTAAAATAATATTTTTAATAATTCATTTTGTTTTTAAAATTATTAAATTTAAAAAAAAGAATTTTGAAAATTTTAACTTAATTTTAAGTTTTGAATATCTATTTTTTATTTAAAACAAAAATCTATATAATAAGTTATATTATAACAAAAAAATATACAAATATACATTCAAACTTAATATTTTTATAACAAATATATGAAATATATAAAATTTTGAAATAATTTTATCTTTGATCCTTAAGTTTTGAGAGAATTCTATTTTGATCTTTTATTTGTAATGTCAGATAATACTAGCTGATGTTATCACATGGTACCGGCTAGTATTTGCCTTCAATTTAGATGGTTCCATAAATGAAAAGAACAAAATATGACAATTTTGGACAATTAACGATTCAATTAGAAATTTTTAAAGTTTAAGAATCAAAATAGAATTTAGATCAAAATTTAAAAACTGCGGATGCTATTAACTCTTTGTTACACTACAAGAAAATGAAAGATTAGTAGCAGTTTTTAAGTGGCATTTCACATACAAATGCCGCTAGCTTTCATGTTTTTATAAAACTTAAGGTATTTTTTTTATCAAAACATCACTAAATATTCAAATAGCGACGTTTGTACTTATAAATATCACCCAAGATAAAAATTAACGGCGTTTATTGACTAAAACACCTTGAATAATCCTTTTAAAAAAATTGGAGTGATTATTGAAAGCGTTTTTTGCAGACTACGCCTTCAATAATCCGCTAAAAAAGTGAAGGCACTTATTGAAGGCATTTTTTACCAAAAATGCCTTCAATAAATCTCTTCATCAATGCATATGCTAAAACTGGAGTAACATTATCGGTTAGAGCATACGGTTGTTAACCATAAGGTCACAGTTCAATTCCTCCCTTTAGAGAGTTTTTATTGGTTTTTCAAGGGATTATTTCTAAGGGATGATTGAAGGCATTTTATGCCCAAATACGCCTTCAATATTCTATACAAAAATTTTTGGAGGGATTATTGAAGGTATTTTTACCTAAGAACACCTTCAATAATCCCCTTAACAAAATTTGGATAGGATTATTGAAGGCATTTTTTGTTACAAATACCTTTAATATTCCCTTCCAAATTTTTCAGAACATTATTGAAGGCGTTTATGGCCAAATCACCTTCAATATTCCATTCCAGGATTATTGAAAGTGTTTTTCAACGAAAATGCCTTCAATAAATTTAGGAATATTATAGGCGTTTTTACCCACAATGCCTTCAATAACCTCATTCATCATTTTATGAGGGATTTTTGAAGGCATTTTCTGGCTAAAAATGCCTTTAGTAATCCCATAAAAAAACATTTGGTTTAATTATACATGTGAAGTCAGTTGTAGTTTTATGCTTAGAAAACATTTGAAGTCAGTTGTAGGTTTATGCCCAAAAAACATTTGGTTTATATATGCGATATTACAAATTACATTTTGAAATTTACATTACGAACATTGTAGTATTTAAATAAATTGACCAAAAATCTGAATTTAAAATTGATAACATTGCCAATCTACAAACTTAAATTATCCATTCAACATGGCATGTTAAAAACATTAACATGTTGTAATATTATAACAAATGATTCTCATATATTTACACTTAACCAACAATGTCCAACTTCAAGGTTGAGCAATAAATGATGATACATACTCACACCACTCTTTATGGACTTCATCAAGTTTGTCTACATGACGCTTTCTTTACTCTTCCACTAAAAAAAAAAAAGAAGTAAATGTTAATAAATGAGAACATAATTTGGCTTTTTTTAAAAAAAATATAATGACTTTATGAAATTTATACTAACCTTGAATGGTGTGGTCATAAAATCATATAAAACTCTCTCTCATTAAATGAAAGACATAATATCCACATTCAATATATCCTGGTTGACAAGGTACCTAAAAAATACGTTTAGTGGGTTTAAGAAACATTTATCTACACAAACTCAGCATAAAAGAACAAATTTCACATTTATCGATAATGACACCCATTTTATCTTTGCCTTCTTATCAAATACAGATATTACCCTAAATTAAAAAAAAAAGAAAATTACTTAATACATAAATAAAATTACTTATGAAGAAACAGAAGATATATAATATAATAACATGTAATACCTCTTTATAAAATTTTTAATATTGGGGTTAGACATCACCATTGGTTAAGTGGAATTAAGTAAGTATGGCATTAAGGAATTGGTATCAATCACAATAAGCTACCAATAACAATTGTAAAATAATAAAAATGATATACTCATATTAGGCATCATTTTAGATTTGGGTAAGGTTGGAATAATTTTTTGTATGAATATAACTTACGTAGCATTATATAAGAGCAAATAATAATCAGCCTTTTTTTTCATGCATTCAATCACATGACTAGCACAAAAAGCAACGATTTTACTCTACTCACTAATGAAATTGGGGTCAATGAATTTGAATCTATGGGTCGTTTGTCTCACCTTGACCTCTCTATATAAGAAGTTACACAATAACAATCAACAATACTAGTTAGTAATACACTGTAATATAGATTAATACATATTGAGTTTGCATATTTGTATTTATAAGCTAACCTCATATAAGTAACAATATCAACAGCTGATATTTCATTCAGGTTACAAAATTTGTTAACCCCATCCACACCAATGTAAGAAAATGATGGTTGATCAAATAACCTATCCTCAGACTCAATGGTTATGCAGTTTTCTCTGGATAAATGATTAAGATAATAATTAGATAACTCATCCATGGCAGGCTAAGCAAGGGTTATACTCTGAATCTCAACATCCTGCTATAATATATAATGAAATATAAGTATTAAAACAAAATCGATAAATATAATAAATAAATAATAAACTTACAAACAAAATCATACTTCATGGCTGGTAGTGGAGGTTAGGTTCCCTGCCTGACTTACAATGGAAGCTTGTCTAGGTTAATGATGCTATCCGACTAGCCTACGGCATGCTAGGCTGCATTGCTGCCAATATCACCTCTAAAGCAATAAGTCATAGCTATTGCTCATTGAGACGTTGCTCCTAGTCATCAAGTCATTATTGTTGTTGCTCAATGATTGCTTCATATTATGCATTTGTCATTTGAGGGGTTTTGGGTTGATTACTAAAAAACTTTGATGGCAACACAAATTTACCAACCCTATGAACTCAACAATGCCTTTCTTTAGCTCCTATTACTAAAGACAATGGATGTTCATCATATTGGGTTGCCAGTTCACTGGATTTAACTTTAATAGCATAATCATCTTGAAAAATAATAATAAGATGGGCTGTAACAATAAATCTATATAAGCTAGTATAGAGTCATGCATACAACCACAATGTCAATCATACATGATTTAATGAGCAGTTATACATATAATCCTTTTAGCCAATTCTTTAGTTGCTTTATCTATAAAAGATTTATCATTTCGTAGATATCCTTGTTTTCACACATCTCATTTAAAAACTTTGGTGTTAGAGCTAGTGCATTTTTAATAAATTACCGTAATATAAGAATCAAAATATATGAAATGAATGTTCATAAATATTCATTTATGAGTATAAAACAAGTGTGTGAATACTTATAAGCTCATACTTGACATTTGCATATCCCTTTCTCGCTATTCGATGGTGATATATTTGTTTGGCCCGAATGTTCTTTTAGTTTTCTTTGATTTTCTACAAAAGAAAAAAATTACATAAATTACATATGAAGATATCTTATATATTAGATAAAATCTTACAAACAAAATTTTTTGTTTTGGGTTTGCGTATTGAGAAATCTTCTAATAGTTGATCTCAAACAAAAATTCTCCAATCTCCATTACTTATAACATCTGCATATGACCTAGGCAAAATAGTCAATACATCACATTGATCAATGAGTAGTTAAATATATTGGATTGTCAATCTACTTTTAAAGTTTTTGAATGCTTTCCCAGCAGATTGCAACACAACCTTTTTACACTCAATCGAGATGTCAAACCATTCTTAAATAATTTAACATAATTAGTATGAACACATTGAATTTTAATTAAATGATCATTTAGCGAATTTTATGAAATAGTTGAATAAACATACCACAACCGACTCTCATATACCATCATTTAGATTATCAAGAACTCATAAGCAATTATGGTACATAATTGAAATGCTACTATGGATGACACACCAATATGAGTACCAACGTGGTAGCTCTATTAGACACAGGCTGCCCACTTTGATTGAAGTTTATGTGAATTTTTATGTCACAACTTTAATTTATTTATTTCATCCCTTTTTTTTTTCTTTTTTGGCCTACAGGTGTGTCTTGTACAGGTTCAATAGAAAGAGAAATATGTTATTCGAAGGCTATAATACCTACGATTTTTATCATAATTATTCAAAATATACCAAATAGTCTATCTAAATTTTACATTGTACATAATAAAATACAACCAATATCATACTATAGAAACACCATTCAGCAAACCATTCAGCAATGTGATCAGAAACACCATCCAGCAAACAATTCAAAAATATCATTCAGTAAACCATTCAGCAAACTAATATCATACAATACCATTTAGCAAACCATAATATTTAAACCAAACTACACATAAACACCATACATGCAATGAAAGTGCTTAGATGACTAAGGTTATGGTGAAATGAATAAAAATATATATACAGATGTAAATAGTAAAAAACAAAAAAAAATTGTTTATTGATGAATATAAATAATACAATAAACAAATAAAATACAGACATACTGGTAAACAAAGAGGTGTATGGTGTTAACTTGTTGAAAGTCAGCAATGACAATAAAGATAAAGAAATTAAAAGTCAAACTAAAAGTGTTTAGGGGTTTGGTTTGGTTGATTAATGCAGCTTTTAATCATTCTCTATAATCGTAGTTTATGATTATGAAGTTTAAGACAAGGGAATGAATATAAAAATTATAAGTAAAGGCATTTTTTTTGCCAAAAATGCCTTCATTAATTCCCTTAAAATTTTTACTAAAATTTTATTGAAGGCATTTTTACTAAAAGATGCCTTTAATAATCCAAAACAATTTTTAAAAGAAAATTATTAAAGTTATTTTTTTTTAGAAAACACCTTCAACAATCTAGTCCATTTTTTCAATAGCTTGTTTTATTTAAGGTGTTTTATGCCAAAAACATCTTTAATAACCCAATCAAAAAATATTACGAGGATTATTGAAGGCATATTATGTAAAAAAAATACCTTTAATAAATTCCTTGAAAAAATTTGAGTCAATTAGTGAAGGCATTTTTAATAAAAAATACCTATAATAATCTTATCGTTAAAATTTTAGTGGATTATTGAAGGTATTTTTGGTAGAAAACTGCCTTCACTGATATTCCCCTGATAATAATAAAAGGGATTATTGAGGGCGTATTATGCAAAAAATACCTTCCATAAATTCCTTCAAAAACTTTGAGAGAATTAGTGAAGGCATTTATAGTAAAAAATCACCTTCAGTGATATTCACCTGATAAAAATAGAGAGGATTTTTTATGGTGTTTTTTGCAAAAAAAAAATGCTTTTAATAAATTTCTTTAAAAATTTTTAGGGGTTAAGTAAAGGCAGGGATTATTGAAGGTATTTATTTGTTGAAAATGCCTCTATTTGTTAGATGTATGCGCATGTGTCTTATAAACTCCAATAAAATTGTCCCTAAACTTAGCACATCCAATTCCCAACTTTAAGCTTCATCTTCATTAATCTACTATTTCTTTTTTCAGACCAACTACATTTTACTTTCCCTTTCCTTTAGCTTTTAGTATTTGAGCTTTTTTTTTTTTTTGAACCTATTTCGACTAGTCCTTAGTTATTTACTTTAGCTTTTACTTCATTCTACTATTCCTTCAGCTTTTGCAATTTACGATATTCTTTTTGGTTTAAAATTTTTCTCTAAAACCTACATTCCTCAAATACCTATTTGGAACCCATCATCCACTTCCCTTTCCCTTTCATTTTCTTCTTTTTTTAGGTTTCCTTTAAACTAGTTTTACCTTATTTTAACCCTAACTACAAATATTTTAGGCTAATGTCTAGGTTAGTAGCAGAGTTTTAAATGCTTTATATTAGGTAGCTAAGAAAATACTTCACAATAAGGAGTTCTGGTCTTGTTATTATTTTTTGTTTAAAAACATAGTAAAATTAAGTATTTTACATGTTTATTTTCATATAAATTATTTATATAAATTTGGTTTGATAATGTAGCAAGTACTAAATGGATAAGAGTTGGATATAAAAGTCAAGATTAAGTCAAGAATATAGAGATAGAGTGGAAAATTTTCTTAATTTTACATTTGAGGATACGAGAAAGATAATATGATGTTATGCCTATGTATGAAGTGTGCTAATATCGATTAGCAAATGCGTGAAGTTGTTTTTAAACATTTAATTTGTATTGGATTTATCTTGAGATATGTTAATTGGTATTTTCATGGAGAGTCTATACTATCAAGATCTTTCACTAGGGTCCCTTCAACTTCAAGGGCTCTCAAACAGTAACATAATCCTTTCATAGCAGATGACATTGAAGGCATATTACGAGATGCTTTTAACATTCATAACCAACATTTTCATAATTCGTCTCCCCAAAATGATGGATTTAATGAGTCAAATATTGAAATGAATGAATTTGGTGAACATGGAATAGGTGTAAGTGACCAACAACCTAAACGAAAAGCATCAAAGTTTTATAAGTTACTTGAGGATATGAATAAAGAACTTTATGAGGCATTAAATCATTCAAGGTTATCTTTCTATGTTCATTTTTTTCACTTGAAATGTTTATGTGGATGGATGGAAGCTCTTTGACTTTATTATTGGAGTTTATGAAAAAAATGTTTCCTTTTACAAAAATCATTGAATCTTATAAGGAATCAAAGAAGATGATCAAAGATTTGGGTTTTGGATATGAAAAAATTCATAGTTATCCTAATGATTGCATGTTGTATTGGGGTGATAAAAAAAATCAAGAATCTTATCTTTTGTGTCGTATTTCTCATTAGGTGGACAAAAATCTTGATGAAAGGTTGAATAAGGATGGTGATGAGGTCTATGTAAAAAAGAAGCTTGTAAAGGTTTTATACTATTTTTATTAATACCAAGACTTCAATGACTCTTCATGTCTTCTAAAATTGTAGATTCTACAAGGTGGCATTATGAGAAGTGGATGAATAATGGATCACTAAGGCATTATATAGATTCTTTTACATGGAAATCATTTTATTCTAAATTTTCAGACTTTGCATATGATTCTCAAAATGTTATGCTTAGACTATCATCTAATGGATTTAACCCATTCAAAATTATGAGTGCTTCTTATAGTACTTGGCCAGTTGTATTAATTTTGTAGAATTTACCACCATGCATTACCATGAAGCAACAGTCATTTATCTTGTCTATGATAATTCTTGAGAAAAAAGATTCAGGTAATGATACAAACATCTACTTACAACCTCTTATTAAAGAGTTAAAATAATTATAAGAAAGATTTGAGACCTATGATGCATAAAAAAAAAATTCAATACGCATGCTGCTTTATTATGGACTATCAACAAATTTTTTACTTATGCAAATTAATCTGGTTGGAGCACAAAATGTTATTATGCTTGTCCATGTTATATTACGCAGACATGTTCGAAGTGATTACCTAATGGTAGGAAGTTCTATTATATGGCACATCATCGATGGTTAGATGATAATCATCGATTTAGATTTCAAAACCATCTCTTTAATGAAATTGAAGAGTTGAGGAGATCGTCTTTGTCAATTAGTGGGTCTAATATCTTATCAAAGTTAAAAGATGTCAATTTCATTTATGAAAAAATAACTCAATCAAGAAAAAGAGTGAGAGACTTCTTTGAAGGTGTCTGGCCTTATATTACTCAAGTTGGTGTTACTAATACTCAAGTTAGTAATATTGATGTTCAAAGTGATAAAGAGAACGATGAAGAAAATGACCCCAATAAGTTTGAGTTGTGAAAAAAAAAGTATCTTTTTTAAGTTACCTTATTAAGAATATAATTTATTACATCATAACCTTGATTTGATGCATATAAAGAAGAATGTTTGTGAAAATTTTATCGAGATAATTCTTAATGTGAATAAAAGATCAAAAGATAACTTAAAGAGTCAGCTTGACCTAGTTGATATGGGGATTCACCTTGACCTTTATTCGAAGTTGCTTTTTAATGGCAAATATCGATAGCCTCTTACTTGTTTTGAGATTTCTAAAGCTAAAAAAGATGAATTTTGCATGGTTTTGAAAAATGTGAAAGTTTCTAATGGTTATGCGCCAACTATATTGAGATGTGTGAATTTGAAAGAGAAAAAACTTTCTTCATTGAAGTCACATGATTATCACATTTTGATGCAAGACTTACTTCCTCTTGCTTTACGTTCATCAATGTCAAAGCAAGTCACTTTAGTGGTAATTGAATTAAGTAACATATTTAAAGCTCTATGTGGGAAAATTCTGAATGTGGAAGAGCTTAATAAACCTGAAGATCAAGTTGTGATTACTTTATGCTATTTAGAAAAGATTTTTCCTCTAAACTTCTTCACTATTATGATGCATTTGTTTATCCACCTTCATATGAAGCAAAAGTTAATAGATCAGTTTATTATTGATAAATGTATTCTATTGAAAGATATTATTTGTTAATAGCTTGATTAGGTTATTAATGTTGATCATTTCACTTTAGTTAAAAAGATATATGACAAATGTTTTATGCCATAGTTTTTTGGGGAGGTTAAAGTCTTATTGTCATAAAAATGCTATATGAAAGGTTCTATTGTTGAAGGATATTTAGCAGAAAAGTATATGATATTTTGTTCTCATTATTTGGAAAATGTTAAAACTAGATTTAATAGACTATCGTGAAATGTTGGTATGTAGCATGCTAACTTTGCCAACAGTTATCTTGTTGAAAGTTTTGGAAAACCAATAGACAAAGCTGAAATGGTAAAGTTAGATGATAAATCTTGAGCATAAGTACTTCGATATGTTTTTTTTCATCATGACTCAATCGAATCGTTTCGCATGTAAGTTTTTTTTGCAAGGAAATAATTCAATCCATTAAGCATAATTTATTATATTTTTGTTATTGTTAATACTTTATCATGATGCTTTGTAGTGAGTATAGAAGTAATTTGAGAGCTCGTGCACATCATCGATGATCAAACCCTCGAAAGATTGATAAGTTGTTCATCGAAAACTTTCATGAATAGTTAAGAGCAACTATAAGTAATGCCATACTTCCCATTATTAGATATCGACATAGAATGCTTAGGTATAACTAACATTAATAACATATATACATTTATTCCACCTTTATAGGTTTGGAATGGATGGCTTGTTAGTGAAGAGGTGAAGTATCTTTCATAAGGTTCGAATAGGATTATGAAATGATACAAAGGTTTCATCATCAATAGATTTAGATGTCACACTAAATCTCATGAGAGATTTAGAAATACATAAAATTTAGGAGTTGTTGTTACTTCATCAACAACTAGTTATGCTAGTGCTAGGGACACAAACCCTTTAGAGGGAAATGTTGACTATTATGGCATGATTAATGACATCATTAAGTTGGATTATTATGGCAAGTGAAAAGTTATCTTCTTTTGGTGTGATTGGACTAATGTGAATAGTGCGAGGGGTATTAAGAAAGATCAGTATAAATTTACACTTGTGAATTTTTCTTGATTAATTCACACTGGACAATAGCTCATCGATGAACCTTATGTTTTTTTAATCTCAAGTCAAATGAGGTTTTTATTCTAAAGACCCCAAAGAATTAGGTTGGTTTGTTGTTTTTTGAAACACATCTAGAGACTAATTTGATATGGGGTTGGATACCAGATATGATGTTGAACATAGAGCTAAATGTTATCCTTTTGCTAAATAAAACTTGGATGAAAATATCTTCAGTACCTCTTCTCAGTGGGTTCACAAAAATGTTAATGAAGACATTTATGAACCATGATGGATCATCTATATTTTGCAATTCGAGTGTTTAAGACATAATATAATAAATGCTTGTATATAATTAATGTCGCATTCACTATTGTATATTTATTGTATTGTAAATCATACATTACATTTTAATTTAATTAAATCAATATATTCTTTATATATCGTTGGTTATGATTTCTTAACTTCTCAATATCTTTATATATGTTCTAAACTAATATTTTTTATGTATTCACTTTTATGATGCAGCTAATCTACAATGCGAATGAGTAGATTGAAAGGAATACATATAAGAGATATCACTTTAGAACCATCTGCGACACTTGTTGAACTTGGTTATGGATTGAATCCTTTAAAGGGGAATGAACGTACTATCGGTTCTAACTCAATCACTTCTAACCCTTCAACTGCTATTAGATCTAGCAATATGGGAGGTCCAGATTTAAATAGTATCCCATCAATTGATTTGGTTTTTAATTTGAATGTAGGTATCATATAACCTATATTTAGAATTCAATATAATGATTAAAGTATTGGCATTTTACAAATTGATTTTTCATTTTTTGTAGTTGATAACAATGGTCAGTAGAGGACCAGAGGTTGAACAACTTTGAAAGAATTGTTTGCATTACCTCCGAACGAGCGTATTGTAGTGTTTGTAAACTTTGATCAGCAGCCAATTGGTGAAGATGCTCAACTATTGGCTGGATTTCTGGGCATGATCACCCGTAATGAAACTATTCATTATGAAACATGGCATAAAATTCCATCAAAGGTTAAGGTCAATGCTTTAAACTTTATTGAGGTATTATTATAATTAATTACATATAAAATATAATTATTTTACATTTGGTTTATTGATTCAAACTTTTCTTTTTGTGTTATTATAGTCAAGATTTGTACTTGAAATACCAACTTCATTTGTGCTTAAGTCATTGGAAAAGAAATGGAAAGACTATAAGCATAATTTAAAGAAAAAGTATTTCGATCGAAATACTACTATAGAGGCCACAATGAAAAATCTAACCCATAATGTGATTAGGTGGTAATATGAACAATTAGTTAGATTTTGATTCTCAAGAAAAGGAGAGATACTAATTTATAACTTTTAATATTAGTTTTAAATAATAAAAGTGTTTTATGCTTTAAGTTAGTAATATTTGTATTTCTACCATATACGTAATTATTTTTTATGACAGGAAAAAGAATAAATTGGGATTAGTAGCAAAAAACAATAGAAATATAGCCACACAAGTGGATCAAAAAGTTTTACAAGAAAGTAAAAAGAAATAGTATGTTTATGATATTAAACTTATCTTAATGAATGAACCTTTTGTGCCATTAAAAGGTAAAAATGTAAAATAACAGTTATTGTTCTATTTTAATAGTTTTGATAGTTTCAATACATGATATTAAACTTATCCAAAGTACTAAACTTAGTTTTCACGGTTGATATGTATGAAAAAGTTATTGTTTATGTCTATTTAAGATTTTTTATGTCGTTAATAGGTAAAAATATAAAATTGTTGTTATTGTTTTATTTTAACGATTTGGATAGCTTCAATACATGAAATAAACTTGTCAAAATGATTGAACTTGGTTTTTACAGTTGATATGTGTGAAAAAGTTGTCCTTTACATCTATTTGGGACAATTTTTGCCTTTAAAGGCAAAAATACAAATTAAACTTGTGGATGGCTTTTAACAGTTTGGATGGCTTCAATACATGATATTAAATTTGTCTAAATAACTGAATTTGATTTCCATAATCGATATGTGTGAAAGGCTAAAATGCTTTTATTGTTGATGTGTGTTTAAGACTTTTGTATTGTTAAAGGGCAAAAATATCATTTTATGGTTATATTTCTATTTTAACAATTTAGATAGATTAAATACATGATATTAACTTATTCAAAATTTTAAACTCAATTGACAGGCTTGATATGCATGAATAAGTTACAGTTGATATATATTTGACAATGATATATGTTTTTATATAGGATATTGGGATGGGTGACAAAATTGGATATGTGAAACTTTTTCGCTTAACACACACAAAAAAAGATAGATCTTACCTGAATGTCGAAACATAAAAAATTATGGTAATTTGTTACATCTATTTTATCAGAAAGTAAATATTTACTATTTTAACATATTATCAATTAATCATTAAACTTGATAATCTTATCTAATTAATTTATAAGAGAAAGTGAAAGAGAAAATGACTGTTGAGATTTAAGTAGCATTTGTCTATTGTGTCAATATGCAAGAATTGAAAAATCAAATTTTCACAGAAGTTGCTGAAAAAGAAAGGCATGGACGGGTCTGAGGAATTGGATTGGGTCTAACATCATCTACCTACTATAGACGTAGCTTTCAGCAATTTACATTCTCAATAAGTCAGTCTTCATGAGACATTTCCATATTGAGAGAGGAGTTGCAAACTATACAACAACATTTTCTAGCAAATGGAAGTAGGAGGAGAACATGAACGTGCCAAAATTGAAAAAGAATGTGCTAGAATAAACCAAGAGCGTGCAAAATTTCAATAGTTGCATGATTGATTCGATCATCTTATGAATTTTGTGCAATAACAATTTTTAGGAAGTAATCTCGATGGTCCACTAACTCAAGTATTATATTTAGTAAATATTTATATTTTTTTATATAAAAATAGCTTATTATTAAGTGTTAAAACTTATATGATATTATTCAGTAGGTTTTTAAGTACGCTAGTGACTAAGATGAAAAAATTCCTTCACTAAATGACAGTCTTCCAATATATACAGTCATCAATTTCATACATTTAAAATTTTTTGGTTAATGTACTAAAATAATTTGAATGTTATTATACTAATTATTAAACTTTGTGTTAATTACGTGCATATTTGAATGTGACTTATGTATTTATTAATATCAGTTTCTGAATTTAAGTTCATTTTTATTTCTTTTAACATTTTCTATTAATTAAAATAATAAATATTAAAAGACATTTTAAAAAAATAAATAAATTTCTTAATATCGTAGCGTTCGTGTTTAAGCATGCCCCTAAATTTTAAATTTAGTGACGTTTGTACCATAAAACTACCACTAAGATTAATGACATTCTTATCATAAAAACACTATTAAACTAGAGGTTTTCTTATCATAAAAATGTCATTAAATTAGTGACGTTTTTATGATACAAATGCCGCTATAGTGAAGATTGTCCTGATAAATGCCGCTTAATAAAACGATGTTTTATGATTTAAATGCCACCATACTAACAGCGTTTTTCTAATACAAACGTCACTAAATTAGTAGCGTTTTTTCATATATAAACCTGCAAATATAGCCGGGTTTTATAAAAAAATGCCACTATTTTTTCTAACACGTGTATAGCCGACATTCTTAGTGACGTTTTTTGTAAATGTCACAAATCGTTTAGTGACGTTTATAAATATTGCTAAACGTTGAAAAAAGTGTCACTAAAGACCTAAACCTCTATAGTGTTACCTTAACCTCTAATACTATTAAAATAAATGATAATATGGTAATCAACGTTATCGTAGATGACAAGTGACTATTAAGTGACAATGATATAGCCACCACGTGTTATATTTTTTAAAAATTATTTTACTTTAAGAAATTTATAACTTTTTATTTTTAAAATAAATTTAATTTTTAAAAAATTTACGATAAAGTAACTTTTTTCAAACAATAAAATCTAATTTTTAAATAAAAAGAAAAAAGAAATAAAATTTCTTAAAATTTCTCAAAAAATGATGTTTTTATTTTTATGTTTTAGATTTTTAAAAAATATGATACTTGATAGCCACATATTATTGTATAATAATCACGTGTCATATGCATAATCTTTGACTATCAACTTAACATTTATTTTATAAAGATGGTGTAATTTAATAGATAAAAATAAAATTTTTTTGATAAGAGAAATTCAAAAATAGATAGATTGTTTAGTTTTTTAAGTCAAGACAAGATGTGTTGTATTTAATAGTCTAAAACAAATAACTGCAAGTCATGTATTCGGGATGATCCCAACAAACGACTATCAACATGACTCAAATCTAAAATCTCTTGGTTGGAGAGAATGAATCTTAACCAATTAAGCTAATCATTTATTGATGATACAAGTAAATTTTAAATATTGCACGAGAAGTGATGAGGAGAACGCAGAATGGGTTCAGAGCATTTGTATGTCAGGTGATAAAGGGGTGGTACTAGCACGTATGATCACAGCATGGGTGATATGGACCGAAAGGAAGTGCAAGCAACCCAGAGCACGAATATCGCAACCCAGTCTACACAGATGCGATGGCAGCCTCCCAAGAACAACATAGACAAGGCCAATTTTGACGGCGCATTTAACCAACAATCACATAAGGGAGGGGCAGGTGTAGTGATTCGAGATAATATGGGAATAGTGTTGCCTGCAGCTGCCATTCCAATGGCTGATATAGGAGGACATTTCAGGTTGAAGCTGAGGCAGCCTGTAGAGCACTGGATTTTGCAGTAGAAATGAGGTTCACAAAAATTACTATTGAGGGGGATGCTCTGAGGATTATCAAGGCACTTATTGGACAAGCGACTGACTTGTCACCAGTAAGGAGTATTACTGATGATGCAAAGGACAAAATGAAAACATTTCCAGGTCTCTCATGTACTTCATAGTCCAAGAACATGTAACAAGGCAGCATACTTACTGCCAAGTTTCAGATAGCAAGTTCTCGCAAGACGAATATCATGATTTTCTCTCCAGAGCTGTGCTTGACTATTATAATACTGTGCTTGACTATTATAATACAATTTATTTATGAATGAAAAATTGTCATCTTCTTAAAATATATATATATATATATCACACTTTAAAAATTATAATAATTCAGAAATTATTTAAGACACTTTATCCCTTTATTAAGAAAAAACAATTTATCGTCCTTGAATAAGATAACTATATGGACATATTTCAATATTTCATTAGTTAATTAACAGCCACGTCAATCTTCTCGTCAATTCATCTTATTTTTCTCATGTGCCCTTCTCCTAGTTTTTTTTTAATTTTCTTCAATGCTCTTCTGCTATTGACTACGTGTATATTTTGGTGTGAACACTTTTATTTTTCAATTAATTCGTAATGGATATCGAACGGTTTAGGTGGATTTTTGAATTTGGATATTTATAACCTTTTAGTACGGAGAAATAAAACCACCCATGGTACTGAAGTCTGCGCGTGGAATCTTAAAAAATTAAAATTCCAAAGTGATATCATCCTCCCGTCCTTTCTTTCAAAATGCAATCTGGAAAAATGAGCGAAAGATACGCACTACCCAAAGTATGTGGACCGACGATGAGTCGGTCGATCAAGGTGATATTGACTGCCACAACCGATAAGCAATCGTTCGATCCTCGGCCAATAAGGTATGATCGGTTATTTTATAAAAATTTTAAGATAATAATATTAATCAGAATAATTTTGATATTTTTTTAATTGACATAATTAGTGGAGAGTGGGTCCCACCTCCCCTCTTATGCCTTCTTTCATAAGTTTTCCATTGTGACCCTATCTATATAATTGTTATCGTTTTCTCGTTTTCAATTTTTTTTCTAAAATATATATATGTATATAATTTAGGTAAATGACTTCTCACTTCTCTTTTATGCAGCTATCAGTAGCAGCGTAGCAGTGTCACCTTCAGACGGCAGACCAATTTCAGTCTCAAGAGGGTGGATCTAATCCCTGCACGACGAAAACTGTCAATCCAAGCCCATTTTCGAACTAATCAGTACTGGCTCTGGTCTCTTAAGGCCGCATGTTAGCATCCTTTGACTGATGGAGGTCTGGCACGAATCTTGGTTGGACAACCACTGCCGACAGGGAAGTGGAAAGGGAAAAAATGAATAAAAGAAAAAGATTTCTTTCAGCCAAAGGCAAACAGGCAGAACAAGTTAGACCCATTACAATTATCCAAGATAATTCTCGTTTTTCCTTGTTCGTAGATTGCTTTCCCTCTCCTCTAGACTCTTTTTTTATTCCCTCTTTTCTGATGCATGCATAAAATGATGGGATTTGCCTTTTATGAAAAAAAAAAAAAAAAACCTTCTTTTGTGTTTTAGGATAATTATGAATTATCTCTTAATTTTAAAGAAATATTGAATATTGATGTTTAGATTTTAAAAAAATATTGAATATTGCTGTTTAAATTTTAAAAATTTTTAATGTGTTATTTAAATTATAAATTTATTAATTGAAATAATATTTAAAATTTTATTTATTTATTACGTGTTATTATTTGAAATTAATTATTTTAAAAATAAATATTATATTAGTTAATAAATTTATAATTTAAATAATATGTTAAAAATTTTAAAGTTTAAATATTAAATTAAATATTTTATTATAGTTTAAGAATTATTTATAATATTATTTATTTTTTAACAAAAATGAAAAATCTTTTATTTATCCAATTATTCATAATTATAGTAGTAAAAATTTTGAGAGTTCATTTGAATTGATAGTAAAATTGATTTTGAAATAATAATGAGAGTTCATATGGATGAATAATAAAATTAATTTTAATAAATTTTTGAGAATTTATTTAGATGAATATTGAAATTCGTTTTAATGAAATTAAAAATAGTTATGATGGAGAAATTATTGGAACAATTAAATTAAAATTAATAGTGTAAATATGTGTTTAAATCTAAATATAATAATGATAATAAAGCTTTTTATTTTTATATTAAGATCGTCGTTCGTCGTGAGATCCAATTAATAGCTGACCGTTTCTTTTACACTAACAAATTGAAAAGTAACTCAAAATAATTATATCATGAGGTACTATTCAAATGCATTTCTTGTTGTACTTTAACTTTAAAAACAGAGTTGAATTTCGTTACTATTTTATCCTTGAATTCTATTATATCTACATCAGGTATCCCCAAACTTCAAATTAAAATAATGAACAAAAGGAAGCAAGGAATTAACTTGCTTGTCTATATGGATATATTGTCTCAAACTTATTATTTAATTTCTTAAATGGAAGATTGAAAGTTAATGTTTTGAGTATAATTCAATGATTGAATTAAATATTTGGGTGTTGATTTTTTTTCTTTTTTTTTTGGATTTGGAATATTCAAATTTGATTTTTCAGTGAACAATACATGTTCATACAATTGAAAGAATTGTTCAACATCTTATATGCCAAACTTTATATTCACATGATTTGCAATTTTTTCGAGTGACACATGCCCGTGATTTGTGGTTGTACATTCATAATACTCCTTGCATCTCATTTTTTTAAGATAATTCAAAATTATATATTTTTTAACATTTAAATTTTTTATTTTTTATATTTTAAAATTGTTTTTAAAATTTTATTATTTTTTGACATTAAAAATTATAAAATTTTAATTCTATTAAAAATTTAAATTTCAATATTAAATATATAAAAATAAAAAAAATTTTAAATATCATAAAAATAAATACAACCCCGACAATTTAACATGAAAGGAATAAGAAAAAAAAATGAATTTAAATGAAAGTAATAAAATATAAGAAATAATAATGAATGTGGAGTTGTGGACCAAACAAAAGGTATCGTTGGTAATCGGTCGAATAGCACGTTCGACTGGCGTTAAAGAAAAGAAATCGTTCCAAATCGCGCGACTTTTGGCGACATCGGCCGTCTCTGCTAGTTTTTATAGAGTAGCAAGGAGGAAAAGCCAAGCACTTAAGATCAGCAAAAAATTAACAATGAATCCCTTGACTCTGAGTAGAAGGAAGTCTCCCCTTTCGCTTCCAATTATAAAGCCCCGTTCTCGAAATTCCCTCAGAAACCATCACAAGGTATTTTTGGAACTTTAACTCAGGGAGTTTGTCTCATATATATATATACACACACACACATAGACGTCTTTCACAATTGAATTCGACACCCAGTTTTTTTTTTTTATTATAATGCAAATGTTTAAATTTCTTTCATTTACCTTAACTTTTTTTATCTGATCAATCAATTGAATAAAATAGTAAAGAAAAACCAAAAACAATGTTGCCATTGTGCTACTCATTGAATGTCATAATCTTTTTTGAAAATTGACTACATAATCAATTTAAAAGGGCCCTTTTTCATCTGGGTTAGCAGAAACAATGAGCTGGAGCATATGCTTGGTCACATATAAACCATGACCTAGAGCATATACTTAATTACATTGATCATTGTGATGCTGAGCAACCATTTTTATGAACTCTTGTTTGAGTTCCTATTAGGCTTCATGAAAGACTTCCATTTCCTTTATATTTTTCACTTTTTCTCCATGTTAGATATCAAATCAATCGCATAGGAATCATGCTTTATCATAAAAATTTTCCATGAGAGAGGAGATAATATCTCTAACTGAAAATTTATTTTGCACCAGAAGGAGAGAGGAAAGTCGAAGTACCCATGCAACCGCATGAAAAGGCTACGATCAGAGATGGACGAAATAAGTGTGGAACAAAAAAAGATCAGAGAAGGGCAAAGACAAGTAAGAGAAAAATTTGAAACCGTTGAATTGGAATGTGGCCAACTCCGCAAGCAGACTGACCTTATAGTGCAGCAGAGTGTGAACACCCAAATCCGGCTTGCTGTCATGTTCCAAATCTTGAAGGCAAGAGAAAACCAAGAGTTTGACAAGGCAGCCAAACTCACTTTCGCTCTCCGGTACTTCTTCGGTGCATGTACTCTGCATGTAGTTCTTGTCAAAATTTGTGATCCTGTTGCTTACAAATACCTTTTCCATTTCTATTTATTGCAGAGAACTGATAGCGAGAGAGAATCAGCAAAAGGAAACACTTTCAAATAAATAAAGGGTGGGGACGATGAGCTCTGTTTGTATCATCTCTAGTTAGATTACTGATAATTCTTATTAGGAAATGACGATTACTTTAGACCTTATATCAACCTTTTTGTAAAGTTTATTTAGTTATGACTTACTTGGTTTTGTATCGTATTTGATGTGAAGGTGGATGAAAGTTCTAAGGAAAACCAATATTTCATTTGCTGCTGTTGCATTCAAATCTTCGCGTTTGCTTGTTTTGGTGTAATTGGTGTCGCTGTTTTATGTTCCCTATGTTCTTCAGTGTGGTCATCGTCTTTACTTCTACTTACCGTATGTGTTTTAGGGGATTTGATGTTGTGTTGAGTTTCCCTACGGATATTTCTTTTTTTTCTTTTCGTGGAAAATGAGTTTCCTATATATTTCAATGTATTGACCAAAAGAAAGAAATAAGAAGTTATCGTTATTTTCAAGTACGACTACTTTTATGATTTTTTTTTTCGATTTTTAATGAAAATTTGTATAATTAATGGGATACACTTGAAAGGTTTTTTTACTTACAAATAATGGGATACTATCTATACGATCTACTAATACATTAATAAAAATAAAATATGAAAAGTTTATCATATTAATTTTAATTTTTTCATATTCTATTAATAAATGAATTAAAAATAATCTTTTGAAAAGAATAAAAAAGAATACTTTTTTTAAAAAATATTTTATATTTTCTAATAATTGAATTTAATTAAAACTATAAGAAAAGAATAGGCCATACATTATCTAATATGCTAAGCCATATGGTATTCAAGTCATACGATATCTAACATCTAATGGTCATATTTGATACATAATATTTTATAATAAGATAGTATAAGATAATATTACGAAAATGATTAAATTAAATAATGTTATCATATTTTTTGTTTGATATATATAAAGATTAAGATATGATAATTTATTTGTCAAAATTATTTTTTTTCAAAGTTTATATAATTTAAATTATTGATATAATTTTTAAAAGTATAATTGGATATGTAAGTTTAATATCATAGATTAATTCTTTCCACTTGGGGTGGATTTAATAATCTTATATTAAGAGGATATTAATCCTCCTTACAATCTCTATTCCTTATTTTATATACAAATTAAATATAATATAAAATAATTATTATCCTATTTTATTAATAATCTTATACATCAAACATGAGCAATATATTATTGTTTTTATCTCCAAATTTATATCCTAGTGACATGTGGCATTTTAAAAATTTTAATTAATATTTTTATTTTTTATTATAAATTACATGAATATATTTATACATAAACATAAAAATTCATGAATTTAGAATATTCATGAATTCAATTAATTGTGAATCAATGTATTTAATATTTTGTACCGTTTAAATTTTGAATTTAAATTTATATTTACTATATTTAATTATTCAAGAATTTAACTATGATCAATGAACCCAATTAGTTGTAGGTTAATGATGTTAGCAAACTATTCGTTAACTTACCATTTATGAATATATAGTATTCATTAACTTAATTAATTATGGATAAATGCATTTTTTATTTTGTGTTATTTAAATTTTGAGTTTAGATTTATATTTATATTAAATAACCATTAATCAAATCTAAATAGAATAAATCTAACTATTCATATACTTAATCATTTATGAATCCATGATATCCGTAAACTCAATTAAAAGTACATAATATTTAATGTAACTTAAATTTAATATATTTATTAAATAATATAAATATTCATAAATCAATCAACGTATTAGAAAATAACATTTGCTTTAACGCGTTGAATGTGATCTAGTTGTTATATTAATTTCAATCTCTCCATTTTCAATTTTATTTGAAATTTGTTTTGATATTCTACTTATACCTATCGACTTCAAATAAAATCATAGAAAGGCAATAAATTATAAAATATTATCTAACAATATATTATTTTTATTCACAAAACTCTGTAATTATGACATTTGACAACATGATTCAGCTATTCTTTTTCCTAATATCTTTGTTTTGCAATCCTATTAGCCCCTTCTATTTCCATAAACCAAGGTGTATTATATTTTAATGTTATTAATAGGGTTGTAAACGAACCGAACATGAATGAATAAACATATGTTCATGATTTGTTCGTTTATTTTTAGAGTTGTTCGAGTTCGGTTTGTGTTCGATAAAAAAATTGTTAATTGTATTTGAGCTCGGTTTATTTAAATAATAGGATGTTCACGTTTATTTGTATTCGGTTCATTTAAATTAAACGAGCTTGTTCGTGAATATTAAATAAACATGTTCACGAATATATGTAAACAAACATGTTCATGAACATATTATAAATTATTTTCATGAACAATAAACAAACTTTAACCAAACAAACAAACAAACAAACGATTAATTATAAATTATAAAATCCTATATAAAAATGAAATTAAAAAATCTTAAAAAAAAACCTAAAACCCAATAAACTTGTGATTATCCAACAACTTTTAAAAATTAAGTGATCTTAATCAAAGAACTTATCTTACAAAAATTAAGTGATCTTAACCATACAAAATCATCTAGCAACTTTCATACCAAAAAAATCAATTAAAGAACCAAGAGGTCCTTACTTATCACCAAGCCATTCCATTATCCTCATACATTATGCTAAATTTAACATTGGCAATTTCAACCATTAAACCATCAATCTCAATAAAAATACTATTCATTTTTCAATCTTCAACAACTTAAATTCAACATCTTCATTCTTCAATTGTTAATCAAGAACTACATAATTTGAAACCCATAAAACAAAAAGTATCATTTTAACTTCAATAAGATTTACACAACCATACTACCTCCATAATTCTTGCTAGTGGATAGTGCATAGAAAAAAAATCCAGAACTAGAAAAAGTTCCTCTACAAAACTCCAAAATACCAAATGAGAATTCTGTTCACCAAAATAGAAGAATTGTAAATGGTATAAATACACTAAAGAACTAAGTGTAAATTTTAAGTTATTAAAAATATTTACCTTTAAAAGTTAAAATTAAATAACCTTCAAAGTTCTTCAAACTTCAAAACAGTGAAATCTCTTTAACTTCTACTTTAGCCTATATAAGAAATTAATATTAAATAAAAAACCATTATAAAATTATAAATATATAACAAATAAAAAGAACATGAAAATTACTTTCCTTTTGTTTTCTTTTAAGACTATAGAACTTTCGATACCAGTCACTTCCACAAAGCACCATTTGCACTATATTAGTTCTCAAAGATGAGCAATATGCATCAATAACTCTACCAGCAGCACTGAAAGTTGATTTTGAAGCCATTGTGGTAATAGGAGTAGACAAAATTTCACAAGCTATTTTGGATAAAATTTGAAACTTAAGGTTATTTGCCTTCCACCACTCTAAAGCATTAAATTCCCCAGAAATTTCCTTGCAAATGAACACTCTTTCTTCCAAATATGTATCTAGTTCAGACTTAACATTGTGAATTGTATCCATGCTCTTAACATAATTCTCATACTTAGACCTCCAGGTTAAAATAGCTTTTCCCTTCCCAATTCCACAAGTTGCAGAAACATTGGTGGTAATACCACTTTCTTATGCATCATTTTCCATAGTTGTACAAATATTAGTTGTTGTATAAGCATATACATATTCCTTATAAAGCTCATATAAGCTGTCACACACGATTCTAATATGTCAGGAGCTTTCTTTCTAAAATAGATAACATGAAATGTAAAATCAATCAATGTTATCTTATTTCTAGGATTTAGCATAGTAGTAATAGAGATCGACAAATTGCAATCATCCCAATATTTATCAAATTTATTTTGCATTTACATAGCCATTAGTCTCATCTGAGGTTCTTCACTCATAGATTTTTCATCCAACAATTCTTTTATACTCCAAAGCTCAAGAAGAAATAAATTTAATGTTAGATATTTAGAACCTAATAATTATAAAAGAAATAAATATTCAAATTGAATAACATAAATTTATAACATAAATGAAAAAAAAAAGTTCTAAACTTGAAATATTAAATGTTTATTACCTAAGATGATGTTGGTAACTTCATTAAAAAGTGTTAAAAAGGAACAAACATCCTCAACTCTCACTCAATCTTCATCAGTTGGCAAGTTGGAGTAACTTGAATCTCTTGCTTTATATCATGGAAATACTTCTTTTAACTCTAATGCACATGACAACATAGCATATATTGCATTCCTCCATGTGCAGTAGTCTAAAATCGACCTCTTACTAAGCAACTAAAGCTATTTTACAATATCATTGAACATATTCAAACATAGAGTCCATGTTGAGATATGTTTCACAATTTCCCTTATATTTTTAACTATGTCTTGAATTGTAAAAAGACCATCATACACCAAAAGATTTAAGATGTGAGCACAACACTGAACATGGAATAATTTTTCATCCAAAGAAAGCCTTCTATGAAAAGAAAAACAATATTTCAACATCCTTATAGTTAAATCATTGTAAGAAGCATTGTCCACACTGATTGTGTACACTTTTCTGTTAATACCCTATTCTTGCAAGCATTTGTATAGTTCATCATAAATGACAACTTCATAATGAGGAGGAGGTACATCAACAAAGTTCAAAATTCTTTTTTGTAACTTTCAATCAAAGTCTATAAAATGAGCAGTCAACACCATGTATTGAATCTTCTGACCTAACTTTCACATATCAATCGTAATGCTAATTCTGTCAATTATTTTCAGCAATGCATTTAACATCTTCTTTTATACTTTATAACTTGTCCACTAATCAGCTTTGGTTATTGCACCAGAGATCCTTTAATAATAAGGACTTGCAGTCTTTATCAACAAAGTGAAAAGCTTATATTCACTAAATGTAAATGGTAACTCATGAACCATAATCATATGAGAAACAATCTACCTTATCTTTGCTTGATCATACTTCTAAATCTAAATACAACTCATACTATCTGATTTAGGTATTTGCTATAGTAGATAAATAGTGTTTTGCCCATGTTTAGTCAATTGATGTTTAGGACTGTTAGTTAAATGCCTTTTGTATTGCATAGTTGTACCATCTTTGTTCTTGCCAAGCTTGACCTTGTAATGATTACACTATACTTTTTCACTCCCATCAACAAGTTTAACTATTGTAAATTCTTGCCAAATATTTGATGTATTTTTTCTTGGCTTTTTTGCATAATTAACAATTTCAAATTTATCCTCATCAACACCAATATTTCCTTCATCATTGACTATTTCATTTTTCTCAATAGAAGCCATAGGAATTGATGATGAACCAGTACTGGAATAAAAAGAAAGTCAACTTTTCACAGCTATAGGTAATTAAGAAGTTGAAGTTGAACTAGTATGATTTTGTGGTGAGTAACAAGACATACCTGAAAGTTCATAATTATATCATTTTTAATAAGTACAAAAATACATAATAAAAAAGTTTCAAAGGAATCAAATAGTATTTTAAAAATATAGATACAAACATATATTATTTTTTAGCAATTTTACTTCTATATATAAATAAACATGTAAAAGGTAGTTTTATTTAAAAACTCTTTTTGTATATGTTAATTTGTTCTTAAAAAGTTGAAATTTATGATAAATAAAGCATTGATAACAAAATAGCCCATTATAAGGATAAACAAAGAGAAAATACCACAAAATAATAGTTGTTAAATATGATAATGTCTTCCTCGAACTCTTTGTGGCCTCTCTGGAGATCATTTTTTTAGAGAGACTATTAAAAATAGTAGATAGAGAGATAAAAGATAAAATAGATGTGGATCTAAATATTGCTGTATTTTTTTATAAAAGGAAAAAAGAAAAAAAAAAGTACTCTAAACATGACAACATACCATTAATGGTGGAGCAAAGATGGAAAGTACACATTAAAGAGAGAATAATGGATTGGTGGTGTTGGAGCTTTTAACCTAACAAAAAAATCATATTGTTAACATTCTATAGAAAGTAAAATCACATTTGTATATGTTTGGTGTATATTCAAACTTGAAATTGGAATTAATTTCACATTGGTATATGTTGGAGTTAGCTTTTGGAAGTGTAATCCCTAGGCTGACAAGAACTTTTATTGCATAAAATTACTTAGTACAAAGGGGACTGATTCAAAATATTACAATAGGTGATAATTCTATGGATGGGCAAAATTCAAAACTTAACTTTAAAATGAACATATATTTTGTTTGCCACAACCAAAATGAACTTCACTGATAAAAGAAATAGAATTTTAACATCCAGAATTACAAAAAAGTTTTGTTTCATCTGTAAAAAGTTCTTTGATTATTAAGAAATGGAGTGAGATTTATGAGACAAAAGGGGTAAAGTTTAATGAGATTTTATTAAATATACCCTAAGTAAAAGTGTTATTCCATTGGAATTGGTTTTGTAAGAATGAATGCTAATATAATGGGATTGTGGGGTAAAATATATAATTTGTTGGGTTTGATCATTGATGAATACCCTTAATCCATTTTTTAGTACTAGTAGTTAGAGTTGATCATTCCAAATATACTTGCTAAAGATGTAATGTTGAAAAATAAATATTCAAACAAAAGAAACAATTTGATGAAATGCTACAATCACACCCAAATTGACTAAAATTTGATATACCGGTATACCTAAGTAACTAATCTTATGATATTAATCCATCTATCCAATCCCTAAAACTTACAAAATTAGTATATTATCATCAAATATATGTTGAGATCCTTAACTATCTAAAGACTCAAATTGTGCTATGCATAGTATTATTATAAGCCTATACTCGGTGAATTTATAAACCTATACTCTGTGAATTTTCTTCTTTCTTTACACTACCATGCATTTTCCTTGTTCCCTTTGACAGCAAAAAATATTAAAAGAGAACCCCTGAAACCATTGTTTATACATTTCTTGAATCTAAACCATCTTGTTTAAACCACATCAAGTTCAAGTACATAGCCACCAAGCACATTGAAGCAGAGTATTTCAAAAACAATATGGAGATAAATGTTATATTCTTTTAGAAAACATGTTGAAATACAAAGTCAATTATTAAATCTAAGAGAAGCACACTGAAAGAACTAAGTAAGTATACTATAGTGAGATAAAGGCAGGACAAACCTTGAGGCTTTAGCCTTTGGAAAATGCACCATACAAATCAAGTATGGTGAATATATTTGGGTATATATTTTGAGAAAGATTTAAGAACACTAAATATGTAAGAAATCCCACTTGAATGATCATCCATAATGGTTACAAATCATGTTACCAATAAATGTAAAAGCTTAAAGGTAAAAATCATTGGTAAATATTAAGGCATATAATATCTATTGGCATCCAGTATTCACCAATTCTTCTATGAGAGAGAGAAAGACAGAAACTAAGTACATATTTTTCTCAATTGACAAGTACAACAATTGTGAGCTAGGGCTTCATAGATTTAGTGCCAACCAATTGTCCACCAATTGCACACCAATACCAAGGACTCTTATTTGCTATTGAGCAGAAGCCCTGAGCATAATCTCATATGCAATGTATTTATTTAGCCCAAAATACACCTCCATACTTGTCCTTCAATTGTTGTTTTCATTAGTGAGTAAAACTTCTTACTGGAAGCATATGTAGTAACCTAAGATTTTAGTTTAATAGTTCATAGCATGGTATTAGAACCTCTTATACCAAGATCTAGATTCTAATCTTAGCTCCCTCATTGCCAAAAAAAATCGTATCTACCTCTATTCTGATTGAAGTTAAATTTTAGCACTACTTATGTTATAGGCATATGTTTTGTTCACTCTTTCATCCTAGTGGACTTATGCAATAGAGGAAGTTAATAAACTAGGCAACACAACATTGTTGTAAGTATCAGTGGTCCCATATTGTCTATCTATCAAAACTCAAAACATGTGACTACGCTTCTTGTCTTTTCCTGGGTAAGACATTTGTTGTGTCAAATTCCTATTGAAGATTAAGGCATGAAACTCCAACAAAAACCATATCCATTACTAATCCTAGATGGAAACCAAAGGCCAAGATTGTATCTATAAAACTCTATGTTACTTGCCATGCTTCTTTTGGTCATCATGCATGATGCATCTATAGATTCTATAATCATTTCTAAAATGATGCAACATCTAAAAATGATGATGATGATGATGATTTTAAAGAAAGAAGAAATATATACGAAATATATAAAAATGTAAAATTTTTATTTTTAAAATAACTATAAAAATGAGTTTACTCCGAAAGTCTGTCTAGATATTGGAGATTTTTAGAGAAGTTCATAAATTTTTAAACTTACACAAAAATCTAAACTCGTTTTAAATTTCTAAGGATTTGAATGAAAACCTTTTATGTAGTAATATGTTCTCGAATACCACCTAGATGTTAAGGTATTTAGGAAATTTTATTTCATTAAGAATTTTCATACATTTCCACAACTTGAAATAAATTCGTTTTGTTAAAGCCATGATTATAAAAATACAAAATAATAAAAATAATAGGACGGTACCCAAACTATGCCTCGATGTTGGAGAGTGCATGTGTCTCTTTATATTTGAAAACCCAATTCTTAAATTCACATTTTATCATCATTGGCATATGTTTCATTTTTAGATTAATGTGTTCATTTATAATGCATATATATATGTTTACTCCATTTATGGAAGTTTAATATTAATTATATTATTTTGTTTTTTTCTACATAAAAAAGTTTTCTTAAAAATTTTAGTTTTGAACAAATGAAATTAAAATTGCATTCCATGAAATATAATTGTTAGTACTTTGTTTAAGTGTTTGAAAGTCATCAATGATTATCAATTACAAAGAGTGTTATTTTATTATTTTAGAAGGAATGTTATGATAAATCTTAAATGGAAAGACTGTATTTGAATTTTTCCTTTATGTTAGAGATTTTGAAGGTATTCCTTTAATTTAAATATTTTCATAATATTTCTAAATAAAGTTTTTAACTAATTTTATTTCTTAAAAATGAAGAGAATTGTAATTAAAGTTCATATAAAAACCATTTTTGTCCAAAATTGCAAATAGCGTATGATTAGTTGGTACAAATTCTATTGGCGTTATAGGGGTGCTAATCATTCCCTATGCATAACCGACTCTCAAACCTGATTCTATTTTCATACACCAAAATGGTCTTTTTAATAAACTTATTGCTTTTATTAAAAATATAAAATTTTAGGGTGGCCAATCATACCCTAAAAAATATTGGTGGCGACTCTCTTGTTTTTCATGATTTTAAATTTTTATGTCAAACGATCGAGTCTCTGGATCGATATGTTATGATAGAATGAATGAATGAATGAATGAACAAATGTTAAAGCTCTTTGGTGAAAAGTGTGGAAATTGGAATAAAGGTAATAACTAGAAGCAAGCCATAATTTACATATCCAAGTTCAGAAAGACAATACCATATTAATATAAAAAAAACATTTTCCAAACACGAAACTCATAAAGCATTTCATTTTCCAACCACCCCACTTGAAAATGATTACCCCATCCGTGTTCATCATCAAGCCATCCCTTTTTTATTGTTCCAAAATCTTTAACTCTCTATTGTCGCTGGATCAAACCATTTCACATTTATGAATGATTGCACATTGTGTTTAAAACCCTTACAATTCTCAATAGAATGCCACATAATCCCACCATGGTATTCGCATCTTGCATTTGGGTCAAAATATTTTGGATATGGAGGCTTTAAAGGCTTTGAAGACACAAAAACAACAAAGTGTCTCTCAAATAGATAAAGAAAGAGTTTTTCATATAAAATAGGGATAGGATCTAACTATTTGTTTTTCTTGGGTAATTTTTTTGGTAATAGATTGACTAGAATTCCGAGAATCTACTAGTGGTGCAAAAGTTTGATGTTGAGAAATTGGCTGAAAATGTGGTTAGTAAATGAAAGGTTGAAGATGTGGACTTCTTGGAGATTGCATGAAGTTTTAGGGCCTAATCTTAGATGTTTGGAAAGAAGGTTAAAGACAGACATAGGAAGGATTTAAATGTCGATTTGGGTTTGAAATGACTAGTAAAGGTTGTATGGAACTTGGTAACTCTGTCCTATAAATCAATTCTTGAGCTTTGACACTTGCATAGTCAGATTACTCATCCATTTCATGATTTTAGCCAAACTTTGCTGAAACCATTGAATGTTTCAGCATGTTCAGGGAATGTAATAGGTTGATCATGATTTCATAAATTCATAAGACTTACTTGAGCTGAAACTAGTAAGAACCCTTGAAAAGGCATTAAAATAAATTCCTTAAGCCTATCAATCGTCTTTGTCCACTTAATGAGCTATTGTGTCATCTCTTGAATGTCATAACCAAACTCTTCTTGATTACGTTCTAATGCACTAATTCAAGTCTCCAATTGATCCTTCATATTTTTAGCTTCTTATACCCATTGAAACAAATATTTTATTTCAAGGGTTTAAACCAAAATGCTTATGCTATTATTCTTATTGAATAAATGATACAATTTTGAATTTGCATTCTATACAAAATATGTCTATGAATGCCTAAGTATGATAATGATGCTAATATATCTACAAAAATGGACTAGCCTAAAATATACAAATCACCTTAACAATGAATGTATAATACAATGATTGAACTCCAAAAAGATAACAAACTCCTTACCTATCCTAAATCTTTTTTCATTTTTTATTTAGACTCTTTTTTTTTTTATCTTAACTTTATTTACACTATTACACAAATTGCATTAGAATGCCCCGACATATCCTACTTTTAGGTAATTTTTATGAAAGAAATTGGCACGGATTTTACCTTATAAATAATTTCTACCAAAGGTTACACTATTAATGGCTTTATGAAACCTTCTTTTATTGATGACTAACCCAAAACAAATGTCCTCTCTTAAAATATAATGCCTATGTAATGTATACAACAAAATGAATAAATAATCCAAAATAAATAAATAACAAAAATAACATATTAACGATATAATACAAAAGAATATATATAGTATCCTAACTTTTAGTGATTTTTTAAAAGCCAGCATGGCTCTACCCTAAGTAGGCTTTTATGGCTCACAATATGCTAGGTCGAGATTTATTAATCTAAAGGTTCCAAAATCAAACCTTACATTATCATCAATTACAAACTAATAAGGCACACTAATCCTTATCCATTATAGGCTACAAACAAAAAATGTTCAATCTGAGTGGAAGTGTTTCACTAGCAAATACAGAAGTTATCACATCACAAAAATGTAGCTACTAATAAGCACACTAATCCTTACCCATTATGGGCTACAAATAAAAAATGTTTGATCTAAGTGGAAGTGTTTCACTAGCAAATGCAAAAGTTATCACATCACGAAAATGTAACTACTTCACTTCTTCCTAATAAGGACAGAGTCCGGGTTTAGTGCTCATGCATAAAGGTGAATATGCAAAAGTGTGACATAATATATCAATCAAAATAACATAAATAAATTACAAATAACAAAATTAGAACAAGATAACAACTAACATGCATTTTTATTTTTTTTATTTTTTTGAAAAATTAAAATGTAAGGAATTAAATTAAATATCAACTAAAACCAATTAATTTCAAAACTTTTGATAGCATATGATAAAAATTTTTGGCCAAACTCATAATGTCCTCGGTAGCGTTGCCAAGCTATCATAGTGTATCAGTTTGGAGACTCGATTGTTAGACATAATAAAATAAAATTGTGAAAACATAGGGAATCACCACTAATCCCTTTTTAGGGTGTGATTGGTCACTCAAATTGTTTTTCTTTTTAATAAAGTAATAAGTTTATTAAAAAAATAATTTTGGTTTACGTAAATAAAATTGAGTTTGAGAGTCGGTTATACGTAAAAAGGATTAGCACTTCCACAGCGCCCATAAAATTGGAACCAATTAAAAATACGCTATTTATAATTTTAGACAAAAATGATTTTTATACAAAATTTAATGATAATTCCCTTTCTTTTTAAGAAGTAAAGTCAATTAAAAATCTTTATTTAGAAATGATGTGAAAATGTATAAATTAAAGAGATACTTTAAAATTCTTCATCATAAAGGTAGAATTCGAAGATAATCCTTTTCGTCTAAGATTTACCACAACATTTCTTTGAAAAAATATTTTTTTAAAATAGTAAATATTGGTGACTTTTCAACATCTAGGCAGAATACCGAAAATTATTTTTCTTGAAATATTATTTTAAATTTATTTTAAATTAATTTTTAAATAATATTTTTCATAAAAGATATTTATGCAGAAAAAGGATGATGCTACAATTAAAAAACAAACAATAATAGCAATTAAAAGATATGAGCATATGAATTTGGGATCTTAAAATTCCCTTTTTTGTTTTTATTCTTTATTTAATTTTATTATTTTAGGATTAAGGAATTATATGAAAATTTTAATGAAATAAAGCTTCGTTATTATTTTAATTATAGAATCATATGAAAAATCCATAATGAAATAAAATTTTCTAAATATCTCATCATCTAAGTGAAATTCAAGAACAAATTATTTCACAAAAAGGTTTCATACAAATCCTTTAAAATTTAGAATGACTTTGAGGTTTTGGGACATTAGGGCTTAGGTTTTTCATTTAGGGTTTCACCTAGGGTTTAAGGTTTTACTTAGGGCTTTCAGGTTTCGCCTAAGGTTTAGAATTTCACTTTGAGTTTCGAATTAATGTTCTGTTTTAAGGTTAAGTTTAGAACTTTGGTTAGGATTTCAATTTTAAGATTTCAAATTAAAGTTCCATTTTAGGTTTTAAGTTTAGGATTTTAATTGGGGTTTCAATTTTAAAAGTCTATGCACCTTTTTAAAAATCTTTGACTTTTAGGCAAACATTTAAGTAAGCTCATTTTTTATAATTTCTAAAACATTGAATTTTTATATTTTTATTTATTTGTTTTCTTTTTTCATTAGAATTTTATTATTCTTATTATTTATTTAGCTTTATTATTTTTTTTATTATTTAATAATTTCTCAATATCTAGGCAGAATTATTATTTTTTAAAACATAATTTTGAACCCCCTTCAACATCTAGGTGGGGATTACAAAATTTTTTTAACGTTATTATTATTATTATTATTATTATTATTTATTAAATATTTTTATTTTATATGTATTTTATTTGGCCTTAAACCCTAGTGAAATCCATGCATCCCATTCAAGCCAAAACAACAAAATAATAATAATAATAATAATACTAATAATAAATCCAACTTTCCCCCATACTTGTTAACCTATAAATGGCAATTATGTACAAACTTCACCCATATATAATCATCATGTCAAAAGTAACCATGTTCATGCAACATGTGAAATTATATTTTTTGTATTTTTTTCTTTCATGCAAGTAGTCAATTAGCAGGACACAGGTTCATGCAAACAAGCAATTAACATGGACAAGCTTAAACATAATGATGAAGCCTTGAGCTTTAATGGTAGTCATGTATGGTAAAGAAAAAAAAATAGTATGATATCCAATCACCAACTTGAAAGAAAAATAAAAAATGGCTCAATTCGCAAGAAAGCAAGTTAAAAGAAACCAACACTACAACAATTAAGATTTTTAGTGCGATTTTCTTGTGATCGTAAGTAATTTTGTCACAAATATTAGGTTTTTTGTGACAATTTTTCTATGACACTATTGTAATAAGTAATTGTAATGTATTGTTATTCAGTCACTAATATAATAGTAATTGTGACAATTTAAACTTTTTCACAATTAAATCATCACTATAAGTATGTTTTTGTGACACAAAATTATTTGTCATTATAGAATTGTCATAGATAAAGTGCACAAAAATGGTGGCAGGTGAATTTTTGTGGGAAGTAATGTACTAGTGACAACATATAAAGTGGCCACTACTATTAAATATTTTTGTGAGGAAAAATTAATTTGTCACATAATACTTTACTTTTTGTTTTGAAAATATTTGTCACCATTAAATATAATATATTACTATCGACTTTACGTCATCACAATTACAAATTTATCACTGTGACAATTGAAATTGTCACTACTAGAAAAATTTATGAAAATTCAAATTTTATTTTTATCATTGGAATTGAGATGGAGTTATTGAATTTGATTTCTTCATTTGAAATCCATAATGTTTTGTTTTGCTCATGCTCATATTCCTAACATCAAAAGTTAATTGTGCAAGTAAAGGAGTCATTTGATTTATTAATTTTACTTATAAAAAAGTTAAAATACTTATATATATATATGATAATAAGCTATTTTAAAAATAAATATTCATCAAATACTCACATAAAAAATAATGGTAAGGAAGCAAGTTTTTAATTTCATCTAATATTGACGCCTAAAATTTGGGGTGGCAAGTGAATTTTTTAATTGGCGGCAATTCATTATTTGACTAAAAAGCACAATATCTAAAGTAAAACAAAAACCCTAGCCATCAAAGTCTATGGAAGAAAAAACTCTTTGCCGTCAAACCTCTCATGATTGTTGAAGTTCTAAGGTAAATTTTTTTACATAAAAATTTTGTCTCTATTATAATTAAAATATTCATACTATTGAAGAAACAACTCTTTTTTACCGTCAAACCTCACATGTGTTATTGTCTAAGTTATGTGGTAATTGTTTTATTTAAAAACCTTGTCTCCAACATTTTTAAAATATTCATGCTTTATTTTTATTTTGATTTAGAGAATTGATTTTTTTTAGAGAATTGTAATTTATGTTTTTTTATGATTTAAAAATATAAAATTTTAAATCATTAAATAATTGAAATATAGGTAATTGTGTATTCAGTCCATCGCAAGAAATGGTTTAGGAGGTTGAATAAGAATTTGAAATATTTGTTCTAGGTTTATGTTGCTTCACTATTTTGGATAATTTGTATAGAAACAGTTTCTATTTATTCTTTACTTGTTTGGTTTTACAAATAACAAATTTATCTTTGATATTCTTGTTTATAATTAATTCTGTTTTTTAATACCCTTATTTATTTATTTATCTCAAATAAATTAAATTGAGAATTATTAAGGGATACTGTAGAACTTTTGAATTTTATGAATTATAATTATGATTATGCATTCAAATTGAAATATTAATTAGTTTTCAGAAATAAAATGGTTAATATTTTGCGATGCAAGTTTTTGGCAAATTCAAGTGATGCACAATATAATACTCTCCATACTGCAGATAAGTCTCAAGTTGCCCATGTGCCTAATCAACTACCTAATACTCTACTTAAGAATTCAAATACCGATATAAGTCTAGAAGGATAATTTGTTGCTTCTACAAGTTTTATGATTTTGAAAAATATATGTAATAATTTTTTAATTAAGTTGAGTGATAAATATAACTGTAGATAATGTTATATGTTTTTTAATTGTAAATCTTTTAATAGAGAATGGAACTTCTAATAAAAGAGGAAGGGGACTAACAAAAAATACAAAACTGGCCATAAAGAAAGCCAAAGGTAAAAAGCTTGATATCCAGTTTCCAACTCCATACTATAAGATATGTTGTAAGGATGCCAACCTCTTTAAGGTAGAATTAATAAATTGCATTCAGCAAAATACACCTCTTGAAGTCACTAGTAATGATGTAAGTACAATAATTAAATAATTAATGTGAAATAGCAACTATATAAGATAATTTTTTACTACTCATTAACTTATTTTTTCTTATTTTGTTTGTTTTGTAGGAAAATAATGAACAGTAAATTTTACTAGGATCAGTTATGGATTTCTAGATTGGATTTTCATTTGGATATTATCATATTTGTGGACTAAAACTTTTTTTTAGTAATTTTTTAGTTTTTTGGTAAAAAAAAATACTAGTATGGCTTTATTGATAATTGTATTTTAGATATTATGCAATTTTGAAATTGGAATTAGGAAATCAAAAACATGATATTTATATATATATATATATATTGATATTTTATTTATAATTATTGTTAGCATTTTCTTTTATTTTTAAAATAGATGAGGTGATCACATTTATATGTCACTATAATTAGATTTTTTTTTGGAAAAAAGTTTTTAATAAATATTATTTTGTAATTACAAGTGCAATTTTTTGTGATAAATTATTTTTTATAGTCAATAATGATAGTCTTTTTATAAATTGACAAATTTTATTGTGATAATAGCTAATTTATTGGTGACAATAATTATTGCAAGAAATAATTTAAATATTTGTGACATTATTCATTCGATACTATTTCGATAAATACTAGTAAGAAAAAATTGTCACTAATAAAAATAATATTAGTGACCATAGTTTTGTAACTATTGCAATATTTTTAGAGTCGATATTATCATCACAAGAAAATCATGTTATTGTGACAACTTTTTTTGTTACTATTTTAATTTTTTAGCGTCAAGAATTTGTCACAATAAAATGAGTTATTGTGATGATTTATTTTAATCATATATTCTAGTACTTTTAATGCCAAAATTTCTATCACAGAAAAAAAAAAGAGCTAATGTAGAAACTTCAGAAATATTGTCACTAATACAATAGTGACAAAGTTGTTTGTGACGACGAGTGACAACTTTAAAATTGGTTCCTATTAATTTGAGTGGCTAAATTTTATATTTTTAGTGAAAATTTTTTTCTTCACTAAAAATACTATTTCTTGTTGTGCGAGAAGCTAGTTCCAAATTTTTATGAAAATGAAACAATAAACTAGCTCTGCAAATGCCTCCCCCTCCCATGTGATTTTTTGATTATCTCTTTATTATTTTATTTTTTTTATGCTGCATGCCTAGCTCTTCTGCATACTTTTCCTTTCTTCTTCTTCTTCTATTTTCTTTTTTTCTTGCTGCCTGAAAACTCTTCCTTTTTTTTTTTGAATTTTCGTCCTACTCTGCTTAGCCTCTATTGAAAATTTTTTGGTTTTTTATTTTTTGTGCTACAAATTTTTTTTTTGGCATTCCTATTTCTTTGAAAATTATAGGATGGATTTAAAAATGGATTGTGTAATGGGCTTGAAAAATTATGATTAAGGTTTAATTGCAAAATTGAGCTTGAGGTAAAATAATAGAATATCCTAGATAAAATTAATTGTTTACATTTGTCACAAAGCTCAATATTAAATAGCCTCATCTTGATCCCTTATCAAGGTGATTCCATTGTAAGCTTGAACTCTCAATCCATAGCTTAAAACTAATTTCATCTCCATAGTGCTAAACCATTATGGGGATTGCTTGTGTAAGAAGGCCAATCATCTTTTCGACATACTTTTCAAATCATATCATACATGTACATATACATATACCTATGTGCATACTTCACAAAACAAAGTAGTAAACTTTAACAACATTAATCGCATTCAATATAGGTCAACTTAAATGGAAAAAATCATAGATTGTTCACATTGAACATCTTAATCGATACATCCTTATTTATGCAACTTTAGAGATTTCATGTGACTATGAAACATATCTCTAGGCATGGGCTTAGTTAATGGATCTACAATTAACTCATACGTAGAAATGTACTTGTTGACTTTCTTTTATGCAAGCATGTCTCTCATAAAATTATATTTGGTATATTTATGTTTGGTCTTTGGGATCTATTTGTGAATGCGATCGCTACTTATCTATCGTAATTCACTAGCATTGAGTTAGATTCATCTTTTTCAATTCCTAAAAGATTAAAAAATCTTATAAGCTAAACAACTTCTTGCATTGTTGCTGAAAATGCTACAAATTCAACTTTTATTGTGGATAGTGCTATTCAAGTCTCTTTTTTACCGATCTAAGATATAGCCCAATATTCAGTAAGAAAACAAGGCCAAAGGTAGAATTTTCTTTCATTTAAATCTCTTTTCCAATTGACATCCATATAGCCAATTAAATGCAAACCACTTTCTTGATAACAAAAAAATAATCCACAGTGCCTTTATGATACCTTAATATTTTTTTCATGGCTTTTCAATGGGATTGACCTGGATTGGATTTTATACCTTAATATTTGTACACCTTGTGCTATTGACCTCTATGAATGAAACCTACAGGTTATTCCATATAAGTATTATCTTTTAGTTCTCCATTTAGAGAGGCATTTGTCACATCCATTTAATGTAACTCCAAATCTAAACATGCCATGGCTAGAATTATATCCTTTGGGTAGATTAATTAATTCTTATACAATGTTTAATCTTAAACTCCTTCTTTCTACTTCCATTGCCTTTATCCATTTTTCTTTTGTTTGACTTGTGATTCTTGGGAAAAAAATTCAATAAATTCATCAACTTTAGTCATGCTTCCACTTAGATAAGATACTATTTGTTATTGATTAGGAATATGCATCAACTAATTTGTATTTTTCCAAATCATTCGTGCTTCTAATCTCATAACAAGACATTTCTTGACTCATCTCACTTTTATTTTGGAAACTCATTTTCTAGAAAAGTGGTATTCCAAGATTCAAAATTCAGTTACATTTCTACTTGATTGTTCACTTATGAACACATATCTTTTTGAAATGTTTATCATATCGTACAAATATACTCTTTTTGCATTGTGGATCTAAAACTTACCATGTTAATGAGCGAACTTAAAAATATAGATAGTACAACCTCAAGTTTTTAAGTTATTGAGATTAGGTTTTCTATCAATCCATAACTCATAGGGAGTGGTTGTAATTGACTAAAAGAATATTCAATTGAATATATAGACAGTTGATAAAATACTTCACCCCAAAAGTGATTTGCAAACTCACTTGGACCAATATTGACCTAGCTATTTCTAGAAGAGTTTTGTAAAGTCATTGAAATGGTTAATTGCCTATCAATATCATTTTCATCACATAACTATTTAAACTAATCAAATAAGTACTCATATTCATGATCAATTCTTAATGCTTTAATGCTTTTTTCTAATTGATTTTTCACAATGTACACAATCTTTCTAAAGCACTTTAAAGCTTTAGGCTTGTGAAAAATCAAATAGACAAAACTAAAACATATGTTATTATCAATTAATGTGATGAAATATTAACCTTCATTGCATGTCCTTACATATAGTAAGTCATAAATATCAGAATGTATTAGTTTAATAGAATTTTAACTCTAGTTTCTTTATCAAATGGTTTTCTTGTTAGTTTTTTAGCTGGACAATTTACATATAATAGCTTATTAACATTATCATATAGGGCATTGTATCCCTCTTTTGTTAATCTTTCTATTATATGTTGAACCATATAGCCAAGTCTAGCGTGCCAAACATTTACATTAATATTGGCATCACAAAACCATTTAATAAACTTTCAGAACCATAACGATTTTTTTTAAAAACAAATCGATATTAGTGTTATTAAAATTCGTAACAAATCCTAGACAAAAAAGAATAGTGATAGGAACTAAATTCTATCAAATATTAAGAACAAACAAGACATTATATAGGGTGAGAGTTTTTCCACCTTGCACACTTAACTTGTAGATGCCAACTCTTTTTACTTTAATCATTTGATTGTTTTCTACATAAATATATTTTTCTCATATCTTGTGCTATATGGTTTGTAGTTCATGAGTCTTTTTCATCTCATTACATTCACAAGCAAAATGACTATATTTACCATAGGTAATGCACTTGAATTTAGCTTTATTTTTCTTAGATTGAGCTTAGGGATCATTCTCTTAACCACTTTGACCACTTTTTGGTCTTTTAGGAACTTTTCCTTGTTCTCACCATGTGGCCTATGCTTAAAACTCATAGCTTTCTTTGAACATTTGTATGCCATATATATATCAGCACTAGGCTCGAATGCTTCTTATACGATCTTTCTTTAATTGAAGATGATGAAAAGCATCATTAAGAGTCTTTATACTTTCATTGTGGTTTAGATGCACCTTCATGTGCTCTCAATTATGTGGCAAGGATCAAATTATTACTTAAACCTTATGTTCATCTGTAAAAGTGTGATCAACCTCCTTTTTATACAAATTTTGTTGTCAAGGCACTCTACATCTTTTTTAGCAATATCATGCAAACTTAACTCATGTATGATATTATTCTCCATACTACTTAGCAACGTAATGTGAGCAACAAAGTTTTATCTATCTAGGCTTCACAAGCCATTGGTCCTTTCTATGTTCAAACGTATTCCTATACTCGGATTCAACTAGAACAATGTTTAGAATTTCAAGAGCTTGTTGTTCTTCTAACACGTATTGAATTTTCATACTTCAAATTTCATAATTGTCCCCATTCAATAACCATATACTTAAATACAAATACCATATTAAAAAATTAGTTCAATATTCAGGGACCCATGCACTAATTAATGCCAATCATTATACACATATATTTTATCATAATGTTACAAATAAAACAATGATAATTATTCACATAAAAATGAAACCAAAAGATCACTATGTTCATAATCAAATTCTATTTTTAATGTGTTTGATTATCACTAATTTATTTCATTGTGCAAAATTAATCATTGTAAGATAGAACAAATCAATTATCTTATAACTCTCACTAGCCATAAGGTTACCTTCAATCAATGACAAACATTGATTGAAATTTACATAAATAAGTCCAATATGACATGTACATACTGAACACATGAATTAATTCCATCATTAAACATACGTAATGTTTATTAAACTATGTTCCCAATCAGTACTATCACTGGTCTAGTGACTAAGATGGAATCCCTAAATTTCTGTAACAGTTCCACATTCTTATTAACCATCCATAAAGATTCAATAATTTTATATGTGCCATTATGGAGATTTGGGCCAATAAAAAAGGTCGCATTCCTCTTTGTCCTTTTCTCTCAAAATCATAAAATTTTTTATCAAAGTTGCAACACTAGGACATTTTCTCTCGTTAGACATCCAAATATCTTTGAAAAGATTCTTTTGTCTAAATGTAAAGAGTGCATCTATTCAACATCATACATATATTTAGATCCTCCATACATGCATGTTGCCTTACAAAATCAACTCTTTAATACTATTGTTAACCCTTGATGATATGACACATAATATCATCATCATTTGGATCTAGTTTTTGCTACGCTAATTCAATTAGTAGGCTTATGACTCTAAGTAATTGCTTCTAAGTTTTTATAACAATAGAAGTTCTCACAATCATTTTGAGAACTCATTATCATGATTTTTTATAACATATATATAAGAAATTACATGAAAACACACAACTCGCTTAATGATTAAAACATATTTTAATCATTCTTATGCTTTTCATCCTCCTAAAGTTAACCAATAACTATTAAAATTTTTTTTAAACATTTATTTATTTATTTTTAAATTTCTTTATTTTTTGAATTTGTTGAAAAATCATGTATGGCATTCAAATTTTTTAAGAAAGTATTTGAATGCTTATTCAAAAAATAGGTTAAAAAATTGATGTTTTGTTAAGGGCATTCAGATGCCCTATTAAAAATTCTAATGCTCGAGTTTTGAAAATTGAAAACTTAATCCAAATTAATCTAAATGATAATGGTAACTTGCAATTGAATATTTAAAAACATTCATAACAACTTTCTACAACAAAATTACACACTTTTGTGTTCCATAGATTTTTTGACACATTTCGATAAGAACTTAAGAACATGTCTACAATTTCAGTGTTTGAAGACAAATATTGAAATAACCAGAAATTAAGCCAACCTGGCTCTGATACTAATAAAGGATAATATAATAATACGAAAAAGATCATATCTAAAAAATGATGCAAAAAACTTATTTGAATTGCCAAAACATAGCAAAAATATTTTTATGAAAGGGTTATGGAAGTGATGTCGACTTGATTCACTGATCAAGGACAAGATCACTCATTCGAAAATTTTGCATTATCCATAGCATAAGTCCTTTAACACTGAAGCATGAGATTCCTCTAAAAGTTTCCTTCTTTACACCGATTTCTTTTTTTTCCTTTCTTGTTCTCTATATGACTCATCACATAGTCCCACATGAATGAGACTTATCTTATTCTTGATTTGGATGAACATATTCATCATTTTTATTTCTCATCATGGCCGAACACCAAGTCCTATTGAGAGAAGAAAAGACCATGGCATATTCATGCCTCAAGAAAAAATTTTTCATGTTTTTCTCATATGGTTGGTTGCCATTTTTCATGAAGAAGAGAATGGCTTGAGGTTTTTGTCCATTTTAATTCAAAAACAATAACCATTCAAGGTATTTTTTTTGTTTTAGATCATACACCCCACATAACTACCCTTCGGTAGTTATTTATCATATAAGATTTTGCTCACGCATTATGGGTGACAATTTTCTATAGAATCATCCTAAAAAAAACAAAGTAGTGTTTTGTTAATTTTTACATTATAAACTAAACACAAAACTATAATGTGTTATCTTTATGTAAACACAAAGAAAATTTTATTACACTTAATTTGTATTTACATTTTTTCTTGTATACTTTATACATCACCAGTGAATCGTACATTATTATATTATTAATGAGTAAAATTGAAAGTTGAGATATCCTTAAAGATAAATTGCAGTCAACTTTTATTATTTACATTTTGAACTTTTAATTTTTTTAAAATTTGCTCATTAATGATATGATATTTTATGATTTAAAAATATTGTATATAACTAATATACTGATAATATAACAAATATAAATTTTAATATTATATATATATTAATTTGCTCCCACAGAAAGTAATTTTTATCCAAGCATGCATGTAGTAGGTGCGCATAGGATAGGACTGGTATTTTTTTTAAAATAAACTTTAGCAAACACAAAACATATACCTATATGCCAACATCCCAAATTAGCAAGGCTGCCTTTGCTTAGCCCCGAAGTTAACTATATGTCTTCTCTACAAAAACTTTGCTATTGCCCGTCTTTTTAGTATATTTTAAAGGATCCCTTGTTTGTATTTGCTTCTCTCTCCGTTTTCCTCATTCCTTTAAGAACATTTTTCCTCAGTAAAATATCACATACCAACTCCTTGCTAAGTTTTGTTCTTGTATATTTCCGGTTTAATCTTTTTTTTGTCCTTACGTCCGTCCCGTTTAAGAACCTGACATCAACCTGATAACAAAAGTGGAAAGTTTTTTGTAATCAGGTGATGCGGATTGAGACGTACGTTGGAATTTGAAATATTTTGAAGATTTCATTCTTCCCACAGAGAAGAAATATATTATTGATCAATAAGAAATTACATTAACATTTGGTTTACAAAAGTATCCAGCAGGACTTGACTCTTGGTGAAGGGTCCAGGGAGCCTTAGACTTGGATAATGGTTTACAAAAGTATCTCTAGGACGAAAACTAACAGAGATTTAAGGTCTGAGTTTGGTCCTGAGGCCGGCTTGGATGATGGGCTGCATGTTTCGATCCAACCGTAACCTAGATTGATCCTGCTGAAGAGCCAAGAGCATCTTCTTCCGAAATCTCTGAATCACAATTTGCTGAGAGTGAGATGGGATACTGCCTGTTAAAGCTTCAGCCACTAGGGGGGTGGACCAATATGTGTAGGCTGGTGAGTAAAATCAAATCGGCCAGAGCTTGAGTTCAGGCTTGGATAATATCCGATTTCTCATCTGTACAACAACTGCAAGGGAAGAAAACGTCGGAGAGATGAAGGAGGTGAAGGTTTTGGTGAGTTTTTCCAAACTTGTCAAGTTTACTTATTGTTTGATTGTTTCAAAGTAGCCCATGCTTTTGTTTTTGCACACGCATTTTCACGCAGGGTAGCGTGCATTTTCCTCGTTCCATCATTTCTTTAATAGTATTGACGTGTCCATAATAACTTGTCAAAGAAAAAGGGACTCCCAAATTAACTTATTATATGGGAGAAATTACCAGGAAATTGCATGATTATCGGCATGAATTTACATACTTTGATTTTTTTCGGATCTAATTATGTGATTCAATACATTTTAAAACGAATCACGTCTGTATCATTATTTTTTTCATATGATTCAGAAAGCCTTTCATAGGAAACATCCCAATCTTTTGCATTAGACATAGTTTCTCTCATTATTATTTTTTAATGAGATTTTTCCGGATCTAATTATGTGATTCAATTCATTTAAAAATATAAAACTATCACGTTTACATCATTATTATTATTATTTCGCACCTGATTCGGAAAGCGTTCCATAGGAAACATCCCAATCTCTTTCATTAGACATAGTTTCTCTCATTAGATGTCTAGTCATATCGGTTAAGATGACATTTAAAAACTGTGCAACTAATGAATCGTTCTCTCTGGAATTTAATAAAATAGTAAATTAAATGCAAAAAATTAATTAATAATTAAATAATCTTTAATTAACGTGTATTTATTTCCGGTTAGATTTTTTTAATCTGTTTTTTAATATATTCATCACAACCATTATCCAGGAATTTTGAAATTTATTAGTGTAGAAAGTTGTTGAAGATTTATATATTGAACAGTATTTGACAAAATAGTAATAATAGAAAGACATTAGGACTTAGCATTTATCTATTTAAAGTATTTGAGATATATATATATATATATAAACTAGTCATGCACACGGCTTTTCTGAATACCGAAAGGGACTAATAATATAAAAAATCAGTAGCTTGAAAATAAAAGTAACATCGATCGATGGATCGCTAGACCAAGCGAAAATGAAACTATAATCGTTCGACACAGACGTTAAACCTTGCAGTATTGCACGATCAATGGAATACGATGTATTCTTTGTCTATGCACTGTGACAACAACTTAAATTTTGATCTGACGATAGAAAATCAAAGTAATCTTCGTAGATAGGTTGGTTGTCGGTTGCTGGACCAGCTGTATAATAAACATTCTTCAATTTTGGTTTTGGTAGATAGGTTAGAAATTATTTTTTCAATTCTAATTGTTTTCTATTTTAGTCATTGACCAAAAAATTTAAAATATTCATTAAAGTAATTTTCAAATGTTTTTTTGTTAAAAAAAAAAAAAAAACTATGATCGGGCCATTTGAAGTTTTCAAGCGTATTTTTTCCGCTTACCAAGTATATAAAGGCTTTCCATTTGATGAGGAAATGCAGTAATTCCCTACTGAAAACTTCAAACTTCAAAGGTTTTCTAAGGAAATAACATAAAATGCCTGCGACAGCTTTAAGTTGGAGGAACTCCAAGCTCGCAGTTGCAACAAAGATGCGTTCCAAAAAATCAAAGAGAGGCCATCAGGTATATATCTTAATTTTACATCATTAATTGTTGTATTTGTTATTGTTATTGTTATTCAGCATTAACTTAAATTATCATCATCGATGTAGTTTATTTGAAGTTTTATTAAGTGTGTTAGGCTAAAAGATCCTAATCATTTCATTTATTTAAAGTAAATAGAAGTATAATCAAATTATAAATTATTTACTTAAAAATAATAATTTAATGTAATTCGACTTTTTATTTACCTACATTTATAAATAAGAGAAAAGATTTTTTAATTCCAAAGAATTACAAACACATTAAATCAATCAACACTCGAATAATTACTCATACCCATTAACCCTATCATTCTCCTTTAGGTTCTATGAAGTTTTTACACACAAAACATTCAAACATTCAAATATATACACTGGTATGGACCTCTGACTTTTTTAATCATATGAGGTGTGTACCCTTAAAACCTTACTCCTTGCCACTTTCTCTTATACCTATTGAGACTTTCATTATTTATAAGACATCTAACTTACCTAAAAATTATCCTTCTACTCCTATAATTCTTATATTTCAAGTCTTGTATATCAAGCAATATCTATTCAATTTCAAAAAAATCTCAAACAAATTTCTTACAAAATCTTTTCATATTGGATTCAATATTTTCAAAAAGCACACTAATAAAGTAAAGATGGTAGTGAGATGTGATCTTTTTGTTTTTAGTGCTAATTTTTTTATCAAGATCAAGAGGTTACCTACTATTTTGTTGTGATTTCATTGTATGAGGTTCTTTGTTAGAGTTGTACCAGTTGATTAAGGGTTCTAGCTTTATTTGATATCATCTTTTGTTTAGGAAGTTTGGTTTCCTTTTTGGGGGATTGCTTAGTATTTAGGAAATTTCATTGTTGGGGCTTCTCTGTTTTGGATGTATTTTGGGCAATTGAGAGATTTTTTAATCTCTCAATCAATAAACTTATTTAGCTTAGCAAAAAAAAAAAAAATACATAATGTTGAACTGAGATTTGTTAATTGTAGTGCAATAATCTCCTAACCTTTTTCTCTCGTACATATTGAGACTTCCATTATTTATAAGACTTCTAGCTTATCTAAAAATAATCCTTTTACTCTTATAATTCTTATATTCTAAGTCTTATGCATAAAGTAATATCTAGTCAATCTTGAAAAAATCTCAAACAAATTTCTTACATCTTTTGGAATTTGAGTCAATATTTCAAACAAAATGCCCTAAAAAGTAAAAATTTTATCAAACATTTTACCTATAATTTTTTTCTTCAATTTTTTAATTGTCTAACCACAATAAAGAATTATATATGAGTTTTTAACAATTTTAGTAGTCACTACATAAAGTTGAATCGAGATTTGTTAATTATAGTGTAATAATTATTTGTGATAAGTTCTCATGTATCTGTTATTAAAAGATTATCTGTTAAGAAATTAACTTAATATTCAAATGCATTTCCACGTACATGAGATATAATTATACAAAAACTAATTGTTATGAAAATAAATTTTTTATCAAGTCAAATATATAGGCTATGGAGTTTTTTTAGTCAAGACTGATGTTCAAAATAGTAAATCAATGTCATTTTGGGTTGAATAAATTTGGAAATATCAAAGAGTTGAGCCATGCAAGATCTGCCCTGGCACAGCTGGTTGTTGTCTTTAGCATATATTTAGAAACTTGTATCCATATATAGTTGAAAAATAGTTTTAATGGATAAAATTGCCATTATGCAACAGATGTAAATATAAGGCTAAGGTGTTTATAGACACCATCAAAAGTTTGGAAAACAAGAAAATTTGAAAGAAAATTTTCACTTACCGCCATAATGTTCCTATTATAACCCCAAATTTTTTTCTTAAACATATCTTTTTTAATTCCTTAGCCACTCTATTCATTGCCCTTGCTCAATACCCAACCATAACCCATAGCCTCAACACCCAACATCCGATAGACACCCATTATAATAAGTGGACATTTCGAACAAAAAATCTTGGATCCATTGCTATTAGCAGTTTTATTTAGTTAAAACAAATAATATCTCGTAAGTTAGTTTTAGTTGCCTACTTACCTAGAATTTTTCTTATCCTCAGAATTAGAAGGATATTTGTTTAGTCCTCTAAACATGTATCAAAACAACTTGTGTTTGCATCTATTTAGTTAAAACAAACAATATCTCATAAGTTGGTTTCACTTGCTTACTCACCTAGAATTTTTCTTATCCTTAGAATTAGAAGTATATTTGTTTAGTCCTCTAAACATGTATAAAAACACCTTATATTTGAAATTTCAAATTTTGAAAATTGTTTCTCTTAGAAGAACTTTTTGTTTTCTAACAGAAGAAAAGAAGGTTGACAAACCTAAACTTATGCATGAAAATGTTAAAAGTGGAGTTGGAAGAAATAAATGAAGAGCAAAAAAAGATAAAAGAGGGGCAAAGACTATTAAGAGAAAAGTTTGAAGCCATTGAATTGGAATGTGAGCAACTTCGAAAGGAGACTATCCTCATAACTCAACAAAGTGTTAGCACCCAAATCTGCCTTGCTCTTATGATCCAAATCCTAAAAGCTAAGGAAAATAATGACTTTTCCAAAGCATCACAACTCACTTGTGCGCTTCGGTTTGTTCTCTTCACAATTTTATTAAAACTACCAATTTTGACTTTCTTAATATATGTCGAAGTACTTCACTTAAAATTATGCTAATGTTACCTTTCATTTTTCTTGTTACTATAGTGAACTCATAGCAAGAGAGAAGTAGCAAAAGAAGCTTTGATGGCTAATTGGTGATGCATGCTATCTCAAATTAATAAATGGTGTAATAGTTTCCATCGTTAGACTTTTATTTGTTTTGGTATTTGAAATAGTCAAGGTTTGAGGCATGGTCAGTAAAATTAAAAGTTCAACGCTCTATCAATAGATCGCATGACTATTGATTGTACATTTTTTTAATTAAAAAGTTTAAGGAAATTAGAACATGTTCTTTAAACAAAAGAATTATACCAATTATTGTGCCAAATTTTTGTGTTATGTTTGGGCATATAATTTGCTGCGAGGGGCTTTTAATTGGCTCTCTTTTTTATTACTTCTATCTATATTGCTTGCAAGAACATAGATCGCTATCAAGTAATAAGTGAGTAAGTAAAGTATCATCCCATGAGGATTATATATTGTAATTATTGGGTGTAAATCAAGTACCAAAGTTGACAATCTACTAGCCTTATATCTAAATGATCGAAATGAAAGGTTGATTAAAAGTTAAAACAAGTAAACAAAGTAAAAGAGCAATTGTGTAGATAAGCCAAGAAATAACTATCCAACTATCATTTATAAGTTTAATGAGTGGTTGAATATAACAAAAACACTAAAATAATTGAAAGCTTTTGAGAAAAGAAAGATTGATTGTAGGCCAAAAATAAAAGAAAGCATAATACAAGATTTAAAGATTACTTGTAAAAGATCTTGAATAGAAAGAATGCTTGTTTTAAGAAAGAATTGAAAAACAATCTTATGTTGGACTAGTCTATCACTCTAGCTAATACTAAAAACAATTTGATTTAAGCAAGTTCGTCACCCTAGCAAAAATACTAAGAAAACCAAAAATACAAGAAAGAAATAAAAAGAACAATGGGATGAGAATTAAGTGATTTACAATTAAAGAGAGCTTGCATATTTATAAAGGTAGGTTTGACCAAGGGGATTGGGATTAGAAGTTTTTTTTTGCAAATTAAACTCTAAAAAGATTAAGCTTTATCTTGATTTTAAAGTGTTGTGAACGAACATGGAGATGGAGTGTCTTTCCTAAATAGGGCTTCTTGCATTTTGGCTAAGGTTGATTATCACAAATTGTTGCATCAATCATAAATTGTTGAAATAAATCTCCAAAATTCTTTCTTGCATATAAACTTTAGTCTTTATCTCTTATATTGCATTTATCTTATGTGAAAACTCTATCAAGATGATCAAAGAGTCTTTTAATAAAACATCTTCTTGGTCGAGTATTTGTAGAAGTCCTTGTTCAAGTAGGATTCTTCAATTACCAAATGCTTGTAGGATTCCTCATGTAAGTAGGGTAGTTGAATGGATTTAGGAGTTCTAGTGCAAGTAGGATTTAGCTAACTCTCCCTTATTGTATGGCCAAATATGACTTAGATTAAAATTAACCTAGTCTTGCATAAAATTGCATTGCATTGCATCACATAGATTTCACATCCAATATGCATTAAACTTAAAGATCAAGAAATCACATATTAAGCACACCAAATTCAAGCAAATTTTCAAAATTTTAAACTAAATTGGACTTGTAAATCACTATAATTTTTATTGCTATCAAACCCCACACTTAACTTTTTGCTTGTCTTTAAGTAAAACCCTCAAATTAATTATAGTAAGTAATCAATTCAAATGTACACAAATTCAAAGTTTCACAAATTATCAATCATGCAATATAGTATAATACAAATAAAGTTATGAACATAATTAAATAAGAAACTTATCCAAAAGTAAGCTTTTAATCTCATTTAACTTTTATGACAATGAAGTTAATTTATCTTTAATCCATACATACAATCTAAGTAAATAGTATGCAACATATGCCATCACATATTAACTTAAAGATAAAATACCTTCATATGTTTACTTTCCTCATTCATCCCCACTACTATAGACTCACACACTTAACTCAAGATCAAAAGGTAGGAAAGGAAAATTTAGGCTTATAACCTTTTGCTTACTTTTTCGAACATGGACTTTGAGAACTTTTGAAACTTTTCAAAACTTGAGGCATCTTTTTTTTTCTCATTAGCCATTTTGGCTTTTATTCATTGCTTTTGTCTTGCCTTACACCTCCCTTCCTTCTAAAGACAAAGTTGTTCTTTTTACTTTATCTCTTACATATGCACAAGCAATGTGAGTTCGGTAAAAACAATAAAAAGGATAAATCATAAAAAGGCCTTGGCTTATTGTTAGGGTTAAATAAACAAGGAACAGGTAACATATAAAGGTATTTGGATACTTTTTCATAGATGAGTTTGAAAGACTCAAACATTCCAAATAATGCCTAAATCATTTCTTGAATCAAATATAGTTTAAGATTCATCTTGAGGATTGAGTAGGTAAATTCTAAAGTTACACTCATGCTTCAAATCTTTATGCAACTTTATACTCACAATCTTTTCACAAATATTGATACATATCAAAGATTAAGACTAAATGCACAAAACATAAAAATCACAATCAAAAGAAAATCATACTTAAGACTTCATTTTCATGCTTCACTACATTCATACATGTCTTAATATCATACTTAATTCAATCATAAACAACTTATGAAAAATCAACTAAGATGGCATTATAAAGATTATAACATGTTAACTTGGTTTGAAAACAAAGATTTTAGGGATATTTTGAAAAAATTTTGAAAACAATTTAGGTAAAAAAGCTTTCCTCCCCCACACTTGAATTATATAATATTCACATGAAACAACTAAGAACTAAGGGTAAAAAAAAAAAAAAAAAACTCCCCAATCTTTGCTTTCCTCAAAGGCTAAAACTTGTAATCTCTATTGGCATATTTTTGCATGTCTTTATCTTATGAAAACTTCAAAACAAACAATAGATAAAAGCATACCTGTCCTAGCAAAAACAAATAACTAAGAAAACTTACAAATCAATGTAGAACTTAGGTTGTCTCGTAAGCAATGTTAGTTTTGGTCAAGCTTGACCATACCTAATGATCTGGTTCAATGAGTTAGATCACCTTTTCAACTTGTCTTTCATCTCCTCTATGATAGATTTTCAATCCATGCCCATTAACATTAAAAGGTTGCTTCTCTTTTTCATCCATGATTTTCACTATTCCATAAGGGAAAACTTTGTCATAATGAAGCGTCTGCTCCACCTTGATTTTAGTTTGCTCAAAACCAGTGTCAATCTTCAATTAAAAAGTAATACTTCTTGTTCTTGCTCAAAGTGTTCTTTTCTAAGATTTTCTTATCATACCATCTTTTCATTTTCTTTTTATATAACTTGGTGTTTTCATAGGCTCTCAATTTGAATTTATCCAACTTATTCAACTTCAATAGTCTTTTCTCTCTTGTCAACTTCTGATCCAACTTCAGATTCTTTAGGGCCCAGTATGCCTTGTGTTCAAATTCCACTGATAAGTGACAAGTTTTTTCATAAACCATCTGGTAGAATGACACTCCTAAAGGTGTTCTAAATGTCATTCTGTATGCTTATTAAGAATCATATAATTTGGCTACCTAGTTTTTTTAGGATAGGTTCACAATTTTCTCAAGGATTCTTTTCACCTCCCTATTAAATACTTCAGCTTGACCATTGTTTTAATGGTGATAGGCAATGGCTATCTTATGTTTTACTCTAGATTTAGCTAGCAATTTCTTAAAAATTTTGCACAAAAATGGGTGCCTTCATCACTTATTATGGCCTTAGGTGTATCAAACCTTAAACATATGTTTTTCCTTAAAAATCTTAATACTATCTTGGCATCATTAGAGGGTGACACTATGGTTTCACCCATTTAGAAACATAGTCCACTACTACCAAAATATAAATATTTTCATAAGAAAACATGAATGGTCCTATAAAGTTTGTCCTCTACATATCAAAAACCTTAATCTCTAAAATGTTATTCATTGGCATCTCAACTCTTTTTGTTAGATTCCACATTTTTTGACATTTATCACAATTAGAGGTAAAGCTATATGTATCTTTAAACAGAGTTAGTTAATAAAAACCATATAGTAATACCTTGCAGTTGTCCTTTCTTTTATTTAGTGTCCTTCATATTTTGATGAATGGCATTGTTGTAGGATGCTTTTCATTTCTTCCATCGAAACACATCTTTTTAGTACTTAATTTTTACATTGCTTGAAAAGGAATGGGTCATCCTACACATAATATTTAACATCATAAAAATTTTTTTTCTTTTGTTGATAATTTAAATTTTGTGGAAGGACACTACCTACAATGTAATTTAACAAATCAGCATACCATAGTGGTTCTTGGATTGCGAAGAGTTGCTCATCTGGGAAGGATTCATGTATTAGCTCTTCATCAGCTGTTGCCTTCTCAATTTTGGATAAATAGTCTGCCACATGATTTTTGCAACCTTTTTTTTCTTTGATCTCCAAATCAAATTCTTGTAAGAATAGAACCCATCTAATTAACTGTGGCTTTGCATCTTTTTTTTCTATCAAGTATTTGATAACTACATGGTCTGTATACACTATCACTTTTGTTCCAAGCAAATAAGACTTGAATTTCTCAAAAGTAAAAACTATAGCAACTAATTCCTTTTCTATTATGGCATAGTTGAGCTATGCCTTTTAAGAGTTTTACTTGCATAGTAAATAGTGTGAAAAATTTTATCTTTCCTTTGCCCTAACATTGCTCTCGCTACGAATCACTTGCATCACACATTAGCTTGAAGGGTTCATTCTAATCAGGCCATAAGAGGATTAGTGTAATTACTAATTTTTCTTTTAGTGTTTAGAAAGCGATTGCACATTCATGATCAAACTCAAACATGGCCTTTTTTTCTAACAACTTGCAAAATGGCTTGGCAACCTTAGAAAAATCATGGATGAATCTCTGATATAAACCTACATGTCCCAAGAAACTTCTAATCATCTTAACAGACATAAGGAAAGGTAATTTTTCAATTATTTCACTTTTGGCTTGATTTATTTCAATTATTTCACTTTTTACATACATTGTGATTAAGCATAATTCCTTCTTGGATCATTAAGTGGCATTTCTCCTAATTAAGCACCAAATTAGTTTATTCACATCTTTGTGGCACCTTAGACATAAGACATAAATCAAAGTTAGTTCTAAAAATCGAGAAATCATCCATAAATACTGTAGACACCCATTAGTGTCTGGGCTTAATTAGGCCCATTAGTGTCTGGGCCCAATTAGAGTTCATTTGTGTTTGGGCCCAATTAAGCCCATTGGTGTTCGAGCCCAATTAGGCTTATTGGTGTCCAAGCCTAATTAGGCCCATTAATGTCTAGGCCCAACAAAGCCCATTTATGTTTAGGCCTAAGTAGGCTAACTTTTTTTTATTAATGTTACTATTATTTTATTATTATTATTAATTATTATTATACTTTTATTATTTTTATTTTCTTTAGTATTTTTGTGGATATATTATTATTATTATTATTTTATTTTATTTTCATTTTTTCTCTCCTCTTCTTTTCTTTTTTTCTTTTCTTTTTTGTTCAATCCACACGTGCACAAAGGATGGAATTGGGATTAGAATCTTTTGGTCAAATGTAGAATCATATCAGCAAGAATTTTGGACCTAAAATCATGCTTGATAGAATGCAATCCCAGGATTCAAGCCTGGGATTGATTCTATCGATTTCTTAAAATTGTTCCTAGGAGTGCCTATAAATTGGATTGATTTTATAAGAGAACACACACAGAAATTTTGAGAGAAAATTATTGAAAAAATCTGGGAAATTTTGGGCATAAAGGGTTCTGGCAGTTTAATTTTGGGATCTAGGGTTCAATATGAAATTGTGGGTTTGATTTTAGGTTTCTAAGTTAGAATTAGGGTTTAGAACGATTATGGAGTTTCTGGGAGTAATTTGAGAAAATTTTGGAGAAAGTTCAAAGAAATCTGGGTTTTTCTGGGTTTTTTTGAGTTTTTGGGAAGAACATGAATTTTTCGATGATCGTTTGAAGTTTTCTATGAGATTCCGACAAGGTTTCCAGAATTCGACACATTTTTCAAAAATCAATGGATTTTTCAATTTTTGATTGAATTTTTTGACGACATCCCCATAAACCGATAAGATTCTTAGTTGTTGTTGAATTTGTCAATGGGTTTTTTAAAGAGAGGGCAAAGGGAAATCAGCTAGAAAGAAAGGTGAAGAGGCTTCTGAGCAGAAAGGCACTGGACCTGACTTATATATCGTCTCTATAAGACATCATTTTATTTAAACCAGGATCCACACGCAGACCCGGTAACCTCCATGTTGACCTACACTTTGACTTGACCGATTGTGAGTTTTCTCTTTTTTATTTTTTTTATTTTTTTTTAACCTACTTTTTCATTATTTTTGTAAAAAAACAAAAAATAGTTGTTTTTACCATTTTTATTTTTGAAAGTAAAAAGAAAAAGGTAAAAAAAATATAATTCTACAAAAAAAATAAAAAATCAAAAGTTTTAAATAAGCAATAATAATTTTTTATCCTTTAAACTATTGAAGGATTGCTTTGAAGTAAGCCCTACCAAACTATTTGGAGGCTTTACTAATTTTTCAGGGATAAAATAAATTAATCTGATGATAGAGCCTTTTTAAAATGGGACACTAGTTTCTATAAATACTCTTGAGGTAAGAAAATTATCTGAAATTGCTATCAAACTATTGGGACAATTTTAAATCAAATTGGTACCATCCTTTGGGTTGACATTATGGGGGTGCTATAATGTTTCCCATACGTAATCGACTCTTGAACCTAACATCTATTTTTGCAGACTGAAATATATTTCAAGTGGCCAATCACACCTAGACAAAAAAATTGATGGCGACTCCCTCTAATCCATGTCTAGTGGTAGATCCACGGATCTATACTTTATGATAGCTTGGCGACTTTGCTAGGGACTTTGAGAGTCAAGCTAGTAAATGACTTCTTATTATCCAATCCTTGCTTAATTTGGAATTATTCCCTTTCATTGCTTACATCTGTTTTATTATTTATTTTCGTTGTGTATACCTGCTTATTTATTTGTTCATATCTGCTTGATTATTTATTTATTGTATATATATACCTGTCATTCATTTGCATATGCATAACATAAGCCCTCCACCCGAGCTCTACCTTTAAGAGGGAATGAAGTACCTATGCCCTCGTGAGATTTCATGTCTTTGCATAGGCCTGCGAAACACTCTCACTCAAATTGAACCCTTTTCGCTTGTAGCCTATGAAGGGTGAGGATCAAGGTACCTTACTAGTTTGTAATAGACCATGATGTAGGGAACAATTTAGGGACCTTTTAGAATTAACCCAAACCTTATATAGTCAACCTTAAGAGCCTAACTATAGATAAAGCCTTATCTTCCCACCCTTTGTAGATAATCCAAAATGTAAGGTCATATTGTTATCTTACTTGCTATGTAATGTTTTATTAAAATGGCTAACTAAATCTCTTTGTCTTCTTTTATTTCGTTTCTTTTTGTGCACATTCATGAACATAATTATAGATTTGCAGAGTGTTATTGTCCCAAAGCTATTTCAACAAAGCCCTAATAGATTCCACAAAACATCAGGTTTGCATTTCATCTACATTATTCAATTGTGACTCTCCCATAAATGTAAGGATGGAATAAAAATAGAGGTAGCTAGAAGAAGGAGGCTGTTTGCCACCTGGTTATGTCCTTACATTATTAGAAGAAGTCTGCCTACTCCTCAAACATAATAATCTAAAAAGCCTATCAGATATATGGAATAGTATGACTCCTTCAAGGTATAAGGCTTTTTGTGAGAAGTTTGGGCACATTGCATATCTCATGTCAGTAGAGGTTGACTACTCACTTATCAAGGTGATGGTACAATTTTGGAATCCTTCCTACTGATATTTTATCTTTAATGAGGTTGATCTAGTACCAATAATAGAGGAGTACTTAACTCTAATGGGTATGTATCTACTATATCCAGACAGAATATACATGAAGAAACACAAATCAGGAAGTGGTAGGAAGCTAGGTCAAATCTTAGGAGTGGAAAAAGAGGTCATAGATTCATACATTCGATAGAAAAGAGATCATAAGGGTATTCCATGATAGGTTTTTCAAGATTTCATTATCAAGCATCTAGATGATGATCAGGGAATGAGTGCATTTGCTCTAGCTATATATGGGTTGGTCATTTTCCCCAAAGTCTTAGGCTATATTGAGATAAAAGTGGTGGATTTATTTGAGCAAATTGAAAGGGAGTGTAATCTTCCACCAATTATCTTGGTAAAAACCATCAGATCTTTGAATTTTTGTAGACAAAATGACAAAGCACGCTTCATGGGCTGCATACCCTTATTATCTATATGGATGAAGAGCCATCATGAATGTAAGAAAAGTGCTTTTATCAAACTTTATTTCTACACTTGGAGTATGATTAGGGAGTTCTATCAAAGCATTTGGCTAGAAGTAAAGACTCAAAAGGAATGGAAGTATCTACTGCAAGGGCTTATAATTGGTCAGGTAAAATGGTTAGCTCCATGGATGGATAGGGAACCTATGTTGTATCAATGTGGAAATAAGACAAGGGTTCCACTTTTAGGTTTATGGGGGTTAACGAGTTATGCACCATTGATGGTAAGGAGACAGTATGGAGCTAAATAGTTTACTCTTATGACCTGCAAGCTTAGCTAGTTTGACTATTCATGTGGGGAGCCTGGAACTTTTCAGAAGATTGATAGCATGATTAAGGCCTGAAAGAAGCCCAAGAGAGTAAGCCCAAGGCCATTCACTGATAGAGTCACTTAGAGGTATCTGATTTGAAAGAATAAGAGGGGTTAGTAGATTACATTTATGCCTTAGGATCTTTACCAACCAGTGGGTCAAGAGTTAGACAAAAAGCTTTCAGAGTTAGAGCATGAAATGGAGAAGGAGAAATTGAAACAAGAAATTTTGAAGCTACAGGATGAAAAGGATTAATGGTAAAATAAAGTAGAAAAATTATAAATCCAAGTCTATAGGATTTCCAATGAATACAGCAAGGCCTAAAAAGTTGTTAGAGAATGGGATGATACCCTTAAAGAGCTGAAAGAGTTGCGACAAGAACATAAAAGATCATGCATATAGGTGTAAGCCAAAGAAATAAATAACACAGAGTTGGCTCAAGAGAATGAAGAGTTAAAAAAAGAGCATGCCCAAATAGAAGATGACTTTATAGAGGTTGAACAGAAGAATTAGATGCTTATAGATTACATTTTAACTCTGACATTGAAGTTGAATGAACAAAAAAATCATGTCAGAACCCTCACAGAAAGGCATAGAAAGTTATCCTATCAGGTGTGGTATGACAAAAGAGAAGAATTGGGAAGACAAAGATACATAGAGCATCTCAAAACTTAGATAGGTAAGGCTATGATCAAAGCAAGTAAGGTGGCAAAAAAGCTTGAGACATTGAAAGCTTCGATTACACTAGCAGAAAAGTATGGACAAAGGCTGTTAAACTTCATTGAGGAAGCTAAAGATTAGTCTAAGCAAGTTGGCATTTTCATAAAGGGATAATAATAGATTCAATGTAAAACAGACTCTTATGGAATAAATGAAAGTTTTCTTTTGTTAGATCTTTTTAAAGGGTAAATAATTTTTTTTTCTTTTTTGTTCTTTTTCATGCATTTGCATCACACTCATTCATTCATTATCACAACATCATCATTGAATCTTCAATTGTGGTACTAAGGTGCAAGAATAGCTACACATCTATACAATACCCGAGCTTGAGCTAGAAAGATGGAATTGGACAATACAAGCCACCTTGAAAGGATAAAAAAAGCTCAAAAGGCATTAGAAAGAAAGTTAAGCAAGATTCTGGAAGCCCTAGAAAAAGTGAATAGAGGAAAATCGATGGAAGAAGATACTTCATAAGAAGCCATTAAATCAGCATATCCTTTAGCCTTTGATCCACAACAAACTTAAACTGCCCAAATATTTCAACCTCAACTGGTAGCTTTTCCAAAATACAATTACCTAGGAATGACTTATACACCCAGTCATGAAGATATTTAGAGTTATAATAATCTAGTTTATGTTGAAAAGATGGATGAAGCCATTCAACTCCCTACTATAGATGAAGTAAAAGAGAAAGAGAACCTACAAATAACTATGCCTTTAGAGAGTTTTAAAACTGATCAGGCTATAAACAGGCTTGAAGAAAGATTGAGGGCTATAGAAGGAATTGATTTCTATAGATCCATGGATGTAGTAGGACTTTACCTAGTACCAAACATGGTGATGCCACCAAAATTTAAAGTACCATAGTTTGAGAAATATAACGGCACTAAGTATCTTATCACACATATCACCATGTACTATCATAAAATGACAGCACATACTAGTGATGAAAAGCTACTTATGCATGTGTTTCAAGATAGCTTAATAGGTTCACAGCAAGATGGGATGTTCAGTTAGATGGGACCTGTATAAAGACATGAAAAGATCTAACTTAATCTTTTATTAATCAGTACCACCATATCATCGACATGGCTCTTTATCATCTTTCTCTACAAGCAATGGAAAAGAAGGCATTTGAATTTTTTAAGTAATACGCCCAAAAATGGTGGGATGTAGCTACCCAAGTAAAACCTCCCTCGACGGAGAAAAAAACTATTGTGTTATCTGTGAGCACTCTAAAGTCACCCTATTCTGAGAGGATGATTAGAAATACGACTAAAACTTTGCTAAAATGGTGATTTCAGGAGAGATCATAAAAAATGCCATAAAAAATGGTAAGCTTGAAAGAGATAAGTCTTTCAAAAGAGCACCTAAAAAGAAGAAAAGTGAAACTCAAGCTATGAGTCTTAAAGGGCAGCAATTTAGAAACTATTCTAGCTTACCTACCCTACATACCATCACATGGTGAACCATGCTTCTGTATCTCCTTACCAATCAACCACCCAACCATCTTATCATCTTCACCCAGATCCCTTACTTACCCAGTCAACACTACAAGCAATGCTAGAGAACCATGAACCAGGGAAAGGCCCACTTTTGATCCTATACCCATAAACTACATAGAGCTATATCGAGAGCTCTACAAAAATCATATAATTGCTCATGTTCCTACTAAGCAGCTTGAACCTCCCTACCCTAAATGGTATGATTTCAATGCTCACTGTGACTAGCATTTTGGAGTAACGAGACACTTTATTGAAAACTATGTCCTTTCCAAGTATAAGGTACAACGTCTGATCAAGAAAAGGTTAATAAGCTTTGACACCAACAAAAATTCAGCACCTAATGTCAGCGGGAATCCCCTGCCCAATCATACATTAATGCTTTAAAGGCAGTGATAAACATATGAAAATGAGAGTAGAGGAGCTTAAGATATCATTTAACCAGTTGTATGAAGTCCTATATAAAGCTGAGATGATACAACCAGTAACCCCATGAACTTATATAGGAAGATACAACCTAAATCAAAGATATAAGTATCATGGCAGGGCATCAAGACATTCAATTAACGTCTGCAAACACTTTCGTGGTGAAGTTCAGAAACTGATGGACTCTTACCAAATAGAGTTATATAAAAAGTTAAGAGCCTCAGAAGACATCAGGGTGGCTATGAAGAACAAATGAGTGCCAAAACCTATCACTATACATTGTAAGGAGAAGCCACAATCAATTGGGAATAAATTTGTTCCCAAACTAGTAGCTCTTAAAGTTTCATGCCCATTTCTTTATAAAGATAATAAAGTGATACCCTAGAGATATGAATATGAGTTGACGACTCAAGGGCAGCAAAAAGATATGCCAAAAGCTAAAATTGCACATATAATAGGTGTAAGAGGCATAACTAAAAATGAAAAATGTTACACTCTGATAATTTTAGAAAAAAAGAAAAGAGAAGCAAATTAAACCAAAACTCCAAAAAAAGATGCCTTGAAGTCTATGCATGAAAAAAAAGCCTGCGAGTTTTTGAATCTAGTTAAGCACAGTGAGTATTCTGTGGTAAAGCAATTGAATAAAATGCCAACTAGAATTTCTCTACTATCACTTCTCCTGAACTTTGAACCACGTCACAATGCCTTGTTGAAGGTATTGAATTAGGCTTTTGTGGCCCATAATGTATTTATGGAGTATGTGAATCACTTGACAGAAAATCTAGTGGTGCCACATCATATCTCTTTCAATGATGACGAGATTCTGCTTGAGGGTAGAAGTACCACCAATGCATTGCACATCACTGTCAAATGTAAAGGCCATATAGTAACTAAGGTCCTTGTTAATAATGGATCAACTATTAATGTCATGCTTATGTCCACTCTAGCCAAGCTGTCCTTTGATATGTGCCATATCCAAAACAGTCAGATAGCAGTCCGAGCATTTGATGGGACTAGATAAGAGGTATTGGGGGATGTTAAGTTACTTATATAGATTGGACCATGTGTTTTCAACATAAAATTTCAAGTCATGGATATTTCCCTATTATATAGCTGTATATTAGGAAGACCATGGATCAACATGACAAGCGTTGTCCTTTCCTCATTGCATCAAAAGATTAAATTCAATGTAAAAGGATAATTGATGATTGTGGTTAGAGAAGAAGATATATTGTTGACTCAACCCATAAATGCCTTATATGTGGAAGCGATAAAAGAATCATTGGAGTGCTCTTATTCATCTTTTGAACCTGTTAATGCAGTAGGTGAAGGGTTTAAGTTCAGCCAGATTGTGATCAATTAGATGATTAACAAGGGTTAAAGTATTGGGTTTAGTTTGGGTAAAAACTTCAAAGGATGAGAGTGCTTCTTAAGATAGAGGATCATAGCTACAAAATAAGATTGGGTTACGAGGTGGAAGAATGGTAGAACAATAGCAGGAGGGTACAAAATGGGTCGATGATCTTTTTTTAATTAAATGAAACTTTTATTCTTGGAGGATACATGTACTAGGGAGCTGAAAAGCACATAAAAGAAGAACCAGAATTGGAGGAACCTTTTGCCAAGTTATCCATTCATATAATGGATAATGAAAGTAAAAATGAGGAAGCTTTAGTTTACCCCTGCCCACCAAGATATGAATTACAAAATTAAAGGGTCATTCAAATGTCTATTGTTTCTAATTTTTTTCAATATAATCACATCTTTAATCACTTATGCCCAAAAGCATTGGGATGAACTCTTATATTTGGGTCTTTTATTTTTCATTATGACAATAAAAGTAGGGGCATGCATTTTGTTCATTTATTCCATTCCATTCATTACCCCATCAAAATTTCTTGCCAATATTTCCTATTCTATTAATTTTCAAGTCTCCAAATAAATATGAAGGTAATTATTCCAAGGTTTAACTTTGAAAATTCAATTAATATCGATGAACTTGATATTAAAGAAAATTTTGAGAAATACACTTTGCCTTCAGATTTAATGAGGCTAATTGAGTAAGAAGATAAGACCATTGAGCCTCATCAAGAAATTATTGATTTAATCAATGTGGGTGATATCGAAAACAATAAAGAAGTCAAGATTAGTACTTCACTCTTAGTGGTCGATCGACAATGATTAAAAGATTTACTTCGGGAGTTTGTGGATGTATTTGCTTGGCCCTACCAAGATATGCCTGGACTCAGCACCAAAATAGTGGAGCATAGGCTACCATTGAAGCCAAACTGTAAATCGGTACAGTAAAAACTAAGAAAAATGAAACAAAAAATGTTGTTGAAAATCAAAGAGGAAGTTAAAAAGCAATTTGATGTATGCTTTCTACAAGTGGCTAAATATCCTGAATGGGTAGCTAAAATAGTACATGTTCCTAAAAAATATGGAAAGGTACGAATGTGTATGAACTATCAAGATCTGAATAAAGCGAGTTTAAAGGATAACTTTCCACTACCTCACATAGATACACTGGTGGATAATACAGCTTGACATTTAGTGTTCTCTTTTATGAATGGAATTTTCAGTTATAATCAAATAAAGATGGCACTAGATGACATGGAAAACACTATATTTATCACTATGTGGGAAACATTTTGCTACAAGGTCATGCCTTTCAGACTAGAAAATGCTGGGATAACCTATCAAAAGGCTATGGTAACTCTCTTCCACGATATGATGCATGAGAAAATTGAAGTGTATGTGGATGACATGATTACCAAGTCCCGAAAAAGAGAGGATCATGTGGTCAACCTCAAAAAATTATTCAAGAGGTTGAAGAAGTTTTAGCTCAAATTGAATCTGGCTAAATGTACATTCGGAGCCAGGTCAGAGAAGTTACTAGGATTTATAGTCAGTGAAAGAGGAATAGAATTCAACCCAGACAAAATTTAGGCCATTTAGAATCTATCCCCTCCAAGCACACAAAAAGAGGTTCAAGGCTTCTTAGGTAGATTGAATTATATTTCTTGGTTCATTTTTCAACTCACTTTTAAATGTGACCCCATTTTTAAACTCCTTCGAAAGAATAATCATAGGGAGTGGAATGAACAATGTCAAGAAGCTTTTAATAAAATTAAAAAGTACTTATTAAATCCCTCAATAATAGCACCCCCTGTTCTGGGAAAGCCATTAATTCTATACATAGTAATACATAAAGAATCAATGGGATGTATGTTGGGCTAACAAGATGAGTCTGGTAGGAAAGAGAAAGCTATTTATTACCTGAGCAAGAAATTCATAGAGTATGTGAGCCAAAAAGTAATCAAAGGAAGTGTCATTGCTGAATTCTTAACAAACATGACCACTAATGATTATAAGCCCATGAAGCTTGATTTTCTAGATGAAGAACTAATGGCTATCTAAAAATTAGAAGAAGATGATAATAAGAAAGAGACATGGAGGATGTATTTTGATAGGGCTGCCAATGCCATGGGGCATGGGATCGAAGCAGTTTTAATATCTCCAACAGAGCATTACTATCTTGTTACAGCAAGATTGAATTTTAACTACACCAATATTGTAGCTGAATATAAGGCTTATGTTATGGGGCTGCATACTACTTTAGATAGGAAAATTGAAACATTAAGGGTGTTTAGGGATTCAGCTCTAGTCATTTATCAATTAAAAGATGAATGGAAAACAAGGGATTCCAAACTCATCCCTTATTACAAATACATGTTGGAGGTATACAGACAATTTAAAGCAATTCAGTTTGAACACTTACCTTAAGAAAAAAATCAGATTACAGATGCCTTGGTTACCTTGGCTGTAATGGTACAGATTAGTGATACTATAAAAATTTAATCTATCAAATTAGATATCAAAGACATGCCAGTGCATTGTGCCAACTTGAAAGATGAGAATGATGGCTGCCCTTGGTATCATGATATCATGTGATATTTAAAGAATCAACAATACCTTGATCAAGCAACAAAAAGTGATAAGAGAGTCTTACGAAGATTGGCAATAGGATTTTTTTTAGATAGGGAAATTCTGTACAAACAAGGTAAAGACCAAGTGTTATTATGCTATGTAGGCACCTCTGAGGCCAAAAAGATTATTGAGGAAGTTCATAGTGGCAATGTGGAACACATGTAAACAGGCATATGATGGCAAGACAAGTCATGTGAGCTAGATATTACTGGTTGACAATGGAAAAAGATTGCATTGATTATGCTTGAAAATGCCACAAATGTCAGATTTATGCTAACAAAATTCATGCTTCGCCTAGTGCTTACATGTTATAGCACCACCTTGGCCATTTTCTATGTGGGAGATGGATGTCATTAGTCTTATCACACCAAAGCTCTCAAACAAGAATAGATTTATTTTTTTGATGATTGATTACTTCACTAAATAGGTCAAAGCTGCCTCCTTCACAACTATGACAAGATTAGTGGTCGTAAATTCATCAAAAAAGAAATAATCTACAAATATAGGCTTCATGAAAGAATTATCTCAAACAATGCAAAGAATTTGAATAGTAAGATGATGTAAGAGGTATGTGTTCAGTTCAAGATCAAACACCATAATTCAACTCCATACTGCCCAAAAATGAATGAGATAGTAAAAGCTACAAATAAAAATATCAAAATAATTTTAGAGAAGATGATTGAAACATATAAGAATTGGCATGAAAAATTACCTTTTGCTCTACATGCATATCGAACTTTCGTACGTACCTCTACTGAGGCAATTCCTTTTTCCCTAGTGTATGAAATGGAAGTTGTGCTACCAGTAAAAGTAAAAATCCCATCACTAAAGGTTTTAAAGGAAGTGAGATTAGAAAAAGCTGAATGGATTCAAGAGCGCTATGAGTAATTAAACTTTATTGAAGAGAAGAGATTAACGGCACTTTGCTATGGCTAATTGTACCAAAAGAGGATGATGAGAGCTTGTGGCAAAAGGTTAGACCTCATTAGTTCCAAGAAGGAGAGTTGGTATTGAAGAGAATTCTTTCAAGTCAGCATGATGATAGGGAAAAATGGACTTTGAATTATGAAAGACCATATATTGTAAAAAGAGCCTTTTTAGGAAGAACCTTAATCTTATCAAAAATGGATAAATATGAACTTCCTAGTCTTGTTAATTCTAATGTGGTGAAGTAGTACTTGATTCCAAAAAAAAAAAGTTCAAGTTGAAAACCTGAAAGGATGGCTTGAAGTAAAAAAAAAAACAAAAAATAAAAAAAAAAAGAAAGGTTCAAGTTAAAAACCCAAAAGGGCAGCTTGGGTCTAAAAGAGAGGTTCGAGTTGATAACCTGAAAAATGGCTTAGATCCAAATAAAAAAGGGTTCAAGTTGAAAATCTTGAAAGATAGCTGGAATCAAATGGAATATGGCATCATTTGGGAAGGCATATTAGGGACAGTGAATTTCAAAGAGATTTGAGGTGTCAGGGCATCATATTTTGAGTTTTTAAAGGAGATCCAAGATTTGTTGTCATAATTATCTAATCATTTATCTTGAGGCATTGTTATGCTAAATAGTTGTTACTGTACATTCTCTTTTTATCCTTATACCATCATTTGTAATTTATTACTTATCCAAATAAGTGAAAGTTGTCTTATTATTCTCTCTTAGTCCCATACATTGCCAATACATTTGTCCTTTCTCTGTATACCTTGCCATGGATGGAAGAAGTGCATAACTTGCATCCTATACTTTGAAATTGGGATAATGATTAGTAATTGAACAAAGTCATAAGAAATTATGTGTTACTTTGAAGAATTAAAGGAGACAAGGACCGAAGATGAATTCTTCCAAAATAAGAGCAAAATAGCTTCCATAGCCCTCTTCGAGATAAAGATAAATATTCAGGCTAATGAATGATGGTTTCTTTGTCAAATTTGTGCATTTATAAAGGTTTATTCCTTAAAATGTGCAATAAAAATAAATATTTAGGCTGATAAAAGATGGTTTCTTTGCCAAATGTGTGTAGAAACAAGAATGCAGAAGCCTTAATACCATAATTGATATTGCGTTTGTATTCTAGATAGGACATTATCCACTCACTTGATCCTGGCTTAGTCCAGATCATCTCTTATGATTCGTGGTTTTATCCCGATTATTTATTTTCGACCTCAACTTGATCCTTGTCACTTTATTTTGACTCGTGGTTTTGTCCTGGTCACTTGATCTTGGTTCAGTCTACATCATTTCTTATGATACATGGTTTCATCTCGATCATTTATTTTAGACCTCGACTTGGTCTTGGTCATTTTATTCTAACTCATGGTTTCATCCCGATCACTTGACTTGGTTTAGTCCAAATCATTTGTTGTGATTCTTGTTGTCATCCCGATCATTTATTTTTTACCTTAACTCAGTCCTGTTCACCTTATTTTGACTTGTGGTTTCATCTTGGTCACTTGATCTTGGCTCAATCTAGCTCATCTTTTATGATTTGTGATTTCATCCTGATCATTTACTTTCAACCTGGACTTAGTCCTGGTCGTTTTATTTTGACTTGTGGTTTCATCTCGGTTACTTGATCTTGGCTTAGTCCAAGTCATTTTTCAGATTTACAGATCATTTTTGATACGACTCGAATAGAGTAAGTGTCTAGGTCTTTGCAACATTTCTATCAAATAGATATGTGTAAAAAGGGATAGCTATAGACACCCATTTGTGTTATAGCCCAATTAGGGTTCATTTGTATCTGGGCCTAATTAAGCCCATTGATGTCTGAGTCTAATTAAGCTTATTAGTGTTTGGGCCCAATTAGGCCCATTGATGTCTAGGCCCAACTAGGTCCATCTGTGTTCGGGCCTAAGTAGGCTAACTCTTATTATTATTATTATTATTATTTATTTTCTTTGGTATTTCTGTGTATATATTTATATTATTATTATTATTACTATTATTAGTATTATTTTATTTTCGTTTCTTTCTTTCCTTTTTTTTCTTTTTTTTCTTTCCTTTTCTGTTTAATCCACAGTGCACAAAGGATGGAACTGGGATTAGAATCCCTTGGTCAAATGCAAAATTGTGTCAGCTGGAATTTTGGACCTAAAATTCACGCTAGACAAAATACATTCCTAGGATTCAAGCTTGGGGTTGATTTTGTCTGTTTCCTAAAATTATTCCTAGGACTGCCTATAAATTGGACTAATTTTACAAGAGAACACACATAAAAATTTAAAGAGAAAATTATTAAAAAAAATATGGGAAATTTTAGGCAAAAAGGGTTCTGATAGTTTAATTTTGGGATTTTGGGGTTCAATCTAAAATTGTGGGTTTGATTTTAAGTTTCTAAGTTAAATTTAGGGTTTAAGACAATTCTAGGAGGTCTGAGAGTAATCTGGGAAAAATTTAGAGAAATTTGGAGAGAGTTTGAAGAAATCTGGGTTTTTTTGGGTTTTTGGGAAGAACATGAATTTTTCGATGATCGTTTGAAGTTTTCGATGAGATTCTGACAAGGTTTGTAGAATTTGACACATTTTCTAGAAACCGATGGGTTTTTCAATTTTTAATTAAATTTTTTGGCGACATCTCCAAAAATTGATGAGATTCTCAGTTTCTAGTTGAATTTGTCGATGGGTTTTTTAAAGAGAAGGTAGAGGGAAATCGGCTAGAGAAAAAGACGGGAAGAGGCTTTTGAGCAAAAAGACGTTGGACTTGACTTATATACCATCTCTACACAATATCATTTTAGTTAAGCTATGATCTGTGTGCAAACCCGATGACTCACGTGTTGACCCGATTCGATAGCACATTTTCTCTTTTCCATTTTATTTTTATTTTATTTTATTTTATTTTTAACCTATTTTTTATTATTTTTTGGTTTTATTTATTTTTTTTAAAAAAAAGAGTTGTTTCTACCACTTTTATTTCTAAAAGTAAAAAGAAAATGGTAAAAAAAAAATAAATCTACAAAAAAATAATAAAAAATAAAAGTTTTAAATAAACAATAATAATTTTTTATCTTCTAAACTATTGGAGGATTTTTTTGAAGTAAGCCCTATCAAATTATTAGGAGGCTTTACTAATTTTTCAGAGATAAAATAAATTAATAAATCTAACGATGGAGCCTCTTCAGAATATGACACTAGTCTCTATGAACACTTTTGAAGTGAGAAAATTATCTTAAATTGCTACCAAACTATTAAGACAATTTTAAGATTAATTTTTAATATTAAATTATTTGGTAAATCAGAAAAATGGTTAAGGCTTGGATAATTTTAAATCAAACTGGTACCATCCTTTGGATGGACGTTGTGAGGGTGCTACAATCTTTCCCATGTGTAATCGACTCCCAAACCTAACATCTGTTTTCATAGACCAAAATATATTTCAGGTGGCCAATCACACCTAGACAAAAAGATTGGTAGTGATTCCCTCTAATCCATGTCTAACGGTAAGTTCACGGATCTATACGTTATGATAAATACTTCTAAAATATCTTTTAACATATCTAATAAGATAGTTATCATGCACCATTGGAAAGTAGTAGGAGCATTGCACAATCCAAAAGGTATCGTTTTGAAAGCAAATGTACCATACGGATAGGCAAAAGTAGCCTTCTATTGGTCTTGCAGAGCTATGGTGATTTGGTTATGCCCTGAATAACTATCAAGTAAACAATAATATTCTTGGCCAACTAATCTATCAACCATTTAGTCTACAAATGGCAATGGGAAATGATCCTTGCATGTGGCTTTTTTTAATTTCTTGTAATCCATAGAAACCTCCTTATCCTATAATAGTTTTTATTAGGATCAACTTATTATGCTCATTAGTGACTATTGTCATTCCACCTTTCTTCGATACACATTGAACTAGGCTTACCTATAAACTATCAAAGATAGGATAAATTATTCTTGTATCTTGCCATTTGATTATCTTTTTTTTTACCACTTCCTTTATGGTAGGATTTATGCACCTTTATTACTTTATTGTAGCTTTGTGACCATCTTCTAGGAAGATCTTTTGCATACAAATGGTGTGACTTATACCTTTTATGTCTGCTATGGACCAAGCAAATGCCTTCTTGTGTTCCCTCAAAACACCTAATAGTTTCTTTTCTTACTTTTTACTTAAGGCTGCATAGATGATGATTAAGAAAGTAGATGCTTTGGCCAAAATGTATATCTAAGATAAGATGGCAAAGGCTTAAGTTCTAACATTGGGGGTTCTTCAATTGAAGGTTTAAGGCTCTAAATAGGGGATCTTAGCTTGTAACCTTCATTTTGTTCATTAGAATAAAAAGTTATCAGCCCAACTTCTTCAAACACTTTTTTTTATTAGATTATCTATATTCTTGGAAGACTTCTTTTCTTGGCTCATGTTGGATGTTACTTTTTGCTTTTACGCCTTCATTGTGAGCTCCCCTTTATTCATGTCGATTTGAGCCTTTCTAGTCCTTAAAAAGGGTTTTCCCAAAATAATTGATACACTAACATTTTTTTTAATGTCCAATATCACAAAATCAAGTGGAAATACCAATTCCCCTACTCGAACCAATAGATCTTCCATTATGCCTTTAGGATGTCTAAGAGAGAAAGAGTGAGTTAGATTGTTATCTTCGTTGGTTTCAGTTTTCCTTCACCGATTTTCTTAAAAATAGATAATGGCATCACATTAACACTTACACTAATATCACATAAAGCCTTATCAAAATAATGATTACCAATAGTGCAAAGTATAGTAAAACTCCCTGGATCCTTAAGTTTTGGTGGCATCCGTTATTGTAGGATGTTATTGCATTCTTGAGCCATTACCATGGCTTTTAAATCTTCTTATATTTTTTTCTTCAAAAGGATTTCTTTCATAAATTTAACGTATTTAGGTAAGTGCTTAATAGCCTCAACAAAAGGAATGGTTACTTTCACAATGTTTCAGGATCAGAAAGTGCTTGAGTGTCAAATGATGGGGGATTTGGAAAATGGAGGGCTAAAAAGCATTTTCAATAAAAAAACAAAATAAGAAGTTGCCACTAATATTTTTAGGGTGTGATTAGCACTTATAAATATTTTGTCCTTTGAATAAAACATTTAAAAGATTTGAAAGTTTTATAAAAAGAATAAATTGAGGTCTACGAAATCAGATTTAAGGTTCGAGAGTCGATTACGGGTGGGAAAAAATTAGCACCTTTATCGCACCCATCGAAGATGGTACCAATTAACTGTATGTTATCATTAGACTTTGGGTAAAAATGGTCTTATTCTGATGTTTAAGAAATTAATTCATTTCTTTCATTAATTCATAAAAAATCTTGAATTTTGTTTTCTTTTTTAGAAGAAATCAATTTTTGAAAACAAAACATTTTATTTTTGGATCAAAGTGAAAACACCTTAAGTATCAAGACACTTTTTCACTCTCTTATATTTAGGTAGAGCTTAAAAAATATCCTTAACTTAAGGGTTTTCAAATTGCCCCACAAAACTAAGATAACACCTCGAATAAATAGTAATCACCTAGAATCCTCCTATATTTAGGTTAGATCATAATGACTATATTTAATTGAGATATTATCTTATTTAAAATATTTTTCTTTGAAAACTCTCTTTTTTAAAAGACTTATGCATGATATGTATGAACAAAATGATAACGTGATGAATGCATAAGAGTCAAACATGAATGACAAGGCATCAATGCATCATAGTTTAAGAATACATATAACAAAGTAAAATGAAACACAAATACATGAAATGGGGCAAGTGTTGGTTTTAGGGTTTGGGGGTTGGTTCGAGTTTTTAAGGTTTGGGGTCTAGGTTAATGTTTAGGGTTTGGTTCAGAGTTTAAGTTTAGTTTAGGGTTTAGGTTTTGTTTAGGGTTTAGGGTTTGTTTAAGATTTAAGGTTTCTTTTAGGGTTTGGGGTTAGGGTTTAAGTTTAGCATTTAGGTTTAGGGCTTAAATGTTGGTTTAGGGTTTAAGGTTAGTTTAAAGTCTAGGTTAAGGTTTAGGGTGGTTTAGGATTTGGAATTTGAGGTTTGAATTTGGAATTTCATGAGAAAATGTATGTGATAAAAACAAATAACAAAAATGCCATTGGTAAAATTATAACTATTGATGCATGTGACAAATAATGAAAATGGCTTTGATAAAAGAATAAATATAGATGCATGAAAAATGCACGACGAAGGAACAAACTAACTATAAATCTAGGCATTTTCAAAACTATATTAGAAACTAAATGTGCATGTGAAAACATAATGTAAATGGATCAAACACTAATTGTTTTTTTAAGATTTTCAAGACATCTTCCACCATTTTTTTTCTTTTGAAATTCATGCAAATAAACACTAAAATACCAAATAACTTACTAAACTAACATTTTATTCATGGCAAATTTACTTAAACACATTGAAAATTTGAAGAACCAACCAAGAACACAAGCAAGCAATGATGAAATAAGCAACATTTGACCATAAACTAGTTTCGGCCAAGCATGGGAAAAGGCTTCGTCAAAAAGCTCCCATGGCATTTCACAAACATATATTATTTCCCTTAGGTAAATTATGCATGAAACATCCATAGAACCATTACACAAAGATATTTTTACTACAAGAGGAATTTCATCAAACTTGTGAGTAACATGGTAAGGAAGCCACAAAAACATGAACATTTAGCCAAACACCAAATATGCATCATTAACTATTCAAAATTCATACAAAATATAAGTAAACTCATTAACTAATCATTATAAACATGTTGAAATTTGATGAACAAAGCAAGGACACAAACAATTAATGATGGACCAAACAACATCTAGCCATGAACAAGTTTAGAGGTTTTGGCCAAACATGGCAATGGCTTGGCCCTCACACAGCCATGCTTTCATTCCATTTAACTTGAACATGCATTAAACATCAAGGCATTCATCATATAGAAGTATTTTAATCACAAAAGGAATTTCACCAAACATGTAACAAACTAAAATAGTGAGAAAGCCAAAAAACCAAAAACATTAACCAAACACCAAACATACATCACAAACTAACCAAAATTAATGTAAATAGTGAATAAAATAACAATCTAGATCACCCATAAACAACCTGAGAAGCAACGAAAACATTTAAGAAGAACCATGAAGAGGCTTAGCCATGATGGAGTTGTGTTTGATTGAATCTCTAAATGGTTTGCAAATGGTTGATTTTTTTTTTGTTGCTTGGACTTTGTATTTCAATCCGGCTATGATTTAGTCAAATGAAATTTTGATCCAAGCTTCAAATAAAATGATGAAAAAAACTACAAATTTTTTAAAAAAAACAAAAAATCAAAAGCTAGATGTTATGAAAAATATGATAAATGCTATGGAATGCTTATGAAAATGTAAAAAAAAAAATTGGCAAAAAGATTATATCTCTTCCAAGTACTCCTTTATGATTTTTCTCCTCCTCTTTTTTCACATCCCAACCAGCCTCCTTCCCTCTCTAAAAGGCACGAATTCCTAGCCCTTATAAAGAGAAAATATATCTTCCTTAATGTATGCAAGCCGTTGGATTAAAAATTCATCTACTGATTAAAAATTCTCCCTTGTTTTCTTTGTAAGAAGCCACCTTTCACCATCGAATCTGGCCCCTCAATATCATCCTATGGCTGAGAAGGCTAACTACTAAAGATTGGATTTTTAATACTATTGGAACCAAGTGAAAATACCATTTTACCTTATATTAGAAAGTTTTCAGTTTCTAGGCCATTTTTTGTAAAACAATGTTCCCTTCTTCATTTTTTATTTTAAAGGACCAAAAATCTTAAAATAATTTGAAATTAAGATCTGAAAGTTTTTTATGAAAATTTGATATCAAGAAAGTTAAATAATGAAATCACCCAAAATGGGTATTTTAATAATTTCACACCTTTTGAGGTGTTGCCAAGATTTTTAATGCACCAAAAATTATTAAATAACTTAAAAATATGATTTGAAACATTTTTCAAAAAATCGACTTTTGAAAAGTCAAATTACAAAAGTAACCTTAAAAAGTATTTTAGTAATTTCACACTTTCTACGGTATGATCAATGTTTTCAAAATTAAAAAAAATATCAAATAATATTAAATCATGATTTTGAGCTTTTCATGAAATCCCAATATTGGGAAGGTCATTTTTTACAAGAACACCTCTTAAGGTATTTTAGTAATTCACTACTCCCAATGTGTAATCAAGGTTTTTAATGCATTAAAAATCATTAAAAAGATATTTTGATTATGATCTGAAAATTTTCATGAAAATTTGATCTTAAAAAGGCCAAATTATGAAAACACTCATAAGGGTATTTTAGTAACTTTACACTTTCTGAAGTGCAATAAAGTTTTTTAAAGCTTTAAAATTCACAAATTTTAATTTAAATCTACGTTGATTCTAATTGATTGTGAATTTTGAAAGTTGACTTGAGTTCTAATCTTGTTGACCATTTTAATCAATTTTGATCATGTTTGACTATATTTGACTTTGTTTAACTAGATTTGATCAAGTTTGACCATGGGCCATTTGGTTCAAATTGGTCCCAAATTTTATTTTAAAAATTTTTCATAAATAAAGAAATGTTGAATTTGAACTAGATTGAATTTTATTAGCTTCACAAATGGTCATATTTTGCTTGAACAAAATCAGGTGTCTACATTTATCCCTCTTTACTTATTTCTGAGAATCTGAAATAATGCAAAGTTAAAAAACATCAATTTTGTCTGGAACTAGGATTGAAAAGACTGGTTACTTTTTTTTTTTTTTAGAAGGCTCCTATTAACAAAGTTAGTGAACTTTAAAAAGTCATTTTGAAATAAGGGTTCCTATAAACATAGGTTAGGAAACTTTAAAAATCAATTTGAAAAAGGTTCCCATTTGATAAGTAGGGAACTTTAAAAATCTCTTTGGGAAAAGGGTTTCTATAAATGTAGGTAGAGAACTTTAAAAATCTCTTTTGGAAAATGACTCCTATAGACATAGGTAGGAAACTTTAAAACCTCAATTTGAAAAGTGCTCTTATAAGCATAGGCAAGTGACTTCAAAAATCTTAATTTGAAAAGTGCTCTTATAGACATAGGTATGTGACTTTAAAAAATCTCAAATTGAAAACTGATCCTATAGACATAGGTAAGTGACTTTAAAAAAATCTCAATTTGAAAAGTGCTCTTATAGGCTTAGGCAAGTAACTTTAAAATCTCAATTTGAAAAGTGCTCTATAGACACATACAAGTGACTTTAAAAAAACTCAATTTGAAAAGTGCTCTTATAAACATAGACAGGTAACTTTAAAAGAATTTCAATTTGAAAAGCTTTTAAAGTCTTATGTTTGAAAAGTTTTAAAGTCTTATGTTTGAAAAGTTAGGTTGCATATGATGCCTTCATGAGGATTTTTTTTCTTCTCTAAAGGATTTTCTTTGCTTTAGTTTCTTCTTTTGTTTCTTCTTGAGAAGTATTCATTCTTAAAATGCAATTGTTTAATGATTTTTTCCAAAACCACTATTCTTTTTTTTTCTCATTATTGTTTTTCCATCATTTATCTTTTTTCACTTATTCATCCTCATCCATTTCTTCATTAATTACCAATGTACTGATTCATTCACATCCTTCATTTCCCATTTTCTTCATTTTCAGTTCATTCAACCATTTTTCAATCACCTATCATTCCCATTTTCATTCATTTTCCCATTTTTTCATTCATCATTTCATTCTCATTCTTTCGTTTCATTCATTCATTCATTTCATTTGTTTCTTTTCTTAATTTTTCTTTCTCTTCTTTTTGTTAATAGGTGCTAATTTCATTAGGCTTAATGAACTCATATTGGTACCAGCTAACTTAGGCTTAAATATTTTTTTAGTGCCAACTAAACTAGGCCGAAATCTTCTTAGTGCCATTTAGACTGTGCTTAAATCTTTTTAGTGCTAGCTTAACTGGGCTTAAATATTTATAGGTGCTAGCTAGAATTTGATGCCAGCTAGACTAGGCATAATTTTTTTTTATTCTAGTTAAACTAGGCTTAATTCTTCTTAGTGCTTTCTAAACTAAGCTTAATTCTCTTTAGTGCCAACAAGATTAGGTTTAGTTTTTCTCTTGGTGCCAACTAAACTGGGCTTAATTCTCCTTGGTACCTGATTGGACAATTTTGGAAGTGTAAAGGTCATTCAAATAATAATAGAGACTATAAAAATCTAGATGTCGATCCCATGAGGATTAGTGCAAGAGATTCCTTGCCTAAGTACCCATTATCTCTACACTCTATCTATAGTTGGTTTGATCAATCAATATCTATGAAAAATTATTCCTACAAAATTAACAATTAAAAAATAAATAAGAAAACAAATCATTAAAAAAATTAAATTAATACTATAAAAATAAAATACAATGTAAAAATTAACAAAGAAAATTCCCTAATCTAAATTCAAAATTCTTTTAGGGTACACTACAACAAATTTGGTCATTAGTGGTGCATCGAATAATGTCATTAAATATTTGTTTTTCGTCACCCTATATATTTTATGACAAAAAATTAAATGTCACGACGTTCGTCATGTTTGCACCATCGCTAAAGGTCTAATATGACGATAACAAAATATCATCACCTATTATGAATCCACTGTGACAATAAAATAAAATGTCACTTTATGTTTTTTATTTTTTGTGACGTTAGTTTTTGTCAACTATTTATGAAAAAAAACAAAGTCATTGAAAGCTATAATCATCACAAAAAAATGAGAAAATTCAAAATAGTAGTGATGAAAGGTAAATCGTCACAATATTAGTGACAAAATTATTGGTACTAATGATTGTAAGATAATGTCTACCATGACAATAAAATCAAACGTCACCTTATGCTTTACTTTTTGTAACGTTAGTTTTGGTCAACTATTTATGAACAAAAACATCATTAAAGGCTATAATCGTCACAAAATAAATTATAAAATTAGATATATTAGAGATGAAAGAAAAATCATCACAATATTAGTGACACAATTATCATCATGAATGATTATAAGAAAATGTCAAATGTGACAATAAAATCAAACGTCACCTTATGCTTTTTTTTGTGATGTTAGTTTTCCTCAATTATTTATAAGAAAGAACGTCATTGAAGGTTATAATTGTCATAAATAAATGATAAAATCATATATATATTAAAGACGAAATGTAAATCGTCATAGTATTTGTAACACAATTATTGTCACAATTGATTGTAAGATAACATTAAATGTGACAATAATATCAAATATCACATTATGCTTTATTTTTTTTGTGACGTTAGTTTTCATTAGCTATTTATGAAAAAAATGTCATTAAAGGCTATAATCATCATAGAATAAATTATAAATATAATATATTAGTGATAAAAAATAAATCGTCACAGTAGTGGTGATATAATTAACGTCATTAAATCCTACATATAAAAACATTGTAGAATAGTCCTTGGGCAACTTCTTTTCTTTAAATACCTTCTTTTGGAGAATTCCCCATATACGCTGTCCAAGTTGTTCACTGCCTTTTGAAGTATGTGGATTGAAAAATGTCCAAGCAAAGTTTGAGTATACTGTGAGGACTTGGGGCTTACCTAAATTAGAAAGATCATAAAATACACAATTCTTAGAATGCTATACATGTGGAACATTGCATCATCATCCATTCTTCCATCAAAATCATCAATATCTTCAGGAAGTTCTTATCAGCCTCCACACTGCCAACTACTATCTCAAAGTCCTCTGATTGTCCGTCACTCTCACCCATTTCACCAATCTCAGCTTCATCTATATCCTTATCTTCTTCAATACCAAGAAGGTCATCATTATCATCCTCATCTTCACTGCCTGCTTCCTGATGTCTAGCAGGTTTCCAGTCCTTCTTAATTATCTGTAAGATACGCAGCAATCTATCATTAGTGACATCACCACAGAAATATCTGAAAACCTATAAATCATACGTGCCAAAAAACAGTCATATATGATTTGGGAAAGACACCTATACTAAGAAAAATGAAAGTATCTTAGCTAAGAATCAAAACAACTCTAAGTTGTTCTAATAAAATGAATTAGGAAAACTACAGCTGGACTATGAAGAGAAATAAATATAATCAAGAAAACATTTAATTAAGAAAAATTTTTTTGAATAGTATCAATAAGCGGCGGCTATAAATATTAAAAGGTGACACTGAAAAAATAAAGGAATTGCAAAGCCAGAAAAAAGGTAGGGGAAATAAGACATGGATGATCTTGAACACAACATAAAAATCACTTGAACAAGTCATTGTTGCACACCTACTCAATAGCAAACCGCATAGGGACTAATGACTGTGGCAGCAAGGAAAACAAAGTATCCACAAGAACATCCATTAATTCTAGTGCTGCATCATTGTCCAACTCATCTTTTCCAGATGAATTAAGATCATGAGGAGCTGCAAAAGCTTTCTTATAGCATATGACAAGCACAAAGGCTGCATCACAGAATTCCTCAGGTCAGAGGAGCACTTGGAGTAGTAATAGGATAAGCAAGTTCCTAAATGCATGCAATTTATTTGCATCACTGCTGAGCCCATATTTCTTTCCTACCATTATTTAAGCATTCAAAAGCTGTATATTGTTGCAAGAGTAAATAGCAAAGAGGGATAAAGACAAGATTATTACTAAAGTTACAAGTTCCCAATCATACAAGATCGATAGTTCAACACAAGGAAACATTCCTATTTTTGGTCACCATAGATAAAGCCATTGTCCCCACATCAATAAGCCATGAACTCATAGATAAGTCTTAAAAAATATTTACAAGTCAGTAAGACCTAACTTACCCCAACTATTCAATGGAAAGCCACCTTATAAGCATGTACAACATAAATTGTTCGAGAACTTTAGATTCCTTATAGAAGATCACCGTAAAATAAGAAACATATAAAAATCATTGATTATTGTTAGTAAAGAAAGAGATCGAGCTTACCTCTTTATAGAGTTTACTCTCCATTTCTTGCAATTTTTTTTACGGCCTATTCATCCTCATCACTCAAAGTTTGAAAGAGAGAAACTAAAGGAATGTTGCGTAATGTGCTAAAGAACCACAGAAAGTAGCAGCCAAGGTCATTTGGCTCAAGTCCATTAGCCAAAGATCATGGCTTCTCAACCTTTTAAGCATTTGCCAGCAGTGATTGGACCTATTCTATGCACATTCTACAAAGAGCACTCAAGGTGGTTGCTTTTGGCCATCTAAATTTCTCCTGTAATTCAAATGAGGTAACTTCGTTGCCAAGAGATGCAAAGAATAGACCTTGAATAGCTAGAAACTCCAATATTTCCTTTTGCAGTCGAAATTTTGCTTTAGGGTCCAACTTTATATGTTTCAGAACACTAGAAAGATTCTATGACCTAGCCTTTCAAAATATCAGCATTCCCCACAATTCCAATAGAATCCTTGTCCTCGATTGAGCCTATGTCAGAATTCTCATCAGTTGTTTGATTCTAATATGAAGGTTCCTCAGAAGCATGACCTTTATCTAGAAACAAGTTAATCAAGTTCTGAACAAACAACATGCAACTAATTTCTATTTTGAACTTTGCTATCAAATCTTTAGCCATTTTTATCTTCATAATGCAATCAAATTTCCATTGCTGTGCTTTTGAAAGGCCATAATAACAACTACTCTTCTCACATCATCATTGCTAATCCAGTCTAACAATTCTTTAAGAAAATGCTGTGCAACTTTATATAGCCAAGAATCTTTTGTGGAAAGTATATCTATCAAACATTGAACAAGTTTGTAGGACAAAACAATCGGTATAAAAGATAAAGGTAACCTTGGCAAGAGAAGAAGCAGAACATCAAGTGCTAAGTGCTTATGATCATGAGATGATAGAAAGTGGGATCCTTTAATACCCCTGTAGTGTATAGACGCATTCAAAGTTACCTTTAAGCATTTATCAATAGAGGATAGATAATCAGCAAAGAAAAGTTTGCTTGGGTTGAATGGATTTGGCAAAAGTTTATTGAACGGTGTGCTGTAAATGGAATTTTTTCATGAATTTTTAAAGCTAAAAGCAAAGCATCAAGATTTCCAACATCAATGGCTTCTTGAAACCACTGAGGACTTCCTAGAGCTTCAAGAATATGATATGACAATGCTTCAGCAGGCAGTTACAACATATAGAAGTGTTACATAAAGACTGAAACATGTGCTTAACATGTTAAATGCATTCATAATATGCAATCAAAACACTTTCACTACTAACATAAATCTTGCCAAGACATACATACATATGAGAATACTTGAATTGCCAACATGATGAGTGCCAACCAAGAGATGTATATAGTTATTGGAAGTCACAAAGATAAAATAATTGAGAGAAACAAGTGGAAAAAAAAAAAGAAGCAAGGGTATTAAAAGCACTTATTACACCATCCAATCAAAAGAATATTAAACAAAAGCAAATTAACTACATACGAAGCAGTTACCTAGTTACACTATCCAATTAAAAGAATATTGAAAAAATACTTTATAATTATACACTCAGAAGCCACTTCAACCATTACCAAGTATTAATATTGACATGAATAAAAATACATTAAAACTGTTGACATCTAATTAGTCAAAATATTGATTTGAAGTTAGCATAGGTTTAGAATTATTACAGTTTCCCCTACATTTTAGCAGCTAAAGTAAGAACATTTTAAAGAAAAAAGCCTATTACATTATCAGAAACTACCTTTTCAACAAATTCTAAAATGATTAAAACTGCAGGCTCCTATAAATATCATTTTTTGCCGCAATGGAGATAAGAGCACTCATAAATTTCTTGATGTGTGGAGTATCTTTATCAGAAAACCACTTTTTAATAAGTCTGTCAGATCAAGCAAGAGCACCATAAGTAAATAAGCGACCCAAAAGGTAACATTAACTCGACCAAGAAATTTGTTACAACCATAACAGAAGATTTACTAAACTGGAATTGTTCTTCAGAAACCCTATACCCCTCATTTCAATTTTCAAATAAAAATCACGCAACATAAATTATTTACATTCAAAACAAAACCTAAAACCAAAGATTAACGTGAACAAACAAATATTTTATGGAGAGTGAAGATTGAATACAAACTTGTGCTTCTAATCGATCAATGTCAACTAAATTTGCTCCATCTAACCAGAGAGCAGATGAGAACTGTTTAAAAGAGCAAAGGAAAGTGGCGGCACCAGTTTGAGCACGGTTTCAATGTGATTACGTCGAAAGGAAAGCAGAGGAGAGTCCGAAACTAAGACAGTTTTGGCAAAAAGAACCCACGAGATTGTTAGGTTGGGTTTTGGAGAGAGGTGAAAAACCTAATAAAAAATTTGAACGGTGTAACTTCGGTAAACTTGAATTAAAATTTTTTTGCGTAAAAATTAGTAGCATGTAGTTAAAATTATTTTTATTTAAAATTTATTTTTTACTTAAAAAAATTTCTTTTAACAAAATTATTAAATTAGAAATTTTTAAAATTTTAAAATTTCTTTTAAAATTATAAACAAAATATATATTTTAAAAATTTTATTATATGTAATATTTAATCTTTTTTTTAATTAGATAATTTTTATATATGAATACATACTTAACTCAAACCCAATATTTTTCTCCTTTCTTTTTCAATAGTTTCTAACAATAAATTATATTAAAATAAATAATATTTAATGATCATTTATGAAAATCGTAATTTTTTAATTAATAATATGTAATTTGTTAATAAATTGTTAAAATTTTAATTTTAATTATAAAAAATAAAAACTATAAAATTTTCAATTAAATATTTGACTATAAAAATTAAAGAATAAACTAGTAAGACAATGTCAATAGACCAAAACAATTACTAATAAAAGTACTCTATTAATTATTACATAGTAAAATAAGATTTTAATTTATTTTTTAGATACAATTAGCCTTATCACAGTACTCTTACGAACTTGCCCATGGGATGGGAAAGTGTCAAAATGGCATTGGGGCTTTTTAGGCTTGCAAGCAATAAACAATCCTGTGTTTGTATCAATTAATATAATTTTTTTTAGGGTGTAGTTTAGGGAAATTTCAATTAAAATTATTTTTTTATAAGAATATTAATAACTATTTAAAATTCATTTTTTACTTAAAAGTTATTAGTATGGTCAAGTGTAGTTAAAATTTTTTCTATTTAGATATATATAATTTAAGTAAAATTGTCACTTATAAATTATACATTAATTTGAATTTATTAGTGACAAATAAATAACATCATAACATCATTTAAAAGTGTGACATTTATGTTATCATCATATAACACCATACATCAATGTGATGAAATTGCAATGTCATTAATAGTTAACTAAATTATTCAATTTGCGACAAAAATTCATAACGTCACCTTAAATCTATTAGAAAAAATTCATCATGGTTAAAATTTTAAATTACTGATAAAATTATAATGTCACTTAAAATAAAAAATGTCATAAAAAATTTTTTCACATTATACATTGACGTGACGAAATTGCAACGTCATTAATAGTTAACTAAAGTGTTTAATTTGTGGCAAATATTAATAATGTCACTTAAAATATATAAAAAAAATTCGTCAAAGATAAAATTTTATATTGGTGATGAAATTATAAAGTCACATAAAATAAAAAAAAATCACAAATAAATTTTTCACCAAATAAATTTAGCGGCAAAAATTTGTGACATTTATGTTATCATCATATAACACCATACATTAATGTGACAAAATTGTAATGTCATTGATAGTTAACTAAAGTGTTCAATTTGTGACAAAAATTAACAATGTCACCTAAAATCTATCAGAAAAAATTCGTCATAGATAAAATTTTAAGTTGGTGACAAAATTATAACATCACCTAAAATAAAAAATGTCACAAAAGAATTTCTCACCAAATAAATTTGGTGGTAAAATTTGGTGACAAGATTTTGGTGACGTTATCATGTGACAATTTATATATCGTCATATAAAATATCAAAACAATATAAAAGTGTGACGAAATATATTTTTTGTCACCTTTTACATACTTTGTGTGATGAAACATAATATGTCACTTAGAAAAATCGTCACAAATTACTAGTCTGTTGTAGTGGTATTTTAATAATTTCACACCTCTCAAAGTGTAATCAAAGTTTTTAATGCATCAAAAAATAATTAAAAAAAATTTTATTTATGATATGAAAGTTTTCATGAAAATTTAACTTTGAAAAAGCCAAATTACGAAAATACCTGTAAGAATATTTCAGTAATTTTACGCTTCCCAAAGTGCAATTAGGTTTTTTAATGCTTTAAAATTCACAAATTTCAATTTAAATCTACATTGATTTCAATTGGTTGTGAATTTTGAAAGTTGACCCAAATTTTAGTCTTGTTGACCATTTATAACAATTTTGACCAAATTTGACTATGTTTGATTTTGTTTGATCAAATTTGATCAAGTTTAACCTTGGGTCATTTGGGTAAAATTGGTCTCAAATTTGATTTTAAAAACTTATCATAAATAAAGAAATGTCGAATTTGAACTGAGTTGAATTTTAAGAGCTTCACAAATGGTCAGATTTTACTTGGATAAAATTAAGTGTTTGCATTTGCTCCTTTTTGTATATTTTTAAGAATAAGAAATAATGTAAAGATCGAAGACACTAATTTTGTTTAGAACTAGGATTAAAAGGAATGATTACTTTTTTTTTTTGTTTATTGTTTATTGTTTTTTGTTTTTTGTTTTTTTAGAAGGCTTCTATTAACATAAGCTAGGGAACTCTAAAAAGTCATTTTGAAAAAAGGACTTCTATAAACATAGGTTAAGGAAGTTTAAAAATCATTTTAGAAAGGTTCCTATTATCATAACCAGGGAACTTTAAAAATCTTTTTGGGAAAGGGTTTTTATAACCATAAGCTAGGAACTTATAAAAATTATTTCGAAAGGGCTTTTATACACATAGGCAGAGAACTTTAAAATCTCAATTTGAAAAGTGTTCTTGTATACATAAACAAGTGACTTTAAAAATTTTAATTTGAAAAGTGCTCTTTATAAATATAGGTAGATGACTTTAAAAAATCTCAATTCGAAAACTTTTCCTACAGACATAGACAAGTGACTTTAAAATCTCAATTTAAAAAGTCCTCATATAGACAAAGACAAGTGACTTTAACAAATCTCAATTTGAAAAGTGCTTTTATAGACATAGGTAAGTGATTTTAAAAAAATCTTAATTTGATAAGTGCTCTTATAGACATCGATAGGTAACTTTAAAAAAAATCTCAATTTGAAAAGCATTTAAAGTCTCATCTTTGAAAAGTTAGGTTGCATCTGAAGCCTTGAAAATGACTTCTTTCTTCTTTAAAGGATCTTCTTTTGTTTAGTTTCTTTTTTAGAAGTATTCATTCTTCAAATGCAATTGTTTATTGATTTTTGCCAAAAAACACTTTTCTCTCTTTTTCCTCATTATTGTCATTCCATCATTTATCTTTATTCACTCATTCATCATTCATCCATTTCTTCATAAATTTCCTATTTACTCATTCTTTCATATCATTCATTTCCTGGTTTTTTCATTTTTCAATTTATTCAACAATTTTTCAATCACCCATCATTCTTATTTTCATTCATTTTCCCATTTTTCATTCATCTTTTCACTCTCATTTTTTCATTTCATTTCACCCATTCATTTTATTTGTTTCTTTTCATAGTTTTTCTTTAACTTATTTTTCTTAAATTGGGGCCAATTTTATTAAGCTTAATGATCTCATCTTTGTGCTAGCTAACCTGGGTTTAAATTTTTACCTAGTGACAACTAAAGTGGGTTTAAATCTTCTTGATACCAGCTAGACTGGGCTTAAATTGTCTTGGTGTTAGCTAGATTAGGCTTAATTTTCCTTGGTGATAGCTAGAATAAGCTTAAATCTTCATAGATCTAGCTTGATAAGGCTTAATTGTCATTGGTGTCAGCTAGACTCAGTTTAATTTTTCTTGATACTAGTTAAATTGGGTTGAATTTTTCTCGGTTTTAGCTAAATTGGGCTTGATTTTCCTTGATGACAACAACACTAGCCTTTTTTTTCCCTTGGTGCTAGCTAAATTGGGCATAATTCTCCTTGGTACCTAATTGGACAATTCTACAAGTGTAAAGGTCATTCAAGTAATAATACAGACTATAAAAGTCTAGATGTTGATCCTAGGAAGATTAGTTCAAGAGATTCCTTACTTAAGTATCCTTTATCGCCACACATTCTCTAAAGTTTGTTTGAACAATTAATATCTATGAAAAATTATTCCTACAAAATTAACAATTAAAAATCAAATAAGAAAACAAATCATTAAAAAAATTGAATTAATAATATGAAAATAAAATGCAATGTAAAAATTAAAAAAGACAATTCCAATTAAATTTTCATCATAACTAATCTAATTAACAACTAAATCTTGTATAACTAATTCTAAAATTTCAAGGCCCTATAATAAAATGCATGACTAAAAGCAAGTGTGAAAGATAGTAACACAATCACATGAAAAATATTACCTAAAATTCTAGAATCATGAAATCTGGAAATGACACCTAATCTAAACTGAAAATCACGCTTATAATGAAATTAAAGCTAATAACTTCTACAACCAAAGCTTACCTAAATTGGCTTTAAAGCTTTTAGTAAGTAACCTAAATGAGCTAATGAAGTAACTAGAGCACTAAATAGAATCTAAAAGAATGGACCAAAACTACATGAAATAAAAACAAGTATGTTGAAAAACATCACACTAGTAGTAGTGAAGAATTAACTTGAATACTGAAGTTGATTGATCTCTTGATGATGCACCAATAGAACTTTCCTTATCCTAAATGAAGAACTAGATGAAGGCTTTAAATGAAAAACCAAAATGTAGAAGAAAAAATGCAAAAAAAATACATTAATAATAAATAGAACCTATAAATACATGAACTACACTATAACATTTCATGGCTTGAAGCTCTAAACTATACAAATGAACCTATATCTAAATGGAATTTGTATACACATTTAAAGGTTTAACTTGAAGATTTAAAATGCAAAAGCAAACTTGAAAAACAATTGAGCAACACTTGAACAGAAAATGTTTCAACTAATGCAATTAATGAACTTGCATGAGCTTTCATAAAAGAATTCAAGATATGATCAATAATTACAAAAGGAATTCATCTGAGCTAAAATCATCTTCATTGACAAGTTTTTCATAAGAATCAACAAGAAAATCACAAAACTTAAGCATGAAAGTAGCTCAACAAATTGACATTCCAAAATAGTGCACTAATGAACAACAACAAGATCTATTCACAAATTTTTAATCCAAACAACAACTAAAGTCAATTAAAATAAGTTAATCAAAATATAACAAGTAACACATAAAACTAAGGATCCATAGAGAAAAGAAAGCAAACAAAACTCCATAAGGAGAGAGATTCCACGCCAAAGTGAAATGTTGATGTCTAGTTACACATGCACCTTGCTTTTAGCCAAACTTTTTAGCTTTTGATGTGGAATTCTATGCTGTAAGTTTGAACCTAAATTTTATCTATGTTGTAGATCTATGAATTAGGAACCTGTGAAAAATTTTGAACAAAAACTAACAACATTTGATATAGATTTAATGTTAAAATGACAAGTACCTCAGCAAAAACAATTCCATAAATAGTTTGAAAAATAAAAAGGAATCAATTTATTTGAGTTGAAAATTGATTGGAAATGTAAAGTTTATAATAAGATTCTGAAAGATCACAGAAAAATACATAAGAATGTGTAAGTTTCAATGAAAAACATATAGAAAAAAGATGTTTGGAAACTATTAAATGTAAGAACATAGCAAAAAATAAAAAGCAAAAAAAAAAATGTAAACCTAAGCTAAAAGTCTCTAAACGGTCATTCTTCTCCCCTTATTTACAGGAAAAGGGGAGGAACCTTGGGGCCTAAAAATATCTAGAAACATCTGTAAAGGCCTGGGCTTCTATAGCCTTCATGCTTCCTATTGGTGCTACAACGTTGGTGTAAGTTTGAGTCACAGGTGCTTGGCTGTTTCTCCTTGGCAGAATTGCAAGCTAATTTCTCATTTAATGGTTGCTCTTCCAAGTCAAAATAATAGCCAATCATATCTCTCCAAAGTGCCACATCAGCTCTTTTTCTTGTTGCTTGATCCTAGCTTGAAACACCTAGCATTTGCATGCTTCTTCAATCATCCATGTATACATGCACATCCAAGCAGCAACATGCATCCTTTCATTATTTTTTTTCCTACAAAAATTTCCAACACTTGATGAACATTTTTTATCACACATTTTATTAAGAAAAATCTATGAAAATAATACTAAAAAAATCAAGTAAGAAAAGTTAAGAAAACTCCATAAGTGTTAATTTTGCCCATTGACACTAGTATAGGCAACTTGCATAAATTGCACAAAAAATCCTTCAAAAATGTATCAAAATTGTTCAAAATTCCTTAATTTCATAATTTGTACTTACACATGAGAATAATGTGTAGTTAGAAGCAATTTTGCTAAAAATCTCAAGGAACAAGCCAAAATATATAAAAAATTGCACTAAAAATAAGTATGAAAATATTAAAATTTTAGTACAATCAAACCCCCAAACGTAAGCTTTTTCTTGTCCTCAAGCAAATAAGATTGAGCAAGAATCATACTATACTCTCAATGCTTCATTCAACATGAATGCTTTATGGATTGATCGATGGATATAACTAAAGCAAAACCATGAATAAGTGCTAATATACAAGAATCAACCTAAACTAAGATCTTTCCTAATTATGGTTCCACAAGTGAGCAACACCTCTCACACATCCTTGGATGAAATCTAGTAATGTTATGCAAAACATGAAATTTTAATAATAAGGATCAATAAAATATGTTCATGTTCCATAAGTTTGCTCATCACATATCTCTCCATTAATGTAGATAAACACATAATCAATGATTATTTAAGACTTTAATAGGCTTGTAATGTAAGGCTAGGGTCAAGGTATAACACCAGTCATTTAGGCTCAAGTACTTTAACAATGCTTCATATGTCTAGGATCATCTATAATTGAATTTCCAAGGTAAGAAAGGTAAGCTTGAATAAAGAGTCATTCCCTAAATTTTAATTGTGCCTATTTTTTTTTCTTTTCTTGTTTTCTTTGCTTTTTCACCACTTTCTTGTTTTTTCTTTTCTTTTATTTTTTCTTTTTTTTTTTTTGCAAGCTAGCTTTACTTTTTCTTTTCTTTTCCATTCTTTTTTCAAGCTCCACCATCCTCTCTAATACTGCATAGCTAAAAAATGTATATGAATGTCCTAATGCATATAAGATAACAGACAAAAAAGATAGAAAATATATAAAATAAGGCTATAAGCTTGTAATGTGGTTTCTAAACAAAGAAATGGATATCATAAGGCTCAAATGAGTTGACTATGAAAATATTATATCAAGGTTGGCTTGAAAGGCTCAAATGATGCAAAGATGGCCTATATTATTTTCCTAATCATGTGTCCTCTAGGATTTCATCTTGAGAGATGATCAAAACAAATTCTAGAATCAAGAAACACAACTCTAAAGGCCAATGCAAAAACAATCTAATGCTTGCATAATCAACACTAGATAAATAATGCAATTCAATTTTCAAAAGCATCATTTACAAATGAATACCATATTCAAAAATTAACTAAACCTAAATATCATCTCATATTTCACACACATTCAATTTTTTCCTAAAGCTATATCCATTCTTAATCTCTATCTATCATTGGCTTATGAAGAACTACTCAAAGAAAGCATGCTAATGGTTTTAGGCTACTATATGTTAAACTCAATTTCAAGGCAAAACTTAAGGAAAATTTTCAAAATTTTCAAAATTTGATTAAATTTCCCATACTCTCAAACTTAAACAACACATTATCTTCAATGTGTAAGCATAGAGAAACAAAGCACAAAAAAGAAAGGAATAAGGAAACTCCCTTATCATCATTGAGGCATGGTGAGCGAATATCCTATCTAGCTTTAGTCAAAACTAGTGCATCCATTTCAAGCTATTATTCACCTTACAAAACAAAGAAACAACTAGACAAAGAAACTATATCAATATGTATAATGAAGAGTATAATCGAAAGAAAAAAAATGAACACATGAACAAGTATATACAACCTAATTAAATGAACAAAAATAACAACTGTGTAGAAATGAGGAAAAATAATGTGCTAAAAAAAATAATCATGCAAACACATATGTACACAAGCATGCACAAAAATAAGTGCTTTATTTAAAGTTAAAAGCTAGACTACAAAATAAGCTCAACCTTATAGGTTTATAGTAATCACTCCGCATTTAATTTCCCAATCTAACAATTTTAAGACCTTTCTCTTTACCATCTTATCAAAAATATGGTCTAATGGTGGATCATGTAAGAAAGTAAGAGTAGTAGTAAACTTCTTAAGAAAACTCTTAACCTCAAACCTAGATAGACTAAGGTAAGTGGGTTTTGGTTTTGAAATCCAATTAATTGGTCTATCATCAACATAAACCATATCATATCTTTCTTGCATCATATCCACACCATACCTCCTAAAAGGACTATGATAGGTATGATTAAATTGAAACTACTCAAAGACCAATGAATTAACTAACAATGATGTTCTATTAATAACAAATAAACCATCAACCTCAAACTTCACATGACTCTAATAAGCATCATCAAAATGAAATGTCTCATAATTCGATGAATCTAAATATGAAGGTCTAATCACTATAGAGAGAGTGTTAGGATCATGTAAAATCTTGCTACTAAAAGGTGGAACAAATCAAAAAGTAAAAAATATCAATATCTATCATCATCATCACTCAAATCCATGTCTTTTACTTCATTGATTATAAAAAACTCTTCAAAATGCAATATAAAGTGTTCTAGGTGAAAAACATTATGAATCACATCACTAACTATCTCTACCCTCAAGCACTCACTATAATCATTAGGAATGATAAAGCTTTAGAAACATGAAAAGTGACATTTTGATCCTGAAGTCATATGGTCAACTCTCTTTTTTGCACATCAATTAAAATCCTAACAGTGGTTAAAAAAGGTTTCCCTATAATAATTAAGATCTCACAATTCACCTTTATATCTAGAACCATAAAATTAGTAGGTAAAATGAATTTCTCTATCTTAACCAAGATATCCTCCATAATCCCTCAGGTTATTTCAGTGACTTATCGACCAACTACAAAGTAACTGAGGTGGGTTTAGCCCCCTATATGCCAAATTTTCTAAAAATGGATTAAGGCTTCAATTTAATGTTATCATCTAGGTCACATAAAGCTCTATTAAAAGACATACTACCTATAGTATATGGAATGGTAAAACTACTAGGATCATTAAACTTTATAGGTAGTCCTCTCTGAATCATAGATGGGCATTCACTAATAAGTGCAACTATCTCATAATCCTTCAATCTCTTCTTTTAAGGGATAATGTCCTTCATGAATTTTGCATAGGTAGGCATCTATAAATAGGATATTAATATACAACATCTTAAAACGCCTTAAGAAATTTAAAGAATTGTTTCTCTTCCTTCTGCTTCTCAAACCATTGAGGGAAAAGAATATAAGGCCTAGATGACTCAACTCTAAAAAGAGTAGGCCTAGATGAACTCAGTATAGTAAAAGATGATGTTTGTGGTAATTGAGTTGATTGAGGCTTTCTTCTCTAGGGGTGGCATAGATAGATATTGAAGTATGAACTGCTATAAAGGCTACTAGTGCTGAAAAAATGGCTGCTAAAAACTTGGTAGGTGAGGTGGTCTAATGTATTGAGGTTATTATGTTACTTAAATAGACTAGATAGATTGAATTGGGTTATTCCTCCAACTTGGGCTATATGTGGGAATATAGGGGTTATTAGGTTACCTAGGGTTTTGTCCTAAAAATTGAATAGTCTCAAAATGGGTGCTTGGAAATGACTCACCCGAGTGACCTAACCCGCTACTTCATACATAGTTAAGGAGCTATGGGTATAAGCAAACCTAAAATAACTAGGACTTAACTCTGAGAAGTAACTTTACAATGTAAAGACTCAACGAATTTGGCTAGGGAATCTACTTTAACACTAATTGTTGCAAGCTCACTAACCTCGTACACCCCTAAAGCTCTCCTAGGATGTTGTCTCTCATTAGACCACTAACAATTAGTAATTGCCATATCTTTAATAAGCTCATAAGCAATGTCAAAAGTCTTACTCATCAAAGTACCTCTTGATGCAGCATCTGAAAAAGTCCTAGTATTAAGCACTAACCCATTATAAAAAGTCTATATCTCTAGCCATTTCAGTAGTCCATGGTGTGGACAACACCATAAAAGCTCTTTGTATCTTTCCCAAACCTTATACAACGTCTCTAAGTCATGCTAGAAAAATGTAGTGATCTTATTCTTAAGCTTGGTCATCTTGGCTAGAGGAAAAAATTTAGCTATGAACTTTTGCACTAAATCATCCCAAATGGTGATGAAATTTAGTGGCATCGAGGTTAACCAAATATTGGCTCTATCTCTAAGGGAAAATGGAAATAATCTAAGCTTAATAGCATCTTTAGTAACATCATTATGTTTAAATATATCACAAATCTCTAAGAAATCTAAAAAATAAGTATTCAAATCCTCATTCAAATGACCACTAAATTGTATCAACTGCTGTATCATTTGGATGATTGTAGGTTTAATCTTAAAATTGTTGGCTTAAATTGTTGGCATCTTAATACTAGGTTGAAAACTATGAAGATTGGGTATAGCATAATCCCTAAGTGCTCTAATGTCTTACTTGACCATGATGATGTTAGGACCAATTTATCTTTCCCTCGTAATCCTTCTATGAGTAGCTTTAGCTCAAGATCTAAAAGGATCAACTCATGATTCCTAACTGAGTGCTTACTTAGGCCAGAAGAACACTAGACCAAGAGAACAAACTAGAAATGAAAACCTAAGTATGTACAACTAAAGAAAAAAATGATCAAAAAAGGAACCTAGAATATGTACACCAAAAACCAAAGCAAGCTTAAGATATAACCTAAGGTATGCACACTAAAGAAAGCCAATCTATGGAATAGTATGGTGAAGATTGATATTAACCTAGGACTTTTAAATCCTAATTCCCGACAACAATGCCAAAAACTTGATTGGATAATTCTACAAACGCATAGGTCATTCAAATAATAATAAAGACTATAAAAGTTTAAATGTCAATCCTATGAGTATTAGTTCAAGATATTCCTAGCCTAAGTTTCCTTTATCTTCACACCTTATCTAAAGTTGGTTTGACGAATCAATATCTATGAAAAATTATTCCTACAAAATTAACAACTAAAAATCAAATAAGAAAATAAATAATAAAAAAATTGAATTAATATTATGAAAATAAAAAGCAATGAAAAAAATTAATAAAGAAAATTCCAATTAAAATTTCGTCACAACTAATCTAATTGACAACTAAGTCTTGTATAGCTAATTCTAAAATTTCAAGAACTTGTAATAAAATGCAAAACTAAAAAGCAAGTGTGAAAGATACTAACACAATCATAAGAAAATATTACCTAAAATACTAGAATCATGAAATCTAGAAATGATACCTAATCTAAACTGAAAATGACATTTATAATGAAATTAAACCTAAAAATTTCTAATGCAACCAAAGCTAACCAAAAACTGACTTTGATAGTCTTAGAAAGCATCCTAAATGAACCAATGAAGTAACGAGAGCACTAAATAGAATCTAAAAAGATAGACCAAAACTACATGAAAACAACATGCTGTAAAACATCACATAAGTAGCAGTGAAGAATTAACTTGAATGTCGAAGTTGATTGATCTCCTAATAATGCATCAATACAAGTCTCCTTATCCTAAATGAAGAACTAGATGAAGGCTTTAAATGAAAAACTCAAAATGCAAAAACAAAAATGCCAAAAAAATGCATTAACAGTAAACAAAACCTACACGTGCATGAACTACACTATAACACTTCATGGCTTGAAGCTCTAAACTATATGAATGAACCTATATCTAATTAGAATTTGTATGCATAGTTAAAGTTTGAGTTAAGGATTTAAAATGCAACAACAAACTTGAAAAGCAGTGGAGCAACACTTGAACATAAAATGTTTGCAATTAACGTAGTTAATGAAGTTGCATGAACTTTCATAAAAGAAAATTCAAGATATGATCAATAATAGCAAAAGGAATCTAAGCTAAAATCATCTTCATTGATAAGTGTTTCATAAGAACCAATAGGAAAATCATAGAACTTAAGCATAAAACCAATTCAGCAAACTAAAATTCCAAACAGTGCACTCATGAACAACAAGACCTATTCACAAATTTTCAATCCAAACAACACCTAAAGTCAATTGAAATTAAGTCATTCAATCAAAATATACAAGCAACACATAAAACTAAAGATATATAGAGAAGAGAAAGCAAACAAAAATACATAAGGAAAGATATTCCATGCTAAAGTGAAATGTTGGCATTTGGTTGCACCTATATCTTACTTCCAGTTGAACCTTTTTAGTTTTGATTTGGACTCCTATGATACAAGTTTGAATCTAAATTTTATCTATGTTGTAGATCTGTGAATTAGGAACCAGTGAAAAAAATTTGAATAAAAACTAACAAGATTTGATATAGATTCAATGCAAAAACCATAGGTACCTTAGTAAAATAGTTTGAAAAGTAAAAAGGAATTAGTTTATTTGAGTTGAAAATTAATTGGAGTTGTAAAGTTTATTATAAGATTTTGAAAGATAACACAAAAATACATAAGAATGTGTAAATTGGACTTAAGTTTCAAATGAAGAAAATCTGGAAAAAGGATGTTTGGAAGCTAAGAATATTTAAAAACACAATAAAAAATAAAATGTAAAAAAAAGAAGAAAAAATTGTAAACCTAAACTAAAAGTCTTTAAATGGCCGATCCTCTCCCCCTATTTAGGTAGGGGAGAGGGACCTTAGGTCCTAAAAATATCTAAAAATATCTGCAAAGGTGTGGGCTTTTAGAGCCTTCATACTTCTTGTCGGTGTTGCAATGCTAATGCAAGGTTGAGTCGCAGAATTTTAGCTATTTCTCCTCAATAGAATTGTGAGCTGATTTCTCATCTAATGGCTGCTCTCACAAATCACAATAATAACCAATCTTATCTCTCCAAAGTTCCACATTAATTCATTTTCTTGTTGCTTGATCCTAGCTTGAAATGCCTAGCATTTTCATGCTTCTTCAATCACCCATGCACATATTCACGTCCAAGTAATAACATGCGTCCTTTCATTAATTTTTTTCTGCAAAAATTTTGAACACTTAATGAACATTTCTTATCACACATTTTACTAAGAAAAATCCATGAAAATAATTCTAAAAAAATAAAGCAAGAAAGGCTAAGAAAGCTCCATAAGTGTCAATTTTACTTATTGACACTAGTTTAAGCCACTTGCACAAATTGCCCCAAAAAATTCTCTAAAATTTCTAAAAAATGTCTAAAATTCCTCAATTTTCATAATTTGTACCTACATATGAGAATAATGTTTATTTAGAAGCAATTTTGCCAAAAATCTCAAGGAACAAGCCAAAATATATGAAAGATTGCACAAAAAATAAGCATGATATACTAAAGTTTTAGTGCAACCAGTACCAATTAGTTTGGACTTAATTTTCCTCGATGCTAGTTAAATTAGGCTTAATTTTTCTTAGTAGCAGGTAAATTGAGCTTAATTCTTCTTAGTGCTAGGTAAATTGGGCTTAATTCTCCTTAACGCCAGCTACACTGGCTTATTTTTCTCTTGGTGCCAACTAAATTAGGCTTAATTCTCATCATTTTTTTTTCAAATTCTTTCCCTCTATATTTTTTCTTGGTAGACTCTATTTTTTTTGTCTCTTGAATTGAAAAGTTTTTTTCTTTTTTGGGCTCTTTCCTTTAATAGACTTTTTATCTTGTCTTGTTTTTTTTTTTACCAAAGTCAAATGTAATCATGGCACAAATGTCTATTTTCAACAAATGATGCGAAAACAAATGTTTTTATGCAAATGCAAGAATTCATGTTATGACAGAACTTTTCCATGATGCAATACTTAATGCAAATGCAACTAACTTTTTTATGATGCAAATACCAATGTTCCTTTCATATAAATGACCTTACAATGATGCTATTGAGAATTTTCTCAAATATACCTAAGAAGATGCATAGTAAATTTCCTTTCTAGAAAATTTCTTTTTCATGATGCAAATGCCTCTTATGAATGCCCCAAGGATGGAAATATCCAAATTTAATTTTTTTCCATTTTTCATTTTTCAAATACTTCATACAACCACAGAACTTCATTTCACAAATGCCAATGCTCATGCAACTGCAAGAACTTCATGATGTATGTACCCCAACATAAATGTAAACACCAAAAATTTTGCTTATCTCTCATTTCCCATTCAATTAAATCTTTAACTTCTCCTAAAATGATCTAAACTTACCATTTTACTATTCTTTCACCTATTCTAACTTGTTTCTTGACCAATCTATACCTTTTTTTGCTTTTAGACAAGTCCTTTTGATTTTTTTTTTCATTTTCAACATGTTTTCTTTTATTTTTATGAATATACACATGCAATATGCGTTTTGGACTCAATTAATGAAAACTAGAAGACAAACCATTTTTAAAAATATTTTTTTTCCATCACCTCGATTATTTGGTGAAAAACATTTTCCTTTCTTAAATCCAAACTGATAATATGATTTCCTTATTTTACACTAAAATGTGTGACTAGTTATTAAAAATTTTTCAAAATGGTCAACAAGATTTCCCCCGCATAATTAAATTTCTTAGTCGAAAAGAACATATTATGATTTTAAGAGTTTCTTGAAGATTGGCGTTTCTTATTAGAAATGAAAGAGGTAAGAGTTTTTTTTCAAATGAATTGAATGGTTCAGCACGTTGATGTTTCAGTTTTATTCAAAAAGGGCTTCACCACTTCATGGGAATAAAATATGTGTATACTTTTCCATGTAGGCTCACAAATGAAACATAAATTTTTCTAAAAACATGAATCCCTTGAAAATCAAATATGTTTTGCACTTTCTTTATTATCCAAATATGGCATTTTGATACATGTCAGGGTTAGCTGTGATGGGCTCAAAAATTTTAAAGGTAATTTAGGGATGAAGAAAGAATGCTCAAATTTTCGAAACCAATCCCTTTTTATGCATTTCAAGCTTTGGATTTTTCAAGGGTTTGGGTTACCTTTATTTAGCATCCATCTCACTTAGTATTAAGAGTGGCTTTAAGGCCTTTAAGGTTTGCTGGAGATTACCTTTTTGCTGGTTTTTCACCTTAGAGCCATATGCATCTTTCTTTCTTTTTTTTTTCTCTTTTTTTTATTTTCCTTTTTAATTATTACAACATCCACTTAAGAATTCAAACTTACCTAAAATGGGTTAATCTTAATTAGGGAGACAAAAAGGTTTATAGGTTTTATAGCCATTCTTCAAAGAAAAGATCTTCAACTTTAAACATCCATGCTTGATCCAATATGAACTTTCCTATAGATGTAATGTAGGTTAAGGTTTGAGATTTAAAAAAAAAAAGATAGATAAGTCTAAAATAAGTGTTTGAGGGTGACTAAACCATGGATCATTTTTTCAATTTAAAGATTCAATTTAGGGCATTTATCCTTTCATTTTCCCATTCTTTCCACTAAATCATTCATTTTTTTCTTTTCCTTCATTTTCTTATGTTTCTCCCCCTTTTTTTTTTCCCTTTTTCTTTTTATTTTTCCTTTTTTTTCTTTTCTTCTTTCCTTTATTTCTTTCACTTTTCTCACTTTCTCATTTATTCCATTTTCTTTAGTTTTCTTTTTTTTTTAATGGATTCAAAACTTTTAGGAACCTTTAATTGGACTTTTGCCTTTAGTATATAGGGTCCCTTTTTTGGACTTTACTATTCTTAATTGCTAAATGCATCTCTTTCTGCCACCCAATATAGAGGGTGATCCTTGGTTAGAGTTTATTTTGAAAGATTTTATCAAGCTAAAAGGGTAGCACGAGATAAATTCCTATATTTGTAAAGGGATGATGAATTATGGCCATTTATCATTTTCAAGCATAGCTACGCAAATTCGAAGAGCAATTCTTTTCAGAAGAAAAATGTTTAAAGAATGTGTTTTTGTTTTTGTTTTAGATCTCCTTGGAGTTTAACTCTTTATGAACTCTATAGTTTTCTTTTGTTGGTTTTTTCCATAAATTTAATGAAATCTTTTCATTTTTGGATTCATTCAAAGCCTTGAGTGTATGATGTCATAATAAAAAATTCTTTTTTATTTCATTTTGTTCTTTTTTTTACATATCCCCACCACCATTTGAGAAAGATGCCTTATTTTGACAAACCACCCCTAATGCAAGTTAATGTCAGAAGATAGGTCTTATGGAACAAACTTGCTTAAGGTGTCAAATGATTCATGTTAGAAAAGAACGGACTGATCATAATTCAATTTGTTTTAAAGGTAGTAAGATCTTTTTTTCTTTGGTCAACATGCCCTAAAATATTGGATAAGGAGAAGTTTCAAGTAAAAAACTAAAACACTGGTATGTTTGTGGTTATTTAAAAAGATTTGGGTGGTTTTGATCTTGGCAATTTTTAGAGTGTAGCCTTGACACATCAAATTACCATATCCAAATAAAAAAATATCGTATTTTCTTGATCTTTTAAAAATCTTAATTTTTTTTTGTTTTGAAATTGGCTATCCCATTGTTTATTGTCTAAGAAAAGAATATCACCTTTTTGTATTATAATATTATCAGGTGAAGGCAAATTTAAGTTCATGTCTCATGGGGGGTTATGGTTGATGAGTGAAATCAATTGATTTAAAAAAGATGTGAAGGTATTTGATGAATTTATTTCTAATAATGAACACCAACTTCTTTTGAGACTTCTTTCACCTTTTATTATGAAGGAAAACTCTCTACTTCTATTTTTTTCTTTTTTTTTCTAAAGACATTTTCTCTTTTTTAAAAAAAAATTAATTATATGGGGCTTTATTTAAATCCAATATTTTTTTCTTTTCACATTTTTTTCTTTTTTATCTGAAAAAGTATCCTAAAAATTCAAAACTTTAAAAGAAATTAAAAACCTCAAATGATAATATTCACAAATTCATGAGGCAATGCAATGCATCATATCCATTCATCCAAAGTAAACATTCAAACTAAATTCAAAATTCACATCCTCGGTGGTGCTTTCAAGATATTGTACAAGCTTAAAAAGAAACCCCTACTTGGCGCCTTACCCTTAGAATCTTATCCCTTAATTACATTGCTATCAATTATCATAGCCACCAACCTATTCTTTAAATTTCATAGAATCTGTGTCGATCAAAATCTAAATTACATCTTTAAAAGCAATGTAATTTTCTATGGAATATCTTTTGACCCTATCATGGTATTTACATTTAGCATCGATATTGTATCACCTTGGGTAGGGAGGCTTTTTAGGCTTTACAAGGATTGCAAAAATCATAAGACTAATGGCAATCAAAGAGAAAAGCTCTGTGCAAGAGATTGTAAGTGAGTGGTATGTCTTGACTCTCTTTCTTTAATGGCTCTATGAATGGCCTAAGTTGATCTTTTGTTTTATAAATATCTATGGCAAAGAATTCTAGGAAAAAGACATTGGGACATAATAATGAAATGGTTGAGAAAATTCGTTAACTTGAAGTGTCAAATTGTAAAAAAAATGGGACAAATTACTGATATGTGGAAGCCAATAAGCATTCTCTAAATTTTCTTATATCTTGCTAAAGTTCCCCTCATTTCACCTTTCAACAGTTATTTCTTGGGCATGTTCATCAAAAATACTTTTCTTTTTTCCATTATGAATTTTTGCACTAGCATTCATTATCTTTCCCTTTTTTTTTATCCTATCCTTAATTCTACCCATAGCAAAATGCAAATCTGTGAATTCTAAAGATATATTACTGGTCAACCTATCATAGTAAAGAAAATGAAAGGCGTCCACAAACAAAGAGTTTAGCTACCTACTAGTAAGAGGTGGTTGTACTTGTAATGCTATCTCTTTCTACCTAGCAGCATATTCTTTGTAATTTTCATTTAGGTTCTTTTTTATGTTTTAAAAGGTCAATCAGTCTAGAACTATCTATAACGTATGCTAGTATCGCTTTGAGAATGCTCGAGATAAATCCCTCTAAGTATAAATTTGGCCATGTTCTAGACTATAATACTAGTTGGTTGCTATCCCAATCAAACTTTCTTGAAAGACATGAATAAATAACTTTTCATCATGGGCATACCTAATGATTTTATGGCAGTATCAAACTAAATAAGTCATAAGGCATCCAGTTCCATTATACTTCTCAAGTGTTAGAACTTTGAACTTGGGTGAAATGACTAGATCAACACTAAACTCAATTCACTAGCATCAATACTTCCATACATATTGTGCCACTTAATGGCCTTTAGCCATTCCTCTAGTAAGTCATACTTGTTTTTCATCTTTATGTTCGTTTCCTACTCTGATACCCTTTTCAACTTCTATCACTATTTGAGATCATCCAAGTTGGATATTATGATGGGATCATAGTGAATAAACCTAGGATTGTCATTTATTTAAACCAGGGATGGTTTAGAAGAAGTACTAGTATAAGTGTAGGGCTAGTGGTCTGCTAGTGTTGCTTGTCTAGTATGGGAATTCTGAGTATAGAGATGCATAAATCTAGGTGGGTACAATGGTTCCTTAACGACAACTTTTTCCTTTGCCCTAGATGTTTCAACAATTCCTTTTTCTTTTGAAAACCCTAACAATATCTGTTTTAACTCTATTAACTGTCTTTCAATATCTTGTTGTATTTCTATAAACCTTTCTTTCATCTCTTATTGAGCCTTTTCCAACCAATAAATTTGGTTAGCATTTTCATTCTCCATGATTCTTGAGTAAGTGCAAGAAACAAATTAGTCTTGTTTTCTAGGACATGTTATCATTGAACCTTTTATTAGTTACCAAAAGTTAGGAATGCGTGGTGTGAATTTTATTGTTAGCCCTAAAAGAATAACTCTTAAAAATCCTCCAATAGCAAGATTTTTAAGGATATCTTCTTGCTTTGAAGGTTTGATGAGATTATATTTACAATTATTATTCCTTGTCTTTAGCTGGCATAAAACAATATTCAAACAAATTATGCATGTCATGTAAGTTAAATTTTATTATTTTTGCTTAAAGGGAAACTTTTTAAATTCCTTCATACATTAAGGTTGGGTTGCTTAAAGGTATTCCATTGAGTGATTTGTTGTTCCATCTTTTGAAGTTTATACCTAAATTTTTTTTTATTCAATATGTAGATACTTGCCTCCAATTGATCGCCCATTTTTGCCATTCTAATACCCATTTCCAAGATATTTTATTTCAAGGTTTAGACCAAAAAGTCTATAGTGTTATTCTTATGAATGAATGACAGAAAAATAATTTCTAACTTACATGACACACCAAACATGTTTATGAATGCATGAATATGACAATGATGTAGGAAAATGTCATGAAATGCAAAGATGTCTAAGACAATGAATTTCATTACCGTGAATGCATATGCAAGAAATGTAACATCCTGTTTCAAGGGTTGTGAGGTATATTCAAATAAAGTGCAATTAGTACAATGCATGCTTTATAAAATCCTACCATTCATGAATCCACATACATGAATGCAATGACATGCTACATGAGTAATGAGATATATACCTATGATTGATGCAACATACATATATGAAATGCAGGACATATTATATGCATGAAACATGTTTTCTTAAAATGAGATGCATGTGTTATGTGAACATAATGAGATTGGCACTTCCATTAAAATGTGCATGACATGGAATGCATATACTGTCTATTAAGATGTGTATGTATCATCTATTAAAATATGCATGAGATGGAATGCATGTACTTTGTTATTTCTAATTCCAAAAATATGAAAATGTATGCAAACAGGATAAAATGAAATGCAAAGAATGAAACAACATGACTTTTTTTTTTAGAAGGGGAAAACTTCAAGAACACATTTTTTATTTTATTCCACACAAAAGGACTAGGATTCAAAGGTTTTTTTTTTCTTTTTGTTCTTTATTTGGCCAATAAATAAGGAATTTAAAGGAACCTTTTTTTTTTGAAAAAATTCATTTTTTTTTTGGTTTTGTTGGATAGTAAAAGGAAATTTTATTTTAATACATTTCTTGAAGATGCGTATCTTAGACAAACATCAAGTGAATCAAACTACATGTCAAAAGAAAAAAATTATTTTTTGAAAGAATGCTTATTTTATTACTCTTCATTTTTTTTTTTCAAAATTTTAATTTTATTTGCACCATTATTACCTTTAAATACATATTGTATTAGCGTGTTCCTTCATTTGTCCTAATTCGGGTAATTTCTTATAAAGGGTGAGGCATGGCTCTACCTAAGGTTGGCTCTTTAGGGTTCACTATATGTTGGGTTGGGAATTGAGCATTGAACGTCTAAAGGTTCTTAAATTGTTCCTCATATCATCGTCCATCATAGACTAATGAGGTGCCCTGATCCTCACCCATTACAAGCATGGAGCAAAAATGGTTCAATCTGAATGGAAGTGTTTCACTAGCCATTGCGATGGTTTACATCTCACGAGAGCATAGCTACTTTACTTCATCTTAAAAGGGTTAAAGCTCTGGTATAGAGGTTATCCATACAATGCAATGTGAGTGTGTGCGAAGGAATATACAAACCTTTCACATTTTCCTAAAATTTTCCTATCCTAAATGCCCCACAATTATTAAAAACAATATAAATGACAAAAATTGAAAATAAATGACATGATTAAAATATGCATGAAATATAAAACACACACTTTTTTTTTAAACAAGAAAAATTAAAAAAAAATTTTTATTTCTTTATTTTTTATTTTTTTTTTCAAATTTTACACTATTTAAGAAAACAAGAAAATTAAAATCAAGGAATTAAAATTAAAACATTAATTAGGACCATTAAACCAAAATTTAGGATAACACGTAACCAATCTTTGGCTTCACTCTCAAATAATATATTCTCGGTGGAGTTGCCAAGTTGTTACAACATTTCGAACCAAAAAATGCTTAAGTATTGAACGATGGGGTATTTGGAAAACAATGGGCTAAAAGGCATTTTCAATAATAAAAAAAAAAAAACAAAACAAGGAGTCCCCACCAATATTTTTTTTAGGGCATGATTGGCCACCCAAAAATATTTTGTCCTTTAAATAAAACATTTAAAAGATTTATAAAAAGAATAAATTGAAGTCTACAAAATCAGATTTAGCACTCCGTAGCTGTTACGTGAAGATGGTACCAATTAACTACATGTTATCCTTAGACTTTAGGTAAAAATGGTCCAATTCTAGTGCTTAAGAAATTAATTCCTTTCTTTTATGAATTCATAAAAAAACTTGATTTTTTTTTCTTTTTGAGAACAAATCAAATTTGAAAATAAAACATTTTGTTTTTGGATCAAAGTGAAAACACCTTAAGTATTAAGACATCTTTTTCACTCTTTTATATTTAGGTAGAGTTTCAAAAATATCCTTAACTTAAGGGTTTTCAAATTGCCCTACAAAACGAGATAACACCTTTCATAAATAGTAATCACTAAGAGTCTCCCTATATTTAGGCTAGATCTCGATGGCTATATTTAATAGAGATATTATCTTATTTAAAATTTTTTTTATTGAAAACTCACTTTTTCAAAAAACATGTGCATGATGTGCATGAACAAAATGATAATGTGATGAATGCATGAGAGTCAAACATGAATGACAAGGTATGAATGCATGATAGTTTAAGAATGGATGTAACAAAGTAAAATGAAATACAAATGCATGAAATAGGGCAAGTGTCGGTTTTAGGGTTTAGGGGTTGGTTCAGTTTTTAGGGTTTTGGGTCTAAGTTATGGTTTAGGGTTAGGTTTACGGTTTAAAGTCTAGATTAGGGTTTAAGGTTTGTTTAGGATTTAATATTTAGGTTTAGGTTTAGGGTTTGGATTTAAGGCATAAGGTTAGGGTTTTTTGTTTAGGGTTTAGGTTTAAGGTTTAAGGGTTAGTTTAGGTTTAAGGTTTAGGGATAGTTTAGGGTTTGGTTTAAGGTTTAAAGTTAGTTTATGGTTTGGTTTAAGGTTTAGGGTTAGTTTAGGATTTGAATGATGGTTTAGGGTTTCATGAAGGTTTAAGGTTTCATCGGAAAATGTATGTGACAAAAACAAATAAAAAATTAACATTGATAAAAATGTAAATTTTGATGCTTGTGACAAATAACGAAAATGACATTGGTAAAAGTGGAAATATGGATGCATGAAAAATGTATGACAAAGGAACAAACTAATTACAAATCTAGGCATTTTAAAAACTATATTATAAACTAAATGTGCATGTGAAAGCATGATGTAAATGGATCAAACACTAAATTATTTTTAGATTTTCAAGACATCTTCCACTATTTTTTTCTTTTGAAATTCATGCAAATAAACACTAAAATAACCAAATAACCTACTAAACTAACATTTTATTCATGCCAAATTTAATCAAACACATTGAAAATTTTAAGAATGAACCAAGAACATAAGCAAGCAAGGATGCAATGAGCAACATTTGACCATAAACTAATCAAGGAACTTTTAACCAAGCATGGAAAAGGCTTGGCTGAAAACCTTCCAAGGCATTCCACAAACATATATTATTTCTCTTGGCTAAATTATATGTGAAACATCCATAAAACCATGACACAAAGATAGTTTTACTACAGGAGGAATTTCATCAAACATGTGAGAAACTAATATGGTAAGAAAGCCATAAAAACAGGAACATTAGCCAAACACCAACAATGCATAACTATTCAAAATTCATATAAAATATATGTAACCTCATTATCTAATATCATAAACATGTTGAAATTTGATGAACAAAGCAAGAACACAAACAATCAAAGATGAACCAAATAATATCTAGCCATGAACAAGCTTGGAGGTTTCAGCCAAGCATGAGAATGGCTTGGCCGAACCTCCCAAGGCCTTACACAATTTCATTTAACTCAAACATGCACCAAACATCAAGGCATTCATCATATAGAAGCTTTTTAATAACAAGAGGAATTTCACCAAACATGTAATAAACTAAAATATTTAAAAGGCCATAAAAACAAGAACATTAACCAAACACCAAACATATATCACAAATTAATCAAAATTAATGTTAAAAAACAAATAAACTAACAATCTAGATCATCTATAAACAACATGATAAGCAAGAAAAACATTTAACGAGAACCAAGAGAACGTTCGGCCATTTAGAGTTATGCTTGGCCAAACCTCCTAATGGTTTGCAAATGGTGGATTGATTTTTTTTTTTTTTGTTGCTTGAACTTTGTGACTCAATCTGACTATGATTTAGGTGGATGAAATTTTTATCCAAGTTTGAAATAAAATGATGAAAAAAATGTAAATCTTTTTTTTGAAAAAAAAGAAAATCAGAAGCTAGATGGTATGAAAAATATGATAAATGCTATGGAATGCTTATGAAAATTCAAAGAAAAAAATGGTAGAGAGATTATACCTACTCCTCATCTTTCATGTCCTAACCAACCTGATTCTTTCTCTCAAAATCGTGAATTCCCAGCCCCCATAAAGAGAAAATATCTTTCATTTAATGTATGCAAGCCCTTGGATTAAAAGTTCATTTAATAGTTAAAATTCTCTGATGTTTTCTTTTCAAAGAGCCATATTTCACCATTGGATCCAGCCCTTCAAGATCATCCTACGATTGAGAATGCTTATAGCTAGAGAATGAATTTGTAATGTTGTTAAAACTAAGTAAAAAGACCATTTTATCCTCCATAAGAAATTTCTTTTGTTTCTAGGCTCTTTTCTTGGAAAACAATGTCTCATTCTTTAATTTTTATGATTTTAAAGTATCAAAATCTTGAAATAATATGAAATTAAGATCTGAAAGTTTTTATTAAAATTCTACCATAGAAAAATTAAATTACGAAAAACCCTTAAGGGATATTTTAGTAATTTCACACCTCCTGAGGTGTTGCTAAGGTTTTTAATGTACTAAAAATTATTAAATAACTTTAAAACATGATCAAAAATGTTTCGTAAAAAACCAACCTGAAAAAGGTCCAATTACAAAAATACCCCTAAAAGGTATTTTAGTGATTTCACATCTTTTGAGGTATGATTAAGGTTTTAAAATTTTCAAATATTAGCAAATAATATTAAATTATGATCTGAAACTTTTCATGAAATTTCAACTTCAAAATGGTTAATTTACGAAAATATGTCGAAGCGTATTTTAGTAATTTAACACCTTTCAAGGTGTAATCAAGATTTTTATGGATAAAAAAATCAATAAAAAATATTTAATTATGATTTCAAATTTTTCACAAAAATCCTACTTTGAAAAGATCAAATTATGAAAATACCCCTAAGGACATTTTAGTAATTTTACCTTTTTCAAAGTGCAGCAAGATTTTTCAATGCTTTAAAACTCAAAAAGTTTAATGTAAATCTACATTGATTCTAATTGGTTATGAATTTTGAAAGTTGACCCTAGTTCTAGTATATTTTATCACTTTTGGTCAATTTTGACCAAGTTTGATTAAGTTTGACTTTGTTTGATCATATTTGACCAAGTTTGACATTAGGGCATATAGGTCAAATTGGTTCCAAATTTGATTTTAAAAACTTGTCAAAAATAAAAAAAAAATGTTAGATTTGAATCAAGTCAAATTTTAATAGCTTCACAAATGACAAGATTTTGTCTAGACAAAATTAGGTGTCTATAGTTATGTGCAAGTTCTTAAAGATTTCAACAAATCTTGCAACTTGTTTGTCTTCTTTTTTAAGTTAAAACCTTTGTGAAAATGGGATTGTTGGATGGATTGGTTGTGATTAGACTTCTTTTGTAGAGAGCTTCTCTTATTTTTCTTCATTTATCTCACCTTTTACAGTGATTTCCTCTAAAGGTTCCTTAAAAGTGACTTTGCGAGTAGTTGATTTTTCTTACATGACTTTTCCACTTCTAAGGTTTAAGGTAACTATCTCTTCATGGGGTGGATTGTCAGTAGATTGGCTAAGAAGATTCTTATCTAATTGGTTTACTTGAAGTTTTAAGCTCCTAAAAGATACAACTTGATATTGTAATTTGGCTTTTTGAAGTTGGACAATTTGTGAGACTATCCTTCTTAAAATGGATAATTCTTCATAAGTAGCATGATGTTGGGTGTACTAGATTGACTTACCTTAAACTGACATTTATCCCTAGAATGTGGTCCATCATAGATTTTACAAGTTACAAATGGACTTTGGATGGCTTGTACAAGGTTGATTTAGGATTGGGTTCCTAGGGCTTCTATATTTTGGTAAGGTTGGCTAATTGTGATGTGATAGAAGTGAGTGTATCTAGCTCATAAACCCTAATAGCTTTTATGTACGTTTCTCTCAGCACTCTATTGGTAGTTGTTCGCAATTATCTCTTCAATCAACTCATATGTTTTTTCTATCGTCTTACCTATTATGGCTTTTTCAGTAGCTGAATTTAGAGCGATTCCTAAAGGTGGTGTCAATCCATTGTAGAATATATGAATTTGTAACCATTGTGGAAGGCCATGGTGTGGACATTTGTGTCACAACTTTTTATATCTCTCTCACACATCCTATAAGGTTTCAGTATCAAGTTGTAAGAATGTTGTGATTTCATTCCTCATTTTTGTCATCTTAGTAGGTGGAAAGAATTTGGTTAAGAACTTCTTGATTAAGTTGTCCCATGTGGTAATGAAGTTGGATGGTAGTGAAAACAACCAACTTTTTGTCTTGTCCTTAAGAGAAAATAGAGAAAAAAAAATCTTAGTCTTATAGCATTATAAAAAACACCATTGAATTTAAATGTATCTCAAAGTTCTAAAAAGTTAGAGAGATTAAGGTTTGGATCATCATTAGGTAGCCCTACAATTGAACAAAGTGGACCATTTGAATGATTGAAGGCTTTATCTCAAAATTATTAGCCTGGATCGTTGGCCTTCTAATAGAAGGTTGAAATCTTTCATGCTTTGGGACGACATAGTCCTTTAATGTTCTATGACCTTTGTTTACTGCATTTGCTATTGAACTTGTTGTAGGCATTTGTTTTATCCTTAAAAGCCTGAACATTCTTTCAATTTCTTTATTTAATGGAACTAAATCAACACTATGAGATCTATGCATGCAAATAAAGAAAAGATCAAAATAGATCAAACAAATAAAAGTAAAAATATTTAGATTACAAAATAGTAGAAATCCTTATTGTTATTGATTCTTTGAACACTGATACAATCCTCAGCAACGATGCCAAAAACTTGATTGTTACTATTTATATCACTTGCAAATACACAAATTGCTATCAAGTAATAAGTAAGTAAGTAGAGTATTGTCCCATGAGGATTATGTATTCTAATTGTTAGGTATAAATCAAGTACCAAAGTCGACAATCTACTAGCCTTATAATTAAATGATCGGAAAGAATGGTTGATTGAAAAAAAAAGCAAGTAAACAAAGTAAAAGAGCAATTATGTATATAGGCCAAGAAACAACTATCCAATTGTCACTTGGAAGTTTAATGAATGCTCGAATCTAACAAAAATATTAAAATAAACAAAAGCTTTTGAAAAAAGAAAGATTGATTGTAGACCAAAAATTATAAAAAAAAGCATAAAATAAGATTTAAAGATTGCTTGTAAGATTTGAATAATAAGAATGCTTGTATTAAGAAATAATTGAAAAAATAATCTTGTGCTAGACTAGTCTATCACTTTAACCAAGACAAAAAATAATTTGATTTAAGCTAGTTTGTCACCCTAGCAAAAATACTAACAAAACCAAAAACACAAGAAAGAAATAGATAGAATGGTGGGATGAGAATTGAGTGATTTGCAAGTGAAAAAAGCCTTCCTATTTATAGAGGTAGGTTCGGCCAAAGGGGTTTGGGATTATAAGTCCTTTTGTAAATTAAACTCTAAAAGGATTAAGCTTTATCTTAATCTTCAAGTGTTTTGGCCAAACATAGAGTCTTCATTAATGAAGTATCTTGGCCGATGGGGCTTTTTAGATTTAATCTTGATCACACATGTCATGCCATTCATCATCTAGTAATCTTGATAGGAGTTTCAACTAAGGTTGATTATCTAAGACCATGTAGTTGTATCAATCACAAACTCTTGAAATAAATCTCCAAAAGTCGTTCTTGTTAATAAACTCTAGCCTTTATCTTTTGTACTACATTGATCTTGCATGAAAACTCTACCAAAATGATCAAAGAGTCCTTTTTTAATAAATTCTCTTCTTGGCCGAATATTTGTATGATCCTAATAGGATTTTTCAATTACCAAATGCTTGTAGGTTTCTTCATGTGAGTAGGATAGCCAAATGGATATAGGAGTCCTAATGCAAATAGGATTTAACTAACTCTCCCTTATAGCATGGCCAAATTTGACTTGGATTAGAATTAACCTAATCTTGTATGGAATTACATGGCATCACATAGCTTTCATATCCCATATGCATTAAACCTATAGATCAAGAAATCACACATTAAACACACCAAATTCAAGCAAATTTTCAAAATTTTAAGCTAAATTGGACTTGTAAATCATTATAACTTTTACTGCTATCACCTTTGTTTAGGACTAATGATACTCATGTTTTGTGTTTGGATGTTGTTTAGTATGCTTTGCTTTTGCTAAAGTATAGACTTTAGGTTTTCATTTGTTGACTTATTTTATCTTCTCATTACAAAATTCAAACTTTGTTTTCCATATGTTATCGAAAACATCTTCAAACCCCAAAGATGTAAGGATAGTTTCAGTGGCATGAACAACCATCTCTATACCTTTTAATAAGCTAAATGCTCAATTTAAGATCTAACATTTGGGCTTTTTACAATTATATCATTTTTAAATTGGTTCAATGAAGAATTAAGCATATTCAAATTAATTCAAAATAGGATTTCATCATAGGAGTGTATTGCATGCACATTGAAATAGAGTGAAGCAGAATAAATGTCTTTATTTGGCAGAAAAATAAGGAAAATTGTATTTTTAATATATAAGTGAAATTATTTATTCAAAAATAATTTAACATAAAAAATAAAAGTATTTTTAAACGTTAAAAATGCGAAAAAAAATAAAATAATTTATTAAAGACAAAAGAAAAAGGGCTTTAGGTTTTTTTACAAATATAAAGATTGATAAAAAAAATAGTGGGATTAAGCAAAGAATTTAAATTGGATAACAAATTTGTTGGATTAAAAATAATGCAATACAATGCTTGGTTGAGATTAAAGATGAACTTATGCTTGAAACATTGGTTGTAATCTTCCCTTCCAAGCTTTATGTTGAACCAAAGATGGAGCCTTCAAAGAACAAAGGAAATGGCTTCAAGGCATGCTACTAATGCCACTTTTCTTAACATTTATTTCATCTCAACTAGTTATAATATACAAAAAGGATAATCGAAATGACTTTATGATACAATGAAGCCTTGTTTGATGTCACTTTGCACTTGTGTATCAAATTACTAAACACTCCTTGATGAAAGATAAAATACCTATCTTTTATCAATGTTTTCTTAAAAAACAATGGAAAAAACACTTGCTTCTAGTTTGAGAAAGAATGGAAGGAAAGTAAGAGTTTTCTAAATATGTACATCCCCAAATGAACTCACACCATTTTTATTTATGGAGATTGAATCCTAAGGTTCTTTCTTTTTGATTGTATTGTTTCGATCAACGATTACTTCCCTTAATCATAAAGATCTCTTTTTGAATAATTACAAACAAATTGGTTCATTTGAATTATAACACTTTTCATATCAAGAGAAGCATTTTTCACATTTCAGACAAATTATAATTTTTCACTAAAGTAGTAGACTAATCCCATAAGGCAATTGACTTCCCTTTTATATTTTCTATTTCTAGAATGCTCCACAAAACAGGGTAGTTGACTGCTTTCTTAAAACTAATAGCAATTGATAGAGCAATCAATTTCAGTTATAGCAGTTATTTACCTTGAGGTCGGCAGTAGATTGCTTCTTTGTTAAGCTTTGTTTGTACTTTTTTGGAATTCATGGCAGTTGACTACTTTGCTATAGGTAGTTGACTACTGCTTAAGGCAATTACATGGCAGTCGATTTCTCTTACTAAGGCAGCCTACTAATCCTATAATAAACCTTCTTTTATTGATTTTATAAGCCTAAAATCAATCTTTTTGACCATGGAACATTACCTTAAGCTATTAAATAGCTTAATATAATTTCTTTTTAATTACTGTTTTCATATTTTAAAAATATTTTCCTTCAGAAATAAGAAAGTACAACTTTTCATGCGGTGCTTTCGAGTTTTTTAAGCAAGAAATTAAGAAGAAACCAAAGACAATTTGGTTATTTTCTTTCCTAATTTCTTTTAACTAATTCGTTTAACAATCAACTTCATGAGCTTGAAGATGAAATCAAGATTGCTAAGGAATTATTTTGGTTTGGGTTTTCTTTAGTTTTTGTTCATATTTATTTTTCCTTTCGATTTTGAATTTTGAGGATTTTTTCTCTTTTGACTTTTTAACATTATTTTGAAGGAGTGTTTTCAGAACGAGAGAAAATCAAGTTTCAGTTTTGGCTATATTGATGTTTTAAGGTTATTTGTATATATGTGTCTGTGAGTTTCAGGGTTTGGTCTCTTTTTCTTTAGCTAAAATGTTGCTTCTTTGCAGCCGGTTTCTCTTTCCTTTATCATTATTATGGATATGTGAGCTGTGGAATTTGTTTTGCCGAATTAGATGGATATACAAATTTGATCATAGTTAAGTTTTTGTATATGACCAAACTGCAATTGTCACCTTCATTACCCATTTTACAAACTGTTCTGACTCCTCATTCTACGTTAAAATTGCTGATTTTATCCCTAATGAAATTTCGGTATAATCTTGTAGGATTATGTCTTCTTATGATAATTTTTCCCCGTGAAACAAATGATGGGGATGCTGAGTAACAAGTTGATTTTAACAGATGAGGAGTAGTATTTTTGGTACATTTTTTTAAGATGATTTCTGGTTGTTTTTTTTCCTTTTGTTCGTTTAAAAAATGTGAAGTAATATGGCTTTTTTTTTTTAATTAAAAATAACGTTTTAACGTAAAATCTAAATGATATTGAACTTATTGGCCGGTGCAGCATACTCTCGTGACGAAATCCTGTGTTGAAGTAATTCAAAAACATTTAATCTTCCATTAAATCAAATTAAGAATGTTATTTTTAAATGTTAGATCTTAAATTAAGTATTTAACCACTTTTAATCTCTAAAAGGCATTCGGGATTATCAAACATTTAAAAAAATATTAGGGACGACTAGAGAATAATTACTTGGAATGAACATAACAAGCTTTAAGTTAAAACTAGCTTCAATAACTAACACTTTTAAAATTTCAGTAAAGACAATCAAAAGATGGCAACACAAACAAACTCCATTTTACTTGCTATATATGCTTTCTATCCCCATAAATTATGTTGAAGTCTACGACAGATGCTGGGAATGCAGGCGAGCTGTGGAGACGAGGCTGTAATCAAAAAAATTGAGGGAAAAGCAAATTTTGACTGAACAATGAAGGGGCTGCAGGTATGGAACTTCATGGGCAAGTTATAATTTGTTTTTGAGGCGAGATTTAGCTTGGTATAGGTGAATTAAGGGGTTTGTCTAGTAAAATTGGGAATCTCCACAAATGAAAATACTATCATGGAATGTGAGGGGTTTAGGGAGCAGAGTAAAGAAAGGCGTGATGAGATCTTTAGCAATTTCGAGCAAAGTAGAGATGGCATTAGGACAGGAAACAAAACTGAAAGATGTTAAGATTGGATTATACAAGGGATGTGGTCAGATGAAAATTATGAGTGGGTGCATTCGGACGCAGAAGGAACTCAGGAGATTTATTAACGATGTGTGACACACACTATTTTAGACAAATGAGTTCATAGAAGGCAAACAATTTGGTAATAATAAAGGGATGCTAGCTGAAAGAGAACTTTGAGTGTGTAATTTGTAATGTATACACGGCGTCTGTGCTTGAGGCGAAAAAGAACCTTTGGGAAGCCATTTTAAGCAAAATGAAAGAGATGAGGAGTTGTTGGTGCACGGCTGGAGACTTTAATACAATGAGGTCGTCGGCAAAAAGATTTGGGTGTACGACTGAGGGTGTGGTAACACAAGATTTCAACAGGTTTATTGGTGATAGCGTTCTCCTGGATATTCCACTTATTGGAAAAAGCTTTACATGGTTCGGGCAGGGGAATAAGAGGAGCAGATTAGATAGGTTCTAGGATTCAATAGAATGGATCAGCTCACTCAGGGACATAAGTCAGCGTGGTTTAAAGAGGTCCATTTCTGATCATACGCCATTGTTGTTACAGACAGAGTCGATGAATTGAGGCACCAGACCATTGAAGTTCCTAAATTGTTGGTTCCAAAAGAATGGCTTCCTTCAGGAGGTAGAGGAAGAATGTAAAACAGCAGAGGCCTCTAGTAGAGCAGGATACTGAATGGTGAAGAAAATGAGTATGTTGAAGACATTTCTGAAAAGGTGGAACAAGGAAGTTTTGGGAGATATTGAAGTAAACATTGAGAAACTGGAGAATAAGATTGACCAGCTTGACAAGATAGCCAATGTAAGAGATTTATGTATAAAAGAAGTGGATGAACGAAATAAAGCAACACAAGAGCTACGGGAAGCCAGACAAATGAAGAAGCCAGTATGGAGGCAGAAATCTAGGGCTCTTTGGTTGAAGGAAGGCGATAGGAACACAAAATTCTTTCATTATAAGGCAAAAATGAGGGTGAGAAGGAAGTGTATACCGGGGCTGGAATATAACGGTAGGTGGGTGTCGGAGCCAAAGGATGTGGAAAGGTTCATTTTTGCATTTTAAAGGAGGAAGGGGTGATTGGCAGATCTCTATTTCGTTGGCTTTTAAAAGACTAACACAGCAGGAAGTAGGATGGTTGGAAGCATCCTTTTCAATTGAAGAGGCTCGAGAAGCAATGTGGAGTTATAAGATTAGCTAAGCACCTGGCCCGGATGGATACAACTTTCTTTTCTTCAAGAAAAGCTGGAACTTCATCAAGGAGGAGGTTAAGGTATTTGTAGAATTTGTAGAGGAGTTTCATAAAGTCGGAAAGCTTGAGAAAGGTATAAACTCATCTTTTATAACTCTAATTCCAAAAGCGGATAATCCTGTGATGCTTAGTGAATATAGGCCTATTAGTTTGATTAACTCACTGTACAAGTTGTTGTCAAAAGTTCTGGCAAAAAGATTGAACCTTGTGGTAGGCAGTTGAATAAGTGATACACAGAGAGCTTTTGTAGTAGGAAGACAACTTTTGGATGGTGTGCTTTTGGCAAATGAAATAATTGATTCAATGAAAACGAGGGAAGGATCAAAAGGAGGTAAGTAATCCTGAAATTAGATTTCAAGAGAGCCTTTGACTCCATAGAGTGGGGTTTTCTGGATCATGTTATGGATGGGGTAGGGTTTGGCAACATTTGTAGAAAATGGACGTGGGAGTGCATTGGAACAGCTAGGTAACGGTGTTAGTCAATGGTGCTGCAACAAATGAATTTCATATGGAAAAAGGATTGAGACAGGGGGACCCATTATCCCCCTTCCTATTCATCCTTGTGACAGAAGTACTGCATCTGATGATGGTCAAAACAGAGAATATAGGATTGTTTTGAGGCATCCCGTTTCAGGTGGGGTTGGCTATTTCCCATCTGCAGTTTGCAGATGACAATATTGTTTTTGAGATCAAATAAGGAGGAAATGGTGAATGTCAGAAATTACTGAGTTGCTTTGAACTAGCTTCGGCCTTAAAACTAAATTTCCAAAAGTCACAAATGTACATTGTTGGAGTGGAAGAGAGTGTGGTGGAAGAGTTGGTAAGTGTGTTCGGATGTGGGAGAGGGCAATTGCCATTTAAATACTTGGCGATACCCTTACGGGCAAGCCTGAAAAGATTGGCTACGTGGGAACCAATGCTCAATCGATGACAAAAGCTGGCGTTATGGAAGAGGAATGTACTTTCTTTTGGAGGGAGAATCACACTAATAAACTCGGTCTTGTCTTGCCTACCGATATTTTATATTTCGGTTTTTAAAACTACTAAATGAGTGATAAAGAGAATAGATAAAATAAGGAGGAATTTTCTGTGGGGAGGATCGAATACACAGAGGAAACTAGCAAAAGTCAGATGGTCTTTGGTGTGCCTCCCAAAGATGATAGGAGGTCTTGGAGTCATGGATTTACATGTTAAAAACCAAGCCTTGTTAGCAAAATGGTGGTGGAGATATGCTATAGAGAAAAGAGTCTTTGTGGAGAAGGGTGGTGATACCAAAATATGGGGAAAATATTCAACAGTGGCTGCCTTGCGAGTTGTATGGTAGGAAAGGTCAGTTGTATAGGCCGATGTGGTTGGGATTGCAAAGGAGCAGGGAAACAAGAAATTGGTTGGAATAAATCCTGTCGATGGATGTTGGGAAATGGGAATGATATCCTATTTTGGCTTGATAGGTGGTGCTACGAAAAGCCTCTCAAAGAGAGGTATCCGCGTTTATTCTCCTTGGCATAGGATAAATTAGCAAATGTCGTTGAGCATAATAGAGGCAACTCTTTCAATCATCAGGATTGGGTGGGACTATTCAGAAGGGTGTTGTTTGAATGGGAAGCAGGGGAACTAGAAGATATGTGTGATATGATACAAAACTGCTATCTTCAGGTAGGAAAGAATGATAAGGTAATATGGGAACAGGATCTGCATGGAGTATTTTCTATAAAAAAGGCCACAAACATTTTAAAGAATTCTCTGGAACATTCTTCTTTTGAGTTCAGAAAATTATGGTCGTTTATTATCCCGCCCAAAGTTCAGTTTTTCATTTGGTTGGCAACGTTAGAAAGATTGCCCACAAAAGCATTCCTAGTGCGTTTAGGTTTGCCGCTAACCCATTTAGACAGCTTATGTCCATGGTGTAAAAGGGAGCTTGAAAACACTGACCATGTGCTATATAGTTGTGAGTGGCTAAAAAAAGTTTCGAATTATTACTTAAGGTGGTGGAATCCGACCTGGTGCAAACCGTTGACACTGAGATCATTCATATTAAACTGCTTAGAACCCCATTCACTGGGACTGTGAAAGCATGGTGGTTTGCTTCCTTTTCAGCAGCCTTATGGTCTTTATGGCTTGCAAGAAATGAGCTGGTGTTTGAGCAGAAGATAATGTCGGCTGAGGACATTATGTTTACAACTAAGCTGAGAGCATTGCTTTGGATTAAGACGATGAGGGAGAATGAATGTCCGGTGGAATCGATATGGTGGTCTGAAACTTATGTGGGTGCGCCAATGTCTATTGGAAAAAGTAGAAGACACATTAAATGGCTACCACCTATAGAAGGCTCATTAAAGTTCAATGTGGATGGATCAGCAAATGGGAATCTTGGACCTGCAGGATGTGCAGAGGTGCTTCAAACGACAAAGGTTTGGTTTGGCTATGTTTTCAGGCCCATGTGGTATCCAAGAACCACATATGGCAGAATTAATAGCAACCAAAATAGCACTGGAAATCTTCAAACATACAGAATGGAAGCATAGAACAAAACTTATTATAGAATCAGACTCAAAAGTTACGATTGATTGGGTGAGAAATGGGTTGACACGACCTTGGAGACGATGGAATATTTTTAGAGCGATTGATTCCCTAGCTATGGAACAGGTGGATGCAAGTTTTGTTTGCAGAGAAGCAAACAATATGGCAGATGCCCTGGCAAAATCAGGGGTGGTAAGAGCATGTTTGCAACTTGTGGTAGAAAAGCTGAGTGGAATATGAAAGTGTGTTTTTGCAGCTTGGTGTCAGAAAAGTTTGGTGGACCAGTTGACTACATTTCAAGACTGAGGCTGTACTGAGTTGGTTTGTAATGTTTGTAATGCGTAAGATTGAGGTGGTTGTACTAAAGAGTTTCGGGTTTAACTAGGAGGTACTGGTACTGTCATGCTAAACTTGTATGAGTAAGGGTAGTTGCACTCTTAAATCAAATTTCAATTATTAATAAATTTTGATTTAGCAAAGAAAAAAAATTATGTTCAAATTTAATTTTCAACGGTCACAAAATTTCAATTTCTTATATCTTAAAAAATAAATTTTATTTTTTATTTTTCAAAAAACATATTTTTTAATTGCAACATTTAAAATTTTCAAACAATATAATTTAAAATTTTGTTATGAAAGAAAAGGAAAATTTTTATTTTTAATAAAAAACATTATTTTTAAAAATATATTTTTAAGTAAAATTTATTTATAAATTTTGCTAATAAAAAATCTAAAATTATATGAAAAAGGAAAATTTTATCTTTAAAATAAAATTCATTTTATTAAATAAATTTTATTTTCAAAAAATTAAAAAATATTAAAATATTAAAAAAAATTTAAGACTATGTTTGGTTTGAGAAAATATTTTGTGTTTTTTTTTAATTTTCAATTTTGTAAAACGGCTTTTGTTTTCTCTTTTGGTTTTTTAGAAATTATATTTGGTGAACGAAAACAGTTTTTTAAAATGCAGAATAGTGAAATTTGTTTGGTATTTTATATAATTTTTTAAAAATGATGATTAAAAAATAAATAAAATATTCAATAATTATATATATCGACCCTTATTTCAAACTTCTCAACTTTGTTTAGTAATTTCATAAACTTGAAAAAGGGATTTAAGTGGAAAGAGATAAAAGAAATTATAAATAATTCAAAATGCCAAGTATATCTAGACACAAAAAAAAAAAAAATCGGTTGTGGAAATAATTAATGTTAATGACTTTTAATATTTTTAATAATTAACTAGCAAAATATTAACAAAAGAGTAACGGGCATATGGTGTTTTCACACTTAAAAAGCTTAATTTCTTTTTCATATTTGAATTCATTTTCATTTTTGTTTTTCAAAAATTTATTTTTGTTTTCATTTTCAATTATTAAACATATTTTTACTCTTATTTTTTATTTTCCAAAAAATGAAAAAAAAAAACTCTGCTTTCCAAAACGAAACACTATTAGTAAATGAGATCATGCCACGTTTGTGCCATGTGTTTATCTTAATTATTAACTCAAAAAGTAAAGTGCTATTCTTTTACCCCAAGGCACATTCTGGTTGACTTATTGACAGGTTATTAGATTTTGACAAGAATGTTTGATATTCGCGTAGATTGATACATAGAATTAAAGTTTGGGTGTCATGATGATATTTTCCTTCATCATTAATCACTAATTCTTTGATAAAATCTCTATATATTCCAATGAAAGAATTTTGATCTGAATGCACATCTGCTAGCTTAATGATTTTCTTAATAATGCAGCTATACTGGCTGATCTTCTTATGTCTGGTTCAAACTTTACTTGATCTAATTTCACGCTAGTTTCAGCAGTAGCCTTGATAGGTTCTCATTGGACAGTATATGGCTAAATACCGTCTCTAATCAACGTCGAAGGAATTCGTCGTCTACTATTTCTGATCACCTACCATTGTTTTTAGACGTGGATGAGAAAAATTGGGATACTACTGCTGCTTTCAAATTTTTTAACACTTGGCCGCAAGAGGATGATTTTTTTTTTTTTTTTGCCAATCCCAAGAGGATGATTTGACTAAGCTAATTGATGAAAAGTGGAAGAGTAGTCCAGTTTTTGGAGAAGCAGGTTCTCTACTGATGTCTGAGCTAAGAATACTAAATCAATTATAAAGACATTGAGAGCAATAAGCTATGAGTTCACCTTCAAAATCTACAAAGCAAAACTCCAAAATAGAGACACATTTTGGAATCTTGAATGCTCTTCGTTTGAAGGTTGAAACTGCCCATTGAAGATCATCATCCCAACTTCTTAAAACTCTGATGACTGAATGAGAAACAACTACCTTCTGGCACACCTGCCTACAAAAATCGTAGGCGAAGAACAAATGATTCTTGCATTCCTCCTCTGCCTCACATAAGAAACAGGTTGTAGAATGTTGATATTAAGGGTTTTAAAAGCTTATTCTTTTTGCTTTTAAAAAAGAGAGTTGGCTGGCGGCAATGCACAAACAAAAACCAAGAAAAAGACCAGAAAAGAAAAAGACAAAAGAAAGGGGAAAAAGAGGTTTTCTACAGTTTCAGTCAACCGGTCAAGGTCAGATCGAGATCGATACGTGATCAGATTGCATAAAAATTTTATCATCGTGTTCACGTTGCACAGTTTTTTCTTTTTTTTTAATACTTGCACAATTCTTTATTGTCCACAGTGGAGTTCCATTTTAAAGTTTCTTATTTATAAATTTTGTGAATGTTTGTTAAACTATTTTTCTGGTGTGGTTTCTCTATTTTTTTTTTGCAAAATTATTTTTTTATAACATTATTTAATTTTCAGATATTATAGTTATATGCTTTTAATTTTGAAAGCATTTACTTACACTAATTATATTATAATTAATTAATCAGATTTTAGAATTATATAAAATTTATTAAAATATTTTATGAATATGATATTAATTAAAAAGATTTTATATTTTCATTATTTAATAGTGAAGATTTTATTAATTGTACTTGATTTTTACTTCTCAAGTTGAAAGGTTTTTTAAATAAAATTATGTGTCAATGTTCTTAATTTGTGGCGATTTATTTACTGAAATCGGTATGTCAGTATTGCTCTGTTTGTTGTTTTTGCCAAATCAAAAATTGTATTGATAGAAGCTAAACAATACATGCCCAATATCAATTACAACAAGTCAAAATACTCTGAGATCTTTCTATGACCTCACATCATATGAATGTACAAAACAAATCAAATTACGGTGGGCTAGATAAATCATCCTTGTCAAGTATGAAAACCCAAAAAGATGGGTGCATTAACCAGTTATCTAGGCACATTTTTCTAAATTGGACAATGTCACGTTCATTTACTCAGTCAAATCTTATTCAATACGGTAAATTCTTTAGATCAACTAGACAATACACATTCGAGTCGTCACATCATCTTTATTCATAGAACTGGCTTGCTCCTTGCAAAGGACAGGGCTCGCCTAACGTGTCACTGACTTCCATCAAAGTATCACTTTAAAATTAAATATTTAGCCTCCAACTGGCCTAAAACCATTAAATGTAGCCAACGCCTGTTTAGGATCATTAAATGTGATTCGCAACCACTTACATAAATCATTCTCAAGCTTCATGTATACTTTTCATTAACTGTTAACTATCTCAGTTAGATCACTGTCTATTGTCTCATATATAAGGTAAGAAAGATGCTCAGGTACGTAAGAGATAGCACCCCTATACTTCATACTTAGGCTACTGACCTCATTGTTGCTTCATTCACATACCTCACCTTCTTCTTTACTCTATCTCCTATACTTCACTGACTTGAGTATAGAAGCACACCTTGGAAAAAATAACTCCTATGTCCTTTGACTGTGCATTTTGGCTACAGATATAGGCTATCCAACCACCAACAACCTCTCACCAATTCCTTCTATAAACAATTAATTTTGTTCGGTTAGAATTTAGCTAGTTGTGAGGCCCTCAAAATCCAACCTTGTTCAAATTTAATATTTCTTTAATTTTGACAAGTTTTCAAAATTAAATTTAGAACCAATTTGAACAAAATGCTTCAGGGTCAAACTTGGTTAAATAAAGTTAAATTTGATTAAAATCAATCAAATCGAATTGAACTTGGGTTAATCTTCAAAATTCAAAACTCATAACAAAATGGGATTAACAAGTCTAAGAAATGAAATTGGTGAATTTAATGTATTGAAAACTTTGATTGCACTTCTAGAAGGGTAAAATTACCAAAATGCCCTTATAGGGTGTTTTTATAATTTGACCTTCTTAAAGTTAGATTTTAGTAAGAACTTTCAAATCATAGTTAAATATTATTTTAAAATTTTTAATTCATCAAAAACCTTAATTGCACTTCAAGATGTGCAAAATTACCAAAATACCTTTAGGGGTATTTTTGTAAATTGACCTTTTTGAGGTTGATTTTTCGTGAAACACTCTAAATCATGGTTTTATATTATTTCATGATTTTTAGTGTAATAAAAACCTTTATCACAACTCGAAATGTGTGAAATTACTAGAATGCCTTTGAAGGGTATTTTTGAAATTTGACTTATGAGGTTAGCTTTTCGTGAAATGTTCTAGGTCATGTTTTACAATTATTTTATGATTTTTGGTGCATTGAAAATCGTGATCACGCCTTGAAAGGTGTGAAATTATTAAAATACCTTTTAAGATTATTTTTGTAATTTGACATTCTCGAGATCGATTTTTAACAAAAACTTCTAGATTATGATTTCATAATATTTTAAGATTTTAGGGCTTCAAAATCAGAAAATAAAGAAGGGAACATTGTTTTCTAAGAAAATTCAACAAAAGGTGAAATTTTTAGCAAGGGTAATTTAATCTTTTCACAAAGTTTTAGCATCACTTAGGGCCTTACTTTATGCTGGATTTATCATGGACCTTTGATCATTTGAAGGCCTTGATCCAACGGTAAAAGGTGATTGCTTGATGAATAAATAAGGGTGGATTTTTAGCCTTAGGATGCATTTCATGATCAAGGGCCATTATTCAATTGCATGAGATATTTATTTATCAATTAGGGTTGAATGAAAAGAGAATAAAGGCAACTTATGGTGTGAAAAGAAGCAAAATATATATATATATATAGAAAAAAATTGAAAGTTTTATTTGAGGTATAATCTCTACTTCTTTTTTCCATTGCACTTTATATCATTCCACATCATTTTTCATAATTTTCATATCATCTGGCCTTTTGTTTTTTGTTTTTTTTTTTGTGAGAAAATCCATAGGTGTTCATCTTTTTAAATCCAAGCTTGATTCAAGTTTTCATCCAACTAAATAATAGTTTTCTATGAAACAAAAAGAATCAAGCAACAAAACGACTCCACCATTAAAACCATGTAAGAGAGGTTCAGCCAACTTTGCTTCTTGCCATGGTTGAACCACCTTTGACCCATTTTTTATATTTTGTCCTCTCTTAAATAATGTGTATGAATGATTTAAGTGTTATGCTATAGGTTTAATGCATGTTTGTTGATTGATTTAGTAAGTTTGAATTTTTTGCTAGTATTTGTGTTTTCATGGTTTCCTTTGGTTAGTTTATTACATATTTGATAAAATTCCTTTCATAATAAAAATTCCTTTATATTATAGTTCAATGAGTGTTTGATGCATGATATAAATAAATAAGGAGATGGATTGATTGTGGTAGCCATCGAGGTATTTGACCAAGCTCTCTTATGCTTGGCCAAACCTTTTTTAAATGCATGTGGCCAAATGTTGCTTCTACTTTATGTGTTTGCTTGTGTTTTTAGCTTGTTCTTTAAGTTTTCTATGTGTTGGATCAAATTTTAATGAATAAAACTGTTAAATTAGTAGACTTTTTGGTGAGTTTATGTTGTTTGCATGTGTTTTAATTCAAAAACAAAAAAAAAATGATCGAGCATGTCTCTAAATTTTTAAAACCCTAGATGTTTGATTCATTTTGACTATATTATTGCATGGATGTTTAGTTTATAATATAATATACCTAAGTTTGTAATATGTTTGTGTTTATACATGTTCCATGAATTAAAATTTGCATTTTCATTAATGGCATTTTGGTAATTTTTGTTATATGCATTCCTCATGTACCAAAGTTTGCATTTTTTTCGATGGCATTTCGATAATTTTGTTACATGCATCAAAGTTTGCATTTTTATCAATGTTATTTTGGTAACTTTGTTACATGCATCAAAGTTTGCATTTTCTCAATGGCATTTCGATAAATTATCATATGCATTTCTCATGCAAAACCTAAGTCCAAACCCCAATTCGAAACCCTAAATCCAAATCCAAATCCTAAACCAAAACTCAAATCTAGACCCTAAACCATAAACCTTAACCCCAAACTTAAAACCCTAAATCTCAAACCCTAAAACCAAACCCAAATCCTAAATTGAAAACCCTAAACCCTAAGCCCTAAACCTAAACCCTAACGCTTACACCTTAACCCTAAACCTTAGAACTAAACTATAAACCCTAAACCAAAACCTAAACCTTAAAGCCTAAACCCTAACCCTAAACCTTAAAACAAAACCCTAACCCTAAACCCTAAAACCAAAACCCTAAACTAACCTCAAACTCTAAACCAATTCCCAAACCCTAAAATTAACTTGATCCTATTAGTGCATTTGCATTTTATTTTGTTGTTAAATGCATTCTTGAATTGTCATGCATTTATACTTTATCATTCATATTTAAGTATCATGCATTCATCATATATTATTATGTCCATGCATACAATACATATGTTTTATACATGAGTTTTTAGAAAAATGTTTCAAAAATAAGACAATATCTTAAATAAATATGATCATTGAGAATCTAGCCTAAACATAGGGAGATTCTCAATGGTTATTATTTATATAAGATGTTTTTTCAGTTTTATGAGGACAATTTTAAATTTTCTAAGTTAAAGATATTTTTTAAGCTTTACCTAATATAAGAGAATGGAAAAAGCATGTTGATACTTAGGACATTATCATCTTGATAAAAAATAAACTATTTTTGCTTTAAAAAAAATAGAAAAGATTTGATTTTTGGAATAAACAAATGAATTAATTTCTAAACATTAAAGAGGGACCATTTTTACCAAAATGTAAGGATGACATATAATTAATTGGTACTATCTTTGACGGGCGCTTTAGGGGTACTAATCCTTCTCCATGCATAATTTTGGACACAATTTTGATTTTAATGGACTGCAAAATGTTCTTTTAGTAAACTTTAAACTCATTTTAAATGTTTTATTAAAAAGACACAATTTTTGGGTAGCCATTCATACCAAAAAAAGATTGGTGGTGACTCCTTATTTTGGCCTTTATTGAAATTGCTATTTAGGCCCACATTTTTTTCATTTCCTAAGTTCAAGGTTGAGTTCCTTTAGCTACACATTGCGACAACTTGACGACTCCACTAGGGATACATTTTTAGAGAGTCAAGCCAAAATTTGATTACATGTTATCATAAGTTTTGGTTTAATGGTCCTAATTAGTGTTTAATCTTAATTCCTTAATTTTAATTTTCTTGTTTTCTTAAAAGGTGAAAAAATTGAAAAGAAATTTGAAGAAATTGGAAAAAAAATTGAAAAAATGTTTTAATTTTAATTTTCTTGTTTCTAAAAAATTGAAAAAAAAGTGTGTTTACATTTCATGTATATTTTAATTATGTCATTTATTTTATATTGTTGTTATTTATCTTGTTTTTAATAATTGTGGGGTATTCATGATAGCAATATTATAGGAAAAGATGAAAGGTTTGTGTGCTCCTTCGCACACACTCATATTTGCATTACATACATAAGCTCTATACCCTTTTAGGAGGAAGTATATTAGCTACACTCTTGTTAGGTATAAACCTTCGCAATGGTTAGTAAAACACTCCTACTTAGATTGAACTCTTTCTACTTGTAGCTTATGATGGGTGAGATCAAAGTGCCTCATTAGTCTGTAATGGACGATGACATGTAGAACAATTTGGGAACCTTTAGTCACGTTAATTCTAAGACCAACATATAATGAGCCTTAGGGAGCCAACCTCTAAGTAAAGCTATGCTACAACTTCTCTGTAGAAATTATCCAAAATAGTCACATGAAGGAACACCTCTTATCCTTCTCATTTAATTTTTAGTTAATATGATAATTTACATCCTTGTTTTCAATAAAAAGAGATAGAATAAAAATCATTAGGAGTAACAATCCTTTATGAAAAAAAAATGAAAAAAGAAAAAAAATTACTTGAAAGTGTTAATTTATCTTGTTATATTACATTTGCACTTTTAAATTTCCTTTTTACTAATTTTTCTATGTTTTCCATAGTTTCTTTTGTTTTGTTCGTTTCATGCATCATTATAGACATAAAGCATTAGAGATACTCATTTTAGATAATTTGTCAATAGAAGTTTTCATGGCATCCCTAGAATCTCAAGTGGGTCTTCAGTTAATAAGTCATTCTAAGAGGTTAAAAAGTAGTAAAAAATAAGTAACAAATAGAGGGAGACTATTTGATGGATGGATACATTGCAAGCCTTTCGAAATTAGTATATTTTGAATTAAGAAAGAATGATACATCTGATTTAGAAGGTATTTGGAGTCGGTAGGACCTAAAAAGAAGGGTAGCATTCATGGCTAAATATGAAGACATTACCCATATTACAATGCTAAAGCCTAATGATTAGATGCTGAAAGCTAAAGTGAGGTTCTAAAATCTAGCATATCGATGCTTTATGTTCAACAAATAGGGCCTGACATCCAACATAGAGGAGTACTTCACTTACTACATCTAGATTTGCCCAAGCTTGATAAAGTGTATTGGAAAATGCAAAAACCATCAGGGTATAAGAAAAAGTTAGCAAAGTTAATTGGAGTTGAGGTTCAGGTAATAGACAAGAAGAAAGGGGCTAATGAAGGGATCCATGGACATTCTTGTGAGATGTTATACTCTAAAATTCCAATGAAGATCATGATATGGATATATTTGCATTGGCAATCATGGGTTGGTGATCTTTTCAAGAGTTCTAGGGTATATAGAGGTCTCTATGATCAATTTTTCATGTAGTTAGAACAAAAGATTAACCTTTCACCAATGATTTTGGTAGAAACCATCAAAACTTTAAATCATTGACAAAAAAAACATAGAGGGATGGATGATTGGTTGTACTTAGCTACTTTATATATGGATTCAGAGTCACTTATGGATTATTGATCGAGCTCAATTATTGCTTTACATAAAGTCCTTATCACCTTTGGTCGAGTTCAATAAAAAAGAGTGGCCAAGAAGTCTCTCTAAGTAATAATGGATAGTATTCGTCTGAAGTTTAGAAAGGGAAAGAGTGACTTCAAAGGCATCGTTGATGCCTTAAGTCTCGATCATGCATGCTTGCTGGGATCAACCTTAAGTCCTATTGCTTAGAATTCGATGAGCCACTAGTTATGCACCATTAATGGTTAGACATCAATATGGGTCTCAACAATTCATCCCTATGACCTGAGGGCTAGATTAGAGGAATTTGACTATGGTACAAAAGGTTACATGGCTAGAGTGTGCAGTATTACAAAGGCTTGGGAGTAGAGATTCAAGTCAAAATCGAGTAGGTATACAAATGAGGTAACACTAAAAGTACTAAGTTTGGAGGGTCAAGCGAGGCAATGGCATAGTGTTTCCATTAGATTATAAGTCAATCCAACTAGTAAACCCATAGACTAAGGCACCACCATCAAAGATAGAGGTTGCCAAAATGGAGTTTGAGGTAGAGATAAAGAAGACGAAAAAAGAGAATTTGAAACTACAAGAAGAGATAGGTTAGTTAAAGTATGAGAAAGGTGCATAAAAGGAAAAGCTTGAAAAATGATGAAAGAGAGTGACTTAGCTTGAAGTGACCTTAAAGAGTTACATTTGGAAAACCAAAGACTAAGAGCTCAACTAAAGGACAAAGGGAAGAAAAGTAAATGCCAAGAAAAAATAAAATAGCTTAGGGAAAAGGTATGACTTTGGAAAGGAAAAGCTCAGGAGAGTGAAGATAGAATTACTTGGATGATGCAAGAAAGGCTCAAAAGAAACAATTACCATAAATAAGAGAAAGTTAGGTTAGAGTCAATAAAAGAATGAAGAGCTAAAAGAGGAATTAAAAAGTGAGAAGAAGACGTGTTTGGTTGCTCAAGGAGAAAATGATGCACTCAACATAAAAATCAAGGCCCTAAAACTACAACTATAAGGAAACAAGGACTACATTGCCCTCTTACACAAAGAATGGTGAGAAAATAAGATGAATAGAAATAGGTGTGTGACCAAGAAATAAAGCCTGAAAGTAATGGAAGATTGAAAATCAAGGGAGACATGTATATTGACCACCTTAGTGCTCAGATTTGAAAGAAAGTGAGAGAAATCCAAAAAGTCATCCTTACTAACAATCTCAGTTAGCTTTTTTTGGATTTATTGGATGGGGCAAAAAGGTAATATGACCAAGTCCAGTGCTTTATGGCCTTAGCTCGATGATGGTTCATGATGTATACGTTTGGAGTTCCTGGAATGAATGAAAACTTCTCTTAATTTAAATTATCTATAAATGAGCATCCCTATTTATATATTTAAAATTATGTTTAAAGAAGCTCATGAAAAAAAATTATGGTTGTAAATATATTTTCATCAAGCTTTCAAAGCAAAAAGAACAACATTAAATAACCAACCTAAGTATAAGAGGGAATTTAAGGGATTTCTTTTTCAACTACAATAATAAAATTTAATATACAAGTGATGCATCATCTATTTGGACATTATTTTTATGCCAGCTAAGGATAGGAAATGATGCTTGTAAATACACTCTAATCAAACCTTCAAAGCAAAAGATATCTTCAAAAATCTTGGCAAAATATAGGAAGATTTTTAAGAGTTATCTTTAAAAGCCAATAATAAAATTCAAATTATGCACTTCTGACTTTTGGTAATTAATAAAAGGTTCAAAGATAGCTCATTCTAAAAACTAGTATCAGTTTGTCCCCTGCATTTACAATATGTGAGCTCATTCAAAAGTCATGGAGAATGAAAATGCCAATCAAATTGATAGGGTAGAAAGGGCCTAAAAGAAGATAAGCGAAACGATAACGAGAATGCAACAAAGTATAGACAGCTAGTTTGCTGAATTAAAACAACTACTAGTAGAGCTATCTAAAAAAAAAAGATTGTTGAAACATAAGGGCCAAGGGAAGAAATAGCCACAGAAGAACTGGTGTATACAAGTTTTATATATCCCTATGTTCAAAATCCCCATATTACTCAAGCACCACCAGCAACTCATCAACGTTATGTCGATACTTCTACCAAGCCATCACCAATTTAAATAAATGTCAACTCTGAGTCTGCTCATTTTGACCCCATCATTATGCCAATTTTGGATGATCTAAAAGAATAACAAAAACTGAAAAGGGTGCTTAAAGTGGTAAAAAATATTGAAATAAAGAATAGGCATGATATGTTGGCAGGAAAAATAAAGGCAATAGAAGGACATGATGTATATGGAAGTGTGGATGCCAGTGAACTGAGTCTAGTACCTAATCTTGTCATTCTTTCAAAATTTAAGGTCTCAAACTTTGAGAAATATGATAAAACAAAATGCCCCTCAACATACATTACGATGTATTGCCAGAATATGAGTAGTCAATGTATAATGACAAATTCTCAATCCATTATTTCTAAGATAGTCTCATTGGTTCTATAATAAGGTGGTACATCAAACTAAACCAAAGTAAGATTCATTTTTAGAAAGATTTGGCTAGTGCATTCATAGTACAATACAAGCATGTTAAGGATATGGCACCAAATAGGTTGTTTTTGCAAAACATAGAGAAAAAGGTTATTGAAACTTCTAAAGAGTATGCACATAGTTGCAGAACATGGTTTATCTTCTCAAATCATCGTATTCCAAATGTTACAACCCTAATGCTCGATGCAAATACCATTTTGGTAGTGTGGGCCATTCTTTGGAAGATTTTATGGCTTTAAAATACAAAGTGTAAAGATTGAAGGTCAGTAAACTTTAACATCCAAACAAGGCTAAATGTTGAAGGAAACCTAATACTCAATCATGCTGAAGGTACAACAAATGTAATAAAAAAAGACAAAAAGGTCAAAATGGGTGAAAGAGGTTAAGACTCCTCTAGAGAAAGTATATGACTATTTAATTAAAACTAATATGATTCAACTGATGGTAGCCATCGAGGTTTAGATTTGATCTACAAGTATCATGAAGTGATAAAAGGTCATCTAATTTAGGATTGTGAAGAATTAAAGCAAGTGGTACAAGAGTTGATGAATTTTAAAATAATTTTTATAATAAGGAAAAAAAGAATGTTGTAAGCATGATTTCAAACCAATCTTTCATAGGGTCATTCATTCTGAAACCTTTAATGATTTTTTATGGTGAACCAAAGCTAGCCGCAAAAAGGTCATCCCATACCCTAAAGTAGCTATGACCATATATGTGCTTAATGCATTTCCCTATAAAAGTGATAAGGTAATCCCATAGATGTAAGATTGTGATGGTGGTACATGGATCTAATGTCAGTGCTACTTTGAACAATTCAAATATTGGGGATGCAACCACTATATTAGAGGTAGAAGGGATAACTTTGAGCAGGTGGTGCTATGCTTTTAATGCATTAGTATAAGTAAGAAAAAAAAAAGCAAAAGCAGTAGAAGAGAACAAAAATAAAAAAAGTGCCCTTGTTACAATGAATCTAACAATGCAACATAAGAAACACGTGACAAAAAAAGAGGCATGTGAGTTTTTAAAAATTTTCAAGCATAGTGGATATATTGTGGATCAGCTTAACAAATTGCTAGCAAGGATCTTGTTGTCATTTTTGTTACTAAACTCTAAGCTCTATAGGAATGCACTACTGAAAGTACTGAACCAAGCCTCTGTGGATCATGATATTTCAGTTGAGAAAGTTAACCATTTTGTGGGAAAATAATGGCCCTAAACTTTATAAAGTTCAATGATGATGAGATTTCGCCAGAAGGGTAAGGTAGTGTGAAGGCCCTTTATATCATAGTGAATTGTAAGAGCCATACTATGGTAAAACTGTTGATTAATAATGGATCTTCTATTAATGTAATTCCAATGGCCTTTTTAGTGAAGTTGTCGACCAATCCTTCTTATATGAAAAACAATAATATAGTGGTCAAACCTTTTGAAGGGTCAAAGAGAGAAGTGATTGGAGACAGAGATTTTATTACAGATAAGTCCCTACACTTTTAATGTTGACTTCCAAGTTAGGGATATTTCACCATCATATAGTTATCTATTAGGGAGGTTGTGGATCCACACAATAGGCGCTATGCCATCATCTTTGTATTAGAATGTGAAATTTACGATTGATGGAAAGCAAGTGTGCTTGGATGAAGAGGAGGATTTGTTGGTAACCAAAACTTTGACAACCCTTTATGTGCAAGCTGTAGAAAAACCTTTTGAGTGCTCTTTTCATGCTTTCAAAGTTGTTAACACCACATATGTGAGTGAAAGCTTAATTATACCTATCATTTACTTATAAAAAACTACAGGGATGTTGGTCAAACAAATGATAAGAAAAGGATGACAGCATGGTCTAGGTCTTAGACCAATACGGTAATGGATAAAAAGACCACATGAGTCTGTAATGAATAAGGAAAGATTCGGTTTAGGATACCAACCAACAATTGCTAACAAGAAGAAAGATATGCAAGAAAAGAGAGAGAAAATGATGACCTACCTTATAGGGAAAGAGACGGATAAAGTTAAAATGGTGTTTCCATACCTCTATAATACTTTATGTTCCAAAGTGTATGCTATCTTGATAAGTCAGAGGTAGAAGTACCAAAAAGAAAGATAAAGGTGCCATTATCATAGTTGAATTTAGAGACAAGAGAGGGAGATAAAGCAATGATAATAAAGGAGGAGATCTTTTTATTTCCTTTTAACAACGGAGTGTAGGGACTAATTTGTTTATTTTAGTTATCCTTAAACCTAAATCTAATTGCTTCTATCCAAAGTTATGTGGAAAGTTTGTATGGGCTTATATTTTATAATCACCAATAAATATCAAATGCAATGCATTTGTCATGACATATTCTTTTCCATTCTTTCTAATCCTTTTTGCTATTCTTTCATTCTCCTTAATATATCTTTTATTCTTGCTAAAATGTCCACCTATATCCCTGCAATCTTAATAATTTTTGGGTTTTGGAGTACTAAACATTATAGATGATCATGACAATTATTCCAAAATTGATTTTAAAAATTTTGTTCAAGTTGATGAGCCTAATGATGATGATTCAGAAGACTACGTCTTACCTCCTGATTTGATTATACTTATATAGTAGGAGGATAAAGTAATAAATTCCCATTAGGAACACATTGATATAATTAATTAGGGATGATGAGAATAAAAATGAGGTTAAGGTAGGTACATCTCTTCCACATAAAAAATGATTGAGATTGGAAGAGTTGCTCCTAAAATATATGGATGTATTAGCATAGTCATGTTAAGACATGTTAGGGCTTGACACTGATATTGTAAAACATAAACTACTATTGGTCCTAGGTTTACAGTAGAAATTAAGGCGTATAAAACCAGAGATGCTACTAAAAATTAAAATGAAAGTTAATAACTAGTTTGATGTCAACTTTCTAGCTATGGCTAAATATCCAGAATGGTTGCTAATATGGTTTTAGTCCTCAAAAAAGATAAAAAAGTCAGGATGTGTGTAGATTGTAGAAAATTTGAAGAAGGCTAGCCCTAAAGGTAATTTTCCATTGCTACATATAGACATCTGGTTAACAACACAACAAAACATTTAGTGTTTTCCTTCATACATGGGTTTTTTTTATTATAATTAGATTAAGATGGCATATGAGGACATGGAGAAAACCACGTTTGTAACTATGTGAAAGACATTTTGTTATAAGGTCATGCATTAAGGTTGAAAAAGCTACTTATGACAGGGCTATGGTCATTCTTTTTTATGATATGATACACAAGGAATTAAGGTATCTGTTGATGATATGACTGAAAAGTCTCAATAAGGGGAAGATCATGTGGAAAACCTAAGAAACTCTTTAAAAGGCTATGCAAGTATTAGCTTAAGTTGAACTCAACAAAATGTATGTTTAGGGTAAAATCAAAAAAATTGTTATAATTTATAGTCAGTGAAAAAGGAATTGAGGTGGATCCTGATAAAATCTAGGCAATTATAAAGCTAACTCCCTTACAAACACAAAAAAAAGGTAAGGAGTTTCTCAGGGAGGTTAAATTATATTGCCCGATTCATATCTCAGATCATAACTAAATGCAACCCCATTTTCAAACTACTTAAGAAACATGACCTTAGAAAATGGAATGTAGAATGCTAAGATGCCTTTAATAGAATTAAGGAGTATTTGATGAATCCACTAGTGCTGGTGCCCCATAGGGTAGGGAAACGCTTGATCCTATACTTGATTATGAATAAAGCCTTTATGTGATGTGTATTAGGGTAGAAAGATGAAACTGGTAAGAAAGAATAGGCCATTACTATTTGAGTAAAAAGTTTATTAATTATGAAGCTAAGTATTCACAGCTTAAGAAGATGTGTTGTGCTCTAATATGCATTGATCATTGGTTTAGACAATATATGCTCTACCATTCAACTTAGCTGGTATCAAAGTTAAACCTTTTCAAGTATATATTCGAGAACCCATCTCTATCAAGGAGAATAGTAAGGTGGCAACTCTTGCTTTCTGAATATGATATTATATATGTGGGAAAAAAAGCCACTAAGAAGTCTGTCATAGCTAATATTCTTATCGATTAGGCTACTAATGATTACAAACTAATGAGATTTTAATTCTTAGATGAAGATTTGATGGCCATCCTATTAATAGAGAAAGAAGAGTAGATGACAGCTACATAGACAATGTTCTTTGATGGGGCATTAAACGTTTTAGGGCACGACATTAAAGCCATATGGATGTCCCTAAAGAAAAATATTACCCAATAATGCAAGATTATTTTTTTACTATACCGATAACATAATAGAGTGTAAGGCATGCATTATAGGTCTATAAATGGCTTAGGATAGAAAAATTAAGACTTTGAGAGTTTTTACTGATTCAACACCCATAATTTATTAGTTGATGAGCGAATAGGAATCGAAGGACCCAAATTTGGGTCTTTACCAAAGATATATTGTTGGGTTGATAGAACAGTTTGAAAAGATATAGTTTCAACACGTCCCCTAAGAAGAAAATCAAATAGCTGATGCTTAGGCCACTTTGTCAGCAATGTTCAAATTGAATAAAAATGTCAAAATGCAACCTATCCAAATACAGACTCTTGAATTCCCAGAGCATTATCTAAGTGTAAAAGAAGAAATTAATAACCAGCCCTGGTATTATGACATCATGTAATACATAAAGCATTAGAAATATCCAAAGCATACATAAGAAAATTAACAAATGAAGTTTGAAAAGATTGGCAATGGAGTTTGTTTTTTATAGGGTAGTCTTTTAAAAAAAAAGTCAAGATAAGTATTATTAAGATGTGTGAATGCTACATAGGCAAAGAAAAATACTTAAAAAAATGCATGATGGGATATGTGAAACACATGCCAATGGCCACATGATGGCCAAACAAGTGATGACGTAAGATACTATTAGTTGAAATTAGAAAGTTACCGTATCAATTATATAATGAAATGTTAGAAATTCCAAATTTACATAAATAAAATACATGTTCCTCTATTACCATTGCATGTACTAACACATTCATGACCTTTTTCTATGTGGGGAATGGATGTGATTGGACCCATTACCCCAAAATCTTCAAATGGACATCAATTCATTTTTATGATAATTGATTATTTTATGAAGTGGGTGGAAGTGGCCTCCTATGCTAGCATAGATCAATCGTTGTATGTAGATTCATTAATAAGGAAATAATTTACCGATATCGACTACTCGAGAAGATCATTACTAATAATCCAACAATCTAAACAATAAGATGATGAAAGAAGTGTGTACCTAATTTAAGATAAGCCATCATAATTTAGCACTTTACCGTCTAAAGATGAATAGGTAATGGAAGTTGTTAACAAGAACATCAAGAGGATATTGAAGAAAATGATTGATACCTATAAAGATTGGCATGAGATGTTGCCATTTGCCATTAGCTCATACTTCTATCGAGGTTGCTCATTTTTCTTTTGTATATAGAATAGAGGCTATTTTGCCAATTAAAGTAAAAATTTCTTCTTTAAGGGTTTTAATGGAAGTACAGCTGAAAGAAGTGAAATGGGTCAATAATTGCTATGAATAGTTAAATCTCATAAAAAAAAAGCTTGTGACACTAAATTTATACCCATATGTATAAAAAAAGAATGATAAGGGCACATGATAAGAAGATGAAGCCGGAATGCTTTTATGAAGGAAAGTTAGTTTTAAATAGAATACTGCTCGTTCAGTATGACAATAGAGAAAAATGGACACTTAATTGGACAAGTCCATATATAGTTAAGAAGGCATTTTCTAGCGAAGCCATAATCCTAGTAAGAATGGAAGGAGACGAGTTACCAAACCTTATAAACTTAGATACTGTTAAGAAATATTTTGCTTTAAAAAATAAAAAAAGAGGATTCAAGTTAAAACCTAAAAAGGGTAATCAAAATCACGGGGGAAAGATCGGATCATGAACTTGAAATGGGAAATATGAGGGCAACGACATGGTTAGTTTGGAAGAGATGAGGATAAGTCATCATTGTTAAACCAAGGGGTATGATTGTAGTTCGAAGGTCAACAATCATCAAAGCCGCTAATGAGACAAGATTTTTGAAAAAAGATCAATCGTAAACAACCCAAATTCACTTTGATGTTTAGTATTTAAAAATTTGAAACATTAATGAGACAAGATTTTTGAAAAAAAATTAGGTATAAACGACCCAGATTCACCTTAATGTTTAGTATTTGAAAAATTGAAAACGGATACTCGGTACCATCACATTTTGTTCACTTTCCTCTTAAACTAAATTGTATATTTTTCCTTTTTGTTCTCCAAAATAGTTTGTGAACCAAACTTATTCAAAATTTACAATGAATACCCATTTTGTTCTTTTTGTTCAAATCTTTTTTATGCATTTCTTGATTAAAAAGGTGTTGCATTTGACATAATATTGTTGGTAATGATTGATAAATGTCATATTAAAATTTGAATTAGCATCCTCAAATAAGGCTTTAGGATAATTGAGATAAATAAATAAACGTCACAAAGAAAAAAAATTAAAAAATTAAAAAATTGAAAAAAATGAAAAAAATGAAAATGAAAATGAAAGGAATAATGATGAGATGATGAATGAAAGAATGAAAGAATGAGGAAACGAGGAAATCATTGGAAATGGGAATAGTGGGTAATGGAAAAATAAATAAATGAAGAAAATTGGAAATGGAAATGTAATGATTGAATAAGTGAAGATAAATGATAAATGATGATGAAGGAAAATGAGATAAGGTATTTTTTTGTAAAAATCATTAGACAATTGATGGAGAGATTAAGGTGAAAAGAGTTGATAAAGAAAGAAGAATAAAGGCTTAAATTAAGGAAAAATTTCAATAAGATAAGTACAATTTGACTGCTAAGGATTTGCCTAGAACCAAAAGTTAGTCATGAAAACCTTGTTGTCATACAAAATAAGTGCATGATGTGAACAAAAAATGTTTTAATCACATACACTCTGTGCCTTGCATTCATTACATTCATTGCATGATGAATGATTTTAACTTAAGCATAAATAAACAAACCATCACTAAACACTTTTTAAGAAAAACCCAAAAAGATGAAAATTTTTTTTAAGACCTCGAATACATATAAATTTTTCAAAATGAAATTTTTAAAAGTTTCCTAGCCTTTGTTTAGAAGAGCTATTCCAAAATTAAACTTTTTAAAGTTTCTTAATGTATCTTTATAGGAACCTTTCCAAAATGAGATTTTTTAAAGTTTCCTAGCCTATTATTATATGAGCATTTTCAAAATAAGATTTTTAATGTTTCTTAGCCTTTGTTTAGAGGAGATTTTTCAAAATTGAAAATTTTAAAGTTTTTTAGCTTCTGTTTAGAGGAACTTTCCAAAATTGAAAATTTTAAAGCTTACTAGCCTCTGTTTAAATGAGTTTTCCAAAATTGAAATTTTTTAAAGTTTTCTAATCTCCATTTAAATGAGTTTTTCAAAATTAGATTTTTAAAATTTCTTAGCCTATCTTTATAGGAGTCTTTTCAAAATGAAAATTTTAAAGTTTCTTAGCCTCTATTTATAAGAGTTTTCCAAAATTGAGATTTTAAAAGCTTCATAGCCTTTTATTTATAGAAGTTTTTCCAAATTAAGATTTTAAAGTTTCATAGCCTTTGTTTAGATGAGTTTTTGAAAGTTTACATTTGTAAAGTTTTGAAGCCTCTAGAAGAGTTTTTCAAAATTCAAGATTGTTCAAGTTTTAAAAATCTCTAATGAAAAAAAAAAAAACAATGAAAAAACCAAAATAAAAAAAGAAAACAAAATAAAAAACAAAGATAAAAGGGCAATGCCAAGCAAAAAACCTTTTAAGTCATAGCCCCAGACAAAATTAATGTTTTTAATTTTGTATAATTAAAAATATGTCAAAAGAGGCAGCTATAGATACTTAATTTTTTATGGGTAGAATTTTGCCAGTCGTCTGGCCCTCAAAATCTGACCTATTTCAAATTGAATATTTTTTTAATTTTGACAACCTTTCAAAATCAAATTTAGAACCAATTTGTCCCAATTGCCTTATGGTCAAACTTGGCCAAATAAAGTTGAACTTCATCAAAATCAGTCAAACCGGATTGAACTCAAATTAATTTTCAAAAAATTCACAACCAAATGGGATTAACAAGGCCAAGAAATGATTAGGTGATTTTTAATGCACTAAAAAACTTTGAATGCACTTTGGAAAGGTAAAATTACCAAAATGCCTTTAAAGGAACATTTTTATAATTTGAACTTCTTGAATTTGGATTTTTGTGAAAACTTTTTTATCACATTTAAATACTATTTTATGATTTTTGTTGCATCAAAACTTTGATTGCACCTCAACAGGTATGAAATTACCAAAAATCCTTAAGGGTATTTTGGTAATTTGATCTTTCGAAGGTTGGTTTTTTGCAAAATACTCCAGGTCATGATTTTATATTATTTTATGATTTTTAATGTAGTAAAAACCTTGATCACACCTTGAAAGGTGTGGAATTACTAGAATGTTTTTAAAGGGTATTTTATGTAATTTGATCTTTCTGAGGTTGGTTTCTCATGAAACATTCCAAATTAATTTTTAACATTATTTTATGATTTTTGGTACATTGAAACCTTGATTGCATCTTGAAGGGTGTGAAGTTACCAAAATACTCTTTAAGGGTATTTTCATGATGTGACCTTTTTGAGGTCGATTTTTCACGAAAATTCAATATCATGATTTCATAATTTTTCAAGATTTTTTTATGCTTTAAAATCATAAAAATGAAGAAAAAAACATTATTTTCTAGGAAACTTTCACAAAATGTGAAATTTTTAATACGGGTAATTTAGTCTTTTCACAAGGTTCCAGGAGCACTTAGAGCCTCACTTTATGCTGGATTTATTATAGACCATTGTTCATTTGAAGGCCTTGATCCAAAGGTCAAATGTAGTTGCATGGTGAATAAACAACTGTGGATTTTTAGCCCTAAGATGTATCTTATGATCAATAGCCATTATTCACTTGCATAAGATATTTATTCATCATTTAAGGTTGAGTGAAGAGAGAAGAGAGGCAACTTATGGCATGAAAAGGTGCAAAAACAATTGAAAACAAATATAGAAAAAATTTGGAAGCTTTTGTTAAAGTATAATTTTTATTACTTTTTTCCATTGCATTTCATATCATTCCATATCATTTTTCGTAGCTTTCTTACTATTTAGCCTTTGATTTTTTTTTTTAGGGATAAAATCCATAGTCATTCATCTATTTACACCCAATCTTGATTCAAGTTTTCATCCAAATAAATAATAGTTGGGTTTGAAACAAAAGGAATCAAGCAACAAAATAAGTCTACCATTAAAACCATGCAAGAAAGGTTCAACCAACCTTGCTTTTCCCATTGGTCGAACCTCCTTTGGCCCATTTTTAATGTTTTTCCTCTCTTAAATAATGTGAATGAATGATGTGAGTGTTATACTATAGGTTTAATGCATGTTTGTTGATTATTTCAATAAGTTTGAATGTAGTGTTTGTAGTGTTTGGTTGGTATTTGTGTTTGCATGGTTTTCTTATTAGTTGGTTTATTACATGTTTGACAAAATTTCTTTCATGATAAAAATGCCTTTCTATTATAGTTGAATGAGTGTTTAATGCATGATCTAACAAAATAAAGTGATGGATTGATTGTGGTAGCCATGGAGGCATTCGGCCAAGCTCTCTCTTGCTTGGCCAAACCTCCTCTCAATGCATGTGGCCAAATATTGCTTCTACCTTATGTGTTTGGTTATATTTTAGCTTGTTTTTTATGTTTTCTATGTGTTTGATAAAATTTTCAAAGAATAAAAATGTTGATTACTAGACTTTATAGAGTTTATGTTATTTGCATGGGTTTTAATTCAAAAATGAAAAAAATGGCGAAACATGTCTTTAAATTTATAAAAACCACCTTGTTGCCTCTATTCCTACAAAACAACTTGAACTTCCCTATCCTAAATGGTATGATGCCACCTCCCATTGTGACTACCATTATAAGGCAACAGGCTATTCTATCAAGAATTGCATTTTTTGAAGCAAAAAGTAGCATCTAATTAAAGAAAGGTTGATAAGTTTTGATACTAGTGGGAACTCAGCACCCAACATCAGCAAGAATCCCTTACCTAATCATATAGTCAATGCCTTAGACAAGGATAAAACGCACATGAAAAGAAGGGTGAAAGAACTTAAAATGTCATTTAACTAGCTATATGATGCCCTATATGAGGCCGGGTTAATACAACCAGTAGCTCAATGCACCTATGTGGAAAGATGCATCCCCAATCAAAGATGTAAGTATCACAGTGGAGCTCCAGGGCACTCTATTGATATCTATAAGCAATTTCGTGATAAGGTATAGAAACTAATGGACTCATACCAAATAGAGTTATATAAGGAGTTAGAAGACTCGAAAGATAATAATAGATGGGTGCCTAAACCTCTCACCATCCGTTGTAGTGAGAAATTGAAACCAATCGAGAATAAATTTGTTCTCAAAGCATTAGCTTTCAAAGTCTCACACCTATTCTTTTATAAATATGAGAAAGCTGTACCATGGAGATATAATTGTGAGGTAACAATCCAAGGGTAAGAAAAGGTTATGTCAAAATCTGAAACTACCAACATAATAGGAGTAGGTGACATAACTAAAGTGGAAGGTGCTATACTCTAGAAACTTTGGAGAAAACAAAGAAGGTGACAAAAATATAGATTGAGCCAGAAGTAATGCGGAGAAAAATATTCCAAAGTCTATACCAAAAAAAAAGGTTTACAAGTTCTTGAAGCTAGTAAAACATAGTGAATACCTTATAGTGGAGCAATTGAACAAAATGCCAGCAAAATCTTTTTGCTATCACTTATCATGAATTCAAAACCACATTGCAATGCCTTGTTAAAGGTATTGAATCAAGCTTATGTGGCATACAACGTGTCTGTGGAGCATGTAAAACACTTAATAGGAAACTTAGTGGTGCCGTATCACATCTCTTTTAGTGATGATAAGATTTCACCTGAAGGCAGATGAAGCACCAAGGCTTTACACATTATTATTAAATGCAAAAGCCATATAATTGCCAAAGTCCTCATAGATAATGGATTGACTATCAATGTCATGCCCATGTCTACCTTGACAAGGTTACCCTTCGACAAGTCTTATATCCAAAGTAATCATATAGTGGTTCAAGCATTTAATGAGACTAGATGTGAAGTATTGAGAGATATTGAGTTACCTATGTAGATTGGGCCGTGTGTTTTTAACATAAAGTTTCAGGTCATGGATATTTTTTCCTCTTACAGTTACTTATTCGAAAGATCATGGATTCACATGGAAAGTACTGTTCGTTCCTCATTACACCAAAAAATCAAATTTAATGTGGAAAGCCAATTGGTGATTATGGTAGGAGAGAAAAATCTCTTGGTAATTCAGCCCATAAATGCCCCATATGTAAAAGCTACAGAAGAGTCATTGAAAAGTTCCTATCGATCCGTTGAACCGGTTAATGTAGTAAGTGAAGGGCTCAAATTCAGTAGGATTATAATAAATTAGATGATAACTAAGGGTTGGAGTATTGGATTTGGTTTCGGTAAGTCTACAAGGGATAAGAAAGCTTCCCAAGATTAAAGACTATAATGGCAGATTTGGTTTGGGTTATAAGATGGAAGAAGTGCAAGACAACAAAGAAACAAAAAGAATAGGTTGATGGTTGTTCCCTATTTGAATGAAATTTTTATTCCTGAAGGATACATGCACCAGGTGATTGAGGAGAATGTAAGAAATGAATCAAGATGGGAGGAAACTTTCATCGAATTGTCCATTTATATGATAAGTGAAAAAAGCCAAAATGAGAAACCTTTGGTTTACCCATGCCCGCATGACTATGAATTGTGAAATTGCAGTGTCATCCAAATGCCTATTGTTTTTTATTTTCTTTCAGTGTAATCACATCTCCTAATTGCTTATACCCAAAAGTGTTGGGATAAACTCTTATGCTTGGGCCTTTTATTTTTCATTGTTTCAATAAAAGTAGAAGCATGCATTTTGTCCATTTATTTTATTCCATATATTATCCCATCAAAGCATCTCACCAATATTTCCTATTTCATTAATTTTCAGGTCCACAAATGAATATGAAAGTAATCATGACAATGATACAAGGTTTAATTTTGAAAATTCAATTAATGTTGATGAACTTGATACTAAAAAAAACTCTAAAAAATATACTTTGTCTCTAGATTTAATAAGATTAATTGAATAGGAGGATAAATCCATCGATCCTTATTAAAAAGTTATTGAAATGGTCAATTTAAGGGATGTCGAGAATAAAAAAAAGTCAAGGTTGGTACTTCATTTTTAGATAGACAATGGTTAGAGGATCTATTGTGAGAATTTGTAAATGTGTTTACTTGGTCCTACCAAGATATGCCTAGGCTCAGCACTGAAATAGTAAAACATAAGCTACCATTAAAGCTTGAATGCAAACCAATCCAACAAAAGTTGAGAAGAATAAAGCCAGAGATGTTATTGAAAATTAAAGAGGAAGCAAATAAGCAATTTGATATAGGCTTTCTGCAAGTGGCCAAATATCCTAAATGGGTGGCTACTATAGTCCCTATCCCTAAAAAAGATAAAAAAGTACAGATATGTGTAGATTATCACAATTTGAATAGAGCTAGCCTTAAAGAAAATCTTTCTCTACCTTATATTAATAGTTTGTTGGACAATATAGCTTGACACTCAGAATTTTCTTTTATAGATGGATTATCTAGCTATAATCAGATAAAAATGGCTCCGAATGAAATGAAGAAAACCAAATTTACAAATATATAGGGAACCTTTTGTTATAAGGTCATGCTTTTCGAACTGAAAAATGCTAGGGCAACTTATCAGAGGGTTATGGTAACACTTTTTTACGATATAATGCACAAAGAGATTAAGGTATATATAGATGACATGATTACAAAGTCTCAAAAAAGAGAAGACCAGGTAGCTAATCTTAAAAAATTGTTCAAGAGGCTAAGGAAATTTCAACTCAAGCTAAATCTGTCCAAATGCACGTTCAAAGCTAGATCAGGGAAACTATTAAGATTTATAGTCAGTGAAAGGGGGATAGAAGTTGATCCGGATAAAATTCGGGCCATTTAGAATTTATTCCCTCCAAGCACATAAAAGGAGGGTCGAGGCTTCTTAGGCAAATTTAACTATATTTCTTGATTCATTTCCCAACTCACCCTTCAATGTGATCCCATCTTTAAGTTTCTCTGAAAGAATAATTTCGATGAATGGAATAAAGATTGCTAAAAAGCTTTTGACAAGGTCAAGCAGTGCTTATCAAATCCTCTAATATTAGCGCCATCCATTTCAAGAAAGCCATTGATTCTATATAGTGATACATAAGAAGTCAATGGGAAGTGTGCTAGGGCAGTAAGATGAATTCGGTAAGAAAAAAAAAGCTATTACTACTTGAGTAATAAGTTTACGAAATATGAATCCAAGTATTCATCACTTAAGAAGATGTGCTGTGCTTTAGCTTAGACAGCTAAAAGACTTAGGCAGTATATGCTTTACCATGCAACTTGGCTCATAGCTAAACTGGATCCAATTAAATACATCTTTGAGAGGCCATCACTATCAGGAAGAATCGCAAGATGGCAAGTGATGCTTTCAGAACATGACATAATATATATGAGCTAGAAAACAATCAAAGGAAGCGTCATTATCAAATTCCTCATGGATCGGGCTATTGAAGATTATGAATCTATGAAACTAGATTTTTCAAGTGAAGAATAAATGGCCATATCAGAAGTAGAATAAGACATGGATGAGAAAGAGACATGGAGAATGTCTCTTGATAAGGCTGCCAATGCCATAGGGCATAGGATTGGAGTAGTATTAATATCTCCAACAAAATGTTACTACCTCATGACAATAAGATTAAATTTCAACTACACCAATAATGTGGCTAAATATGAAGCTTGTGTTATGGGATTGCATACTACTTTGGACAAAAAATTTGAGACATTAAAGGTGTTCAAAGATTCAGCCTTGGTTATCTATCAACTAAAAAACAAATAGGAGACAAGGGACTCAAAACTCATCCCTTACCATAAATACATTTTAGAGTTGTGTAAGCAATTTGAAAGCATCCAATTTGAACATTTGTCTCGTGAAGATAATCAAATAGCAGATGCTTTGGCAACTTTAGCTACGATGGTGGAAATTAGTGACACAACTGAGATTTAACCCATCAAATTAGATGTGAGAAATGTGTCGGCGCATTATGCCAACCTGGAGGAAGAAGAAGATGGCAACCCCTGGTATCACAACATTATGCGATATCTAAGAATTAGCAGTACCTAGATCAAACAACAAAAAATGATAAAAGAGACATGAGAAGATTAGCTATGGGATTCTTTTTAGATAAACAAGTTTTGTATAAGAGAAGCAGAGATCAAGTGTTACTTCATTGTGTAAGTGCCTCTGAGGCTAAAAAGATTATTAGGGAAGTCCATGATGGCGTATGTGGTATACATGCAAATGGACACATGATGGCTAGATAGATCATGCAAGCTGGATATTATTGGTTGACAATGAAAAAAGATTGCTTTAATTATGCTAAAAAATTTCACAAGTGCAAGATTTATACTAACAAAATTCATGCCCCACCTACTACTCTACATCTTATGGCACTACCTTAGCCATTTTCTATGTGGGGATGGATGTCATTAGTCCCATTACCCCAAAGGCCTCAACTGGGAATAGATTCATTTTTATGATGATTGGTTACTTCATTAAATGGGTTGAAGCTGCTTCCTTCATAATAGTGACTAGATTAGTGGTCTGCAAGTTCATCAAAAGAGATAATCTACAGTTATGGGCTCTCAAAAAGAATCATCTTAGACAATGCAAAGAACTTGAACAGTAAAATGATGCAGGAAATGTATACTCAGTTCAAGATCAAGCATCATAATTCAGCTCTATATCGCCCAAAAATGAATAGGGTAGTGGAAACTGTAAATAAGAACATTAAAAGGATTTTCGAAAAGATGACCAAAACATATAAGGACTGGCACGAGAATTGCCTTTTGCTCTACATGCCTATCGAACATCCATACATACTTCTACCGGAGCAACTCTGTTTTCCCTAGTCTATGGAATGGAAGCCATATTGCCAATAGAAGTAGAAATCCCATCTTTGAAAGTCCTAAGGGAAGTGGGATTAGAGGAAGCTGAATGGATTTAGAAGCGCTATAAGCAATTGAACTTTATTAAGAAAAAGAGACTTGTACCATGGCTAGCTATACCAAAAAACAATGATGAGAGTTCACGATAAAAAGATTTGACCTCATCAATTTTGAGAAGGTGAATTGGTATTAAAAAAAATTTTCCCAAGACAATATGACACTAGGGGGAAATGGACTGCGAATTGGGAAGGGTCGTATGTTGTGAAACGAGCTTTCTTGGGTGGAGCATTGATATTAGCTGAGATGGAAGGAGATGATCTCCCTAATCCCATAAATTCTAATGCTGTAAAAAAATACTTTACTTAAAAAAATGAAAGTTTGAGTTAAAAACCCGAAAGGGATGCTTGAACTCAAAAAAAAAAAAAAAAAAGAGAAGTTCAAGTTAAAAACCCAAAAAGGTAGCTTGAATTAAATGAGAGCAACTCAAATGAGTAGAATATGGCATCACTTGAAAGGCATACTAGAGACAGTGAATTTCAAAGAGCTTTAAGGTGTTAGGGCACATATTTTGGTTGAATTTCTAAAAAAATCCAAGATTTTTTTTCATGATTATCCAATTGCTTATATTGAGGCATCACTATTCTAAATAGCCATCCCTATACACCTTTATCTTGTTATTGGCCAGCATCTGTAATTTATAGCTTATCCAATTGAAGCATCACTATTCTAAATAGCCATCCCTATACACCTTCATCTTGTTACTGGCCATCATCTGTAATTTATAGCTTATCCAAATAAATGCTATTCGTCCTAGTTTCTACTTTCAATATATATTTGTTTTTTCTCTTTATACCTTGCCATGAATAGAAGAAGTGCACAACTTGCAACTCATATTTTGAAATTAAGATAATGATTAATAATTGAATAAAGTGATAAGAAATTATGTCTTACTTTGAGAAAATTGAAAGAGACAAGGATTAAAGATGAACTGCTCCAAATAAGAGAAATCATTGATTTCAAAAGCTTTCCTTGGGATGAAGATAAATACATATTCAGGGTAATGATGGATAGTTTCCTTGCCAGAGGTGTACAAAAATGATAATGTAGATGAAAGTTGTGAAAGCCTTAGTACCACAATGGATGTTCCATTTGAATCCTAGATAGAGTATACATTCATATCATTGCATGTTCATTCATTATAGGTTTTGATCCTAGCTCATTCTAGGTCATCTTTAAGACTCCCGACATAGTCCCAGTTTTGATCTTGGCTTGCTTTAGATCATTTTCCTAACTCATGGTATCATCCTAATCATTCACCTTCGACCTCAACTCAGTTTTAGTCATTTTCAGACTCATGGTATTATCCCAATCATTCGATTTTGGCTCGGTCCAAATCATTTTCCTAACTTGCGATATTGTCCCAATCATTCATCTTTGACCTCAACTCGATCTTGGTCATATTTAGACTTGCAGCATCATCCCAGTCATCTAATCTCGACTCAATCCAGAACATTTTCCTAACTCATGGCATCATCCTGATCATTCACTTTTGACCTCGATTTAATTTTGGTCACTTTCAAACTCATGACATCATCCCAGTCATCTAATCTTAGCTCAATCCAAATCATTTTCTTAACTCATAGCATCGTCTTGTCATTCATCTTCAACCTTGACTCGGTCTTGGTCACTTTCATACTTGCAACATCATCCTAATCATCCGATCTCGACTTGGTCTAGTTCATTTTCCTAACTCGTAGCATCATTTTGGTCATTCACCTTTGACCTCGACTTGGTCTTAGTCACTTTTAGACTCACGGCATGGTCCCAATCATCTGATCTTGACTCAATTCAGATCATTTTTTTAACTCACAGTATCGTCTCGATCATTCATCTATGACCTTAACTCGATCTTAGTCGCTTTTAGACTTACAGCATTGTCCCAACCATCTAATCTCAACTTAGTCTAGATTATTTTTTTGACTCACGGTATCATCCCTGTTATTCATCTTCGACCTTAGCTCGATCCTGGTCACTTTCAAACTCGTGGCATCTTCCCAATCATTTGACTCGGTTTAGCCCAGATCATCTTCTTGACTCATGTTCAATCCCCATCATTTTCACTCACTGATTTGACTTGAACAGAATAGGTGTCTATGTCTTTGCATCATCTCTGTTTAATAATGATATGCAAAGAGGGCGAACTATAGACACCCATTTATGTTTGAGACCAATTAGGATTGATTTTCTTTGTTATTAGTATTTTTGTTATAGTATAGCATGCTATTATTATAGTAGAATATGTTGTAATATAATATTATAGTATACTATTATTATTAGTATTATTACAGTAATTATATAGTACATTATTATTTATTATATTATTAATATTATAATCTGATATTATTATTCATATTATTATCATTATACTATATTTATTATACTATAATATATCAATACTATTATTATTATTATTATTATTATTATTATTATTTTTATTCTCCCTTCCTTTTTCGTTCAATCTGTGACAAGAATTTAGGGAAATTGAAATTTTGAATTAACAGATCAGAATCCCATAGTCAAATGTTTTTAATGCAAAATCGGATCAGTATAACTACTGAAATCAATTAGGACTTAAGATTACGCTCAGATAGAACCCAATCCTAGGATTCAAACCTAGGATAATTCTGTCTGTTTCCTAAAGATGTTCCTAAAAGCTACCTATAAATTGAATTAAAGATCAAAGGTACAAGACACGGTTATATGGTAGCAAATAGCTGGTGATAGCAGTTTAGGAATTTTTTGGCAATAGGGTTTTGGATTTCGATTTTGAAAAGTTTTTGAAATTCTGGGTTGATATTTAGGTTTTTAGAGTTTAGGGTGAAATTCTAGGAGATTTTCAGAGTTGTCTAGAAAGAATTTGGGATTTTTTAGGGATTTCTAGGAAATCTAGGTTTTCTAAAGAACACATGGATTTTCCAATTAATTTTCGATGGGAGTTTGAATTTTTGGACCAACTTCTGATGATTTTTTCAAAAACCGACAATAATTTCCAATTTCCAATGGGTATGGTAGGTTAAGTCTAAAAAGAAAGGAGAGAGAATTAAAGGCTAGAGAGAGAATGGGTAGAGGCTTCTGAGGTAAAAATGTTGGGGAGTAGCTTTTATACTGCCTTAAAATAACTTGGTTTTGCAAGTCCCAAACCCACACATCAACCCGATGATCATGTGCCAACCTGCATACCAACCCGATCTGAATTGTAGGTTTTCCTTTTTTCCTTTTTATTTTATTTTTTTATTCTATTTTCTTTATTTATTTATTCATTTATTTTTTAATTTAATTTAATTTAATTTAATTTTACTTTGCTAGTTTATTCAGCTTTTTTTTGTAATTCAATATATGAAAAAAGAAATCTTTTCTTTCATGAAAACAAAATACAAAAACAAAAAAATGTAATGACAAAAAAAAAGGGATAAAAAATGTTTTCAATTTTTTTTTTCAAAAAGAAAAATAGTAATAAAAAAATCTTTTCAAATAAATTCATGAATCCTACCAAACTATTAGAGAATTTTTATGAATTAAATCTTTATAAAATCCACCAAACTATTGAGAAATTTCACATATCAGTTTTCAATTAAAAATGAAATTAAAAAAAAAATATTTTTATCCTCTAAACTATTGGAGGATTACTTTTCAAATTAAGTCCTATCAAACTATTGAGAGATTTAATGATTTTTTTTAAAAAGTAAATAATAAATAAAATAGTATAAATATTTTCAAATAAAATATCACCAAATTATTGAGAAATCTGTCTCAAAGTAAGTTCTACCAAACTATTGAAAAATTTTACTTATTTTAAAAAAAATACTATAATAAATTAAACGACGAAGCCTCTTCAAGGTGGGAGACTAGTTTCTATGAATATTCCTAAAGTGAGAGAATTATCTTAAATTGCTATTAAACTATTAGGACAAGTTTAAGACTAATTTTCAATATTTAATATTTTGGTAAAAGTATAAACATTTTTAGGGTTTGGATAATTTAGAATCAAACTTGTACCATCTTTAGATAGGCGTCATGAGGGTGCTATAACCTTCCTCTTGCGTAACCATACTCTCAAACCTAAATCTGATTTCATGCATAAGATTAGATCAAGTGGCCAATCACACTTTAATAAAAAGATTGTTGGTGACTCCTCTAATCTATATCTAGTGGTAGGTCCACGAATCTATATGTTACGATAGCTCTTGAAAAGCAAAGGATGGAAGATTAGCAAGTTCAATTCTTATATGAATATATTGATATTTTGGTAAACAATGGCAACAATTCCATAGTGGTGTCAACAACTATTGCGAACTCCAAGTACAAAGGATCCTAATAAACAAGGGGAGTGTGGTGGATTTGATATAAGCCTTCAAATAAATGAGATTTTCTGATAGAGATTTGAAGCAGTCAAGGCCTATTTTTAGCTTTTCCAAGCAACCCATTGTAGTGAAATGATCTATTACCTTGCTAGTCATTATAAGAGATGGCTAGTATACACTCATAACATTGGAGGATTTTTTTTATAGTGGACCAACCTTTAGCGTATAATGATGTTTTTGGTAGGCCACTAATGAATAAGGCCAAAATGGTGACAATAATCTATTTCCTCAAGGTCAAGTTCCCTAAGCCCATAAAGGTGTGATACATGAAAACCAACCAAGTTGTGACCCATCAATGCCACCTATTAAGCCTTCAATTAACATAGAAGGAAGTCTAAATAGCAAACACATCACCCCTACCTTTAGAAGAACTGGTAACATAGTTCAACTCCTTACCTTAAGTACATTTAATGAATCTTACCCTAGCCCAGACACTCAGTATAGATAGTTTAGATGTTTGCTATGAAACAAGAGAGTCTAAGGCTTACCTTGTCAAGTAAATTGTACTAGCCCAATTGTACCTACCAAACCCAGAGTTGGTCATCCAAATAGGTTTTTTGTTAGATGCTAAGGTGAGAGATATGTTACATAGGTTCTTACAATGTAATGCAAATATATTTGCTTGGTTCACTATAGGCATAGTAGGCATAGATGAACGCATCATCACACACCATTGGAATGTGGACCTAGTTGTCAAGCTAGTGAAGTAAAAAAGAATGCTTCACCCTTGAGCAAATATAGGTAATTAGAGAAAAAGTTGCCAAAATGCTAGTAGCTAGATATATCAAGAAAATGAATATATCTGGAGTGGTTTGCCAATATTGTTATCATAAAAAAGGCAAACAAGAAGTGATGAATGCACGTAGATTTTACAAATTTAAACAAGGCTTACCCCAAGGATTACTTTCTCTTACCTTCAGTTGATAGGCTGGTTGACTCATCTATAAGTCATAAATTTCTAAGCTTTATAAATGTATTCTTAGGATATAACCAGATCAAGTTAGCAAAGGTGGACTAGGAAAAGATGTCTTTTATCACCAAGGATAGTCTATTTTGCTACACGACCATGCCTTTTGGTTTTAAGAACGTAGAGGCCACCTACCAAAAATTGGTTAACAAGATTTTCAAAGAGCAAATTGGTCGATCCTTGGAAGTGTATGTGGATGAAATACTGATAAAAAACCCCTTATTAGAAGGCCATGTATAGGACTTGGCAAAGGCTTTCACCATTTTGAGAAAATATAATATGAAGTTGAATCCTATAAAATGTACTTTCGATGTAGAGTAGGCAAATTTTTAGGTTTTATGGTTTTAAATAGGGGTATTGAGTTGAACCCTATGAAAGTGACAACTATTTTGGATATGAACCCCTTACGAACTACTAAGAAAATGTAGAGATTAACAGGGCAAGTGGTAGCCCTTAACCAGTTCATATCCAATCTTGCTGACAACTGCTTACTAATTTTTAAAGTTATTCGAAGTGCAACTAAGTTCAAGTGGGATGAGCAGTGCTAGAAAGCTTTCAAAAAACTAAAGTAGTACCTTCATTCACCTCTTTTACTTGCCAGCCTTATCTTTTGTGAGTTACTATTTGTGTATTTGGCAGCATCTAATGAAATGATGGCAATAGTACTAGTAAAAAAAGTATATGGGAATCAAGTCCTAGCCTATTATTCTAGCAGAGCGTTATAGAATATAGAAGTTAACCACACACAGTGGGGAAAAATAGCTTTTACACTAGTCATGGTCACTCATCAATTGAGATAATATTTTTAGGCATATGTAGTTATCTAATGAAAAACCCTAACCCTAAACTCAACCTAACAAGTAGAAGTAGAAAAAATAAAAGAGACAAACAAACCCATTAAACCCTCTATACCACCCCTTTAAATCATCCAACACCCCCAATATCAAGCCTCTACAAAAGCAAACCTGGATGTTATACGTCAATGATTCCTTAGGAAAAGATGTCTCTGGTGTAAAGATCTTGTTGTTGAGCCCCTGAAGGCAAGAGTGGTAGTATGATTTGTCCTTTGGTTTTTTTATTTCTAATAACATAGTTGAGAATAAGGCCTTAGCTATAAGACTAGAATTAGCAAGCAGCCTAAACATCAAAGACTAATTGTATATGCAAACTCTCCACTGGTTGCTCATCATGTGAATGGTAAGTATGGAGTCAAGGATCCCACACTCGTCAAATATCATGCCGTCATTCGCCAGTTCAATCAGACTTTCACAACAATGACCTTGGAACAACTCTTTTATTCTAGCAAGACTAGGGCTAACTCATTGTCTAAGTTGGCAGCCTCAATTCAGATTAAAGAGCATGGAAAGATCTTATTGGAATATGTGCCCACACTCTAATACCTACAGGCCTTTTTTTTATGTATTGAAAAAGAGAACACATGGATAGCCCCCATCAAGGCTTACCTCAAAGGGGAACACCTATCTAACCTAACAAAATGCAAAAGGATCTAGAAAAAAGTAGCTCGATTTGCATTGGTAGAGGACACTTTGTTTAAGAAAGCTTTCTTAACTCCTTTCCTCAAGTGTTTATCCCCATCTAAAGTTGAGTATGTCCTAAGAGAAATACATGAAGGGGTGTGCGGTCACCATGTAGGTGGGTAAGCACTTATGTAGAAAGCACTAAGATAAGGTTACTATTAGCTACATTGAAGAAAGATGCAATTGAGTTGGTCAAGAAGTGTGATAAGTTTCAAAATTTTGCCAAGGTCTCTTAACAACTAGTAGAAGCCTTTAACCAAAATTTCAGTCCATGGCCATTTGTCCAATGGGGCATTGATAACTTATGACCATTTCCCATAGTCGTCGTACAAAAAATGTTCATGATTGTTGATTGCAATCATTTCACCAAGTGGATAAGGGCAAAACCTATGGCCACTACTACCATCAAAACAATGGAAGATTTTATATGAAAATATATTGTATAAAGGTTTGGCCTCCTTTATAGCGGACAATAGGACACAATTCCTAGCAAATAAATTGAAACAGTTCCTGCATAATTTCAAGATAGCTATAATTCACAATTTAATGGCCAACCCCTAGACCAATGGTCTGGTAGAATCCATGAACCAAAAAATCTTGACTGCTTTAAATAAGTAGCTTGATAAAAGCCAAAGGGGCTTAGGAAGAAGAAGCTCCTAGTATACTTTGGGCAATCAAAACCACAGACCATTCAGCAACAAAAAAGAGCCCATTTATGTTGATTTATGGCACAAAGACAATAATACTTGCCAATATGGGCATTAATACACTTAAAACAACATAATTTGATCCCAACAAGAATGAAAAAGCTCTATGGGCCAACTTGGATTTGTTGCAAGAAACCAAAGACTTGACTAAGGTCAAGATGGTAGCCAGGGCTCAACAGGTCACCAAATACTACAACTCCCACATCAAGCATAAACATTTCCAAGTGGGTGACCTAGCATTGAAAAACTATGAAGCCAGCAAACTAATGGGTAAAAGAAAGAAGCTGCCACCTAATTAGAAAGGACTATATAGGATCTCAGCTATTATTGGTTTTGGAACATATAGATTGGAAGATATGAGGGCAACCCCATACCAAGGACTTGGAATGCCATATACTTGAAGAAATACTACATTTGATAATTGTCCATAATGTGGTCCTTTAAAGTTATGAAAGTACTCTATGTATTTGTATTTTTCTTATGTTGTATATTTAGGTTTTACCAGCCCCTTATTCCTTGTAAGAAATTTTGTATAAGAAAATTTTCCTAAAGAAAAAGGGCATTCTACTACCTTACTACAATCACGCTCCATGACTCAAACCTTATTGCATAAAGGCTTTCACGTCAACACTCCCAATATACCTTACGCACCAACACTTTTCATTAAGGCTCTCATGCCAACACACCCAATGTGCTTGTCCACCATAAATATTGGGTTAAAGCCTTATACCAACGCACTTAATGTGCATGGCGTTCCATAAACATGTCTGCATTAAAGCTTGTTTGCCAACATGCGCAACATGTTCTGCACGCCATTTCTATCTCAACAACACAATTCCTACACCAACATGACTAAGCAAAGAGTCATACACCAAGTTGAAATTACAATAAAGGAAGTACCTTATAATAAGGTACACATACTTGTTATTGTTAACAATCTATCTCATTCTCACCAATATGCCTAAGTGTTATCATACATTACTTGTCTTTAAAGAGAAGTTCCTTGCAAGTTCTTAAGTAAACAGATTATTGTACAATAATTAATAATTTCGAAATACAGCCTTCTTGATAAAGAAAAACTTAATATATTTAGGTAATTTAGTTCAGTTACCCTATCGTGAACTGAAAAATAAGTTAATATAGAACTATTTTATGATGATTGCATAGAAAGCATAATGATTTTATTAAACTCAATCTAAATTAAGTAAATGCCCACCTTGGCTAGCATGATTTCGATACTTAGTATTTGGCAAGTATTTAATTCAAAGCACACATGTGGGATAAGTTTAAGCATGTTAAGTTGGTACTTAGTTTTCAATGGTGACCAAGTAAGTTAGCATATTCATTCAAAAGGGCTAAATTATGTTGTTGAATACTTTTAACTTAGTAATTTTCATACAAGCAAGCACAAGGCTAAGTGCAATTGACCATTATATTGAATTTAACATAGAACAATTAAGTAAAGCAAGAGTAAATTACGAGGAAATTCCTCTTTATTAATAATATTGAGTTTGTATATTTATGAAAAAATATAAGAAATAAAAATACAAAAAAAAAGCAAAAAGCAAACATTATAAAGAGCAACAAAAAAATTCACATCAACAAAGGGAAAAATAATAACACAGTGCCCATTATTATCAGTAGGAGCAACAGCCTCATCAATTAGTACTATTATAAGCTCATTGAGGGGAGGGGCAATCGCATCAGTAACAGGTTCACAACCAACAAGGACAAGCTTTACACCAAAACTACTAGCTTTAGGGTGGTCGATTAAGGCAAATAGAGCATTTAGGTCAAGGCTTGATGATACCCTACCCATCCCTTAGACGCTTAAACTCCTTGCAGTAAGGCCAAGCCCTTAGGGAATTCTATTTTAAACCCTTTAGAAGGTAGTCGCTTTTTTAAAAAGTCGACCTTCTTTAAATTTATAGGCCCAGCTATAATTGTACTTGTTACAAAGCTGAAAGCTTGTACTATTCGCCCATTATGAGGCAAACCTCAATCCATTCTTTCTCTTACTTTGCCAATCTTCTAAAGGACTTAGCCCTTTCACTTTCCAACACTTCCTTTAGCTTCGCTAGCTTTTCAACCAAGTAAAGAGTGCACACCAAAGCCTGATCTATTTCTACTAAGGCTTGGTCCCTTTCTTTCTAACTTGGCTAGCCTAAGCAACCACTTTTTCACTCTGTATTTTATTTCTCTTCTCTTCTACCTCTTTTAGGTGAGAGTTGGTTCCATTTAACAATTATTGCAAAACCAAGTTTTTACCCATTATCTCTTTCACCTAAGCCTCTATTCTTTCTATCTCATTGACGTATGAGGCATTGTGGGCTTTTAACTTCTCAATAAAGGCATCATTGTCCTTAACCAGGATCTCTAACTCAATCTTCCTTTTGCCTTGTTTTAGTAAGTCATCTATTTTACACTGTAGATTTTCCACTAATAACTTCACCTACTCTAGTGGCGTAACTTATTTGTTAAAGACTACAGCACAAACAAAAGTATAATTAAATCAAGGCATACCAAAAAGCAACACAAACACTTATAAAACACAAAACATGTTACTCACCTCTACAACCCCATATAGCTTAGCTTATAGGTTGCTAAGAATAGGAAACCTCTAAACCCTTTCCCTGGCAAACTTGAAGAGGCTTATGGTAGCCCATAGACAAGTAGCTTCAACATGAAAGAGCTTTCTAGGCCTTTCATTAGTCATTGTAAAGTCTGTGATGAACATACAATCTAGTCAATCCTTGACGTACTCTAGAGCTAAGGCAACGGCCCTCAAATTAGGCTCATCTGCTTTTTGGTAGGCATGTCAACATCAAAACTGACCCTTATCATTGGCATACTAATTGAGGATGGGATAGGTAGCATAATAGTAGCAGTTGTGATAATGAGGGCTACAAAGGTGGTAACAGGACTTGGCACATTAGTGGCGGTGGTAGCCTTTATTATCATAGGTTTAGGCATGACTGTTGGAACCTAAGGTGGTGGAAGGGCAACATGTGCACTCATATCACGAAGACAACAAAGTAGCAATGGTAGACATTGGTATAGACACCAAAGCAGTAAGAATTGGTGCACCAAAGATATCTATAACTTATCTTTTTACAAAAGAGAGATTGGTATATGCAAGCCTCTTCCTCATCTGCCACTCTTTGTTTATCACCTTTTAGAGCTTAATGGCATGATCCATATTTGCAAAAAAATGGCACAACAATTAAAATTAGTCAATAGGTAAAACAAGTCTATAACACAAGTAAAATTACCCTCAGTAGAGCCTCTAGTATCAAGCATGCTTGCCCCTTTATTTTCTCTAAACCTTTATGCCAAACCTACATTAAACCTTTTTTAACCCCTTTATACACCAAAAGGGATGTCTTGCACACTTGGGCTCTTCTAGACACTAGCTACATACCCTCAACAAAGGGACTTTCCTGGTGGCCCTTAGATTTCTTACCCTTTATTGCCACCTTCTTCACTATAGCAACATTCAAGGTATTTCCTCATCCAACACCTTTTAGGTAGTAGTAGCTAAAGCTTGGCCTTCACTAAGGATGAGGCAATAATCATAGTTATTTTTCCACATGGCTAACTCAAAAGAAATCTTAGCATCATTTAAGGCACAAATCTATTTAGCCTCATCCTCTCTGAGCTTAAGGACCTTCTTGGTTATAAGGCTAGTCTATGACCATTTGACCATGAATGAAAACCTCACGCTAAGCATTTCGGTATGCATCACCATGTACCAATCATAGTTGGAATGGCTATTTGAAAATAACTTCACTTTACAAGACTTGCCCCACACCTAGAGGTAATAATGCCACCCGTTGGTCTTTTTTAGCTTGTATAAGGTCAGGTTAACGTTTACTCAAAGAACCCAACCATTCATCTTATAGTAAATGACATACATCACAAGGATCACCCAAGTGATGGGAATAAGCTATGATGTTATGATATTGAAAGTGACTAGTAACAAATGAAAAAACGGCTTCCAAACGAGATAGAAGTTATGCTTAAAGTTGTGTCGATAGAACCTTACCATCTCTTCGAACTCCCCAACTTGGTTGATTATGAAGCTTGAAGGAGGCAATGAAATCTTATACATACAATCAAGTGGGTTAATGTTCGCATGATCCAATGCTGGTTCTACCATGCATCAAATGGTATGGTAAGTGAACTTAACTAGTGGCCACAACCTAGGAGCCAAGTCCTTAGGCTCATCTACCACTACCCATTTCCTTTTATCATTCTTCTCCTTCCCTTTTATAGTAGCAGGGATGGTCATGTCATCTAGTAGAGCCCCAATTTCTCTAATCACAATGCTGCACCCATGACTTCTACTGTCTTGCCTAGTCTAGCCTCCATGCCCTCTCCCTTGAGCCCCCTCTACCTTATTCTAGGCCTTCTGAGTAGCCTCCACCTATTTTGACCACTAGTATTGGTGATCAATGCTCTAGCCCTCTCCTCATTGTTAAAGCTGTCAATAACGATCTTTCTCTTTAATGCCATTTTTTTTCTATTAAATACCTAACAAAACTAGTAAACAAATAAAACAAAAAAGCGTTTTTACCATAGATAAATTTTTACAAGAGAAACGAAAAACACAGAAGATAGTAGAAAATGCAAACAACGTGTTTTGTCAAAAGCTACTAGAAAAAGTGAAGTTTGAAAATCCTCTGAGTCCCACTTTTTATACCTAGCCAAACAATCGAATGAATAGTACCTATTAAAACCATTTTAGGGATTAAACAACACCCTTGAAATGGAACCTATATGAACCATTTTATTTGATTCATGAATAGTCCAAATTAATCTCCCTTAAAAGCCAAATTTTTGGTTACCCTCTTTTAAAAATGAACAAATTCATTCCTTTAAAAAAATGGATTCAATTTCAAAAGTCAAAAACATTAATTACACCTAACTACCTTCCAATCCTAATGTAAAATATATTGTGAATAGCCACACCATTTAGAAACATGGGTGCGTGTAACATACTACTGAATTTGCACTTTCCATTCATGTGCATTCCACAACAAGTCTCCATATTTCATACAAAATTTTTCTAAAAAGTCTTCACTTGCTATTCTTTATACCTTGGCTAGCTACACAGCTAGCCAAGCCATATTCCATTCGGCCTAGATTGTATGTCATCAACTCAACTCACAGAGAGAACACATCTTGCCTCAAAGGGATACCTTACTAATACCACTCACCAATAAAGCTTCTCCCACCTTAAAGCGACACATCACTAAAATTATCTCACCATGCTAAAGTTGTCTCTTTGTCAAAAGATGTTTTTTTCTAAACTTTGGATAGCAGTTTGAGGTGATGACTTTATAACTGTCCTCAGACTAAGGGGTAATCGTTACACCCAGTTACTTGGTCAACCTTTCCTTAACACAGTCAACTCCTAGGTCGCCTAAACAATGGTCGAGTTGCTACATCATCTTTAGTCATAGAACTAGCTTGCCTTTTACCAAGGAGAGGGCTCATCTAATGTTCCACTAATGTCCCATCAAGGCATTACTTTAGAATTGAACATTTGGCCTTCAACTTGCTTGGGACAATTAAATACAACCCACACTTACCGCAGCGTCTTGGGACTAGAGGTGGGTAACTCGAAAGCCAGACAAATGGGGAAATTTGGAAAATAGGGGCAAAAAATATTTTTGAGAAAAATCAAAACGACAAGTTGCCACTAATCTTTTTTAGGATATGATTAGCCACCTAAAAATTTTATCCTTTTAATAAATCATTTTAAAATAGGTTTAAAAGATTTAAAAAAAAAAGAATAAATTTGTGATCTGTAAAATCAGAGTTTAGGTTCAGGAGTCAGTTACACATGAGGAAGGATTAGACCCCCACAGTGCTCGTCAAAGGTAATACCAATTGACTGCATACCATCCTTTAATTTTAGTAAAAATGGTTCAATTTTCTTAATGTTTAAAATTAATTCATTTTTCTTTTTTTATTGAAACAAGAATAAATCAAATTTTAAAAATAAAACCCTTTTTATTTCAGATCAAAATGAAAACACCTTAAATATTAAAATACCCCTTTATAACTAGGTAAAGCTTCAAATATATTTTTAATTTAAGGGTTTTTGAATTGCCCACTAAAATCAAGATTACACCTCACATAAATAATAATTATGAAGAGTCTCTTAATAGTTAGAACAGATCTCGATGACCTTTTTAATTGAGATATTATCTTATTTAAAACATTTTTTCTTTTGAAAACTCATTTTAAAAGAAAACTATGCATGATATGCATGAACATAACATATTATGAATGCATGATATGAATAAGAAGGTATGAATGCATGGCAATTTATGAATGCATATAATAATGAAAAATGAAATATAAATGCATGATTTGTTTAGAATGTGGTTTAGGGTTTAGGGTTTGGAAGGTGATTTAAGGTTTAGGTTTTAGGGATTTGGGCTTATGAGGGTTTAGGGATTTAGGCTTAGGGTTTCAATTTTGAGGTTTGTTAGGAATTTGGGGTTTCATAGGAATTATGCATGTAGCAATTACAAATTACAAAGATGCCATTAATGATGCATGTGACAAAAACATGACATGAGAACAAAAAATTGCAAACCTAGGTATTTACAAAATTAAATTACAAACAAGATGTGCATAAAAAAATGAGAAAAATGGATCAAATACAAAAATTTTCAAACTTTAAAAATATGTTCCACCATTGTTCTTCCTTAAAAACTAACCAAACAACCACCAAAAATCATCAAATAAACTACTAAACTAACACTTTTTCATTGAAAATTTAGTTAAACACATTGAAAACTTAGTAGACATAGCAAAAACACAATCAAACCAATGCATCATTATCTTACCCAACTCATCCAAACAACAAGTAAATTAGCAATCCAATCATCATATACATAATTTAAAGCAAGAAAACATTCAAAGAAAGCCTAGAGGAGGTTTGGGAATGGTGAGAGAAGTCTTGACCAAACCTTCAACTTGGTTTCAATGGTTTGATTTTTTTTTTTTGTTGCTTGATTCTTTGATTTCAATCACAACTTTGGCTTAGTTGGATAAACTTTGAACAAAGATTGAATAAAAAAAAAAACTATAAACTTTCAAGAAAATAGAAAACCAATATGAAAATGTTATGGAAAATGTGATGAGAATGTAATGACAATACAACAAAAGAAATTTTCTACCTTCCTCCAAGCTTTCTTTAACTTTCTTTTTTTTTCTCTCTTTTTTTTGCTCTTTTTTTCACTATTTTTCCTTTGCTTTTCTTTGCTCTATTTTTGCATTCCTGGGCCCCTCTTCCTTCTGGATCTTTAAATTTTTTTAACCCTTTTATGAAAAAGAAAAAATATCTTCCAAGATTAAATGTGAGCCTTTTCATTAGAAGTTCATCTTAAGGCCAAAAATCCTACTTTGTTCTCATTTCAATGAGCCAACTTTCATAATTGGATCCACCTTTCCAAGATGATCCAATGATCCAAGATGCACACTGCCAAAGGTTGGATTTTACAACCATTAAAATCAAGTAAAAAGATCATTTTGCCCTTACTACAAAGTGTTAGGTTTTTAAGCCATTTTCTTGGAAATCAATGATCCTTTGCTCATTTTTAGGATTTTAAAACTTCAAAAATCGTGAAATATTATGAAATTAAGATCTAAAATTTTTGTAAAAACTCAACCTTGGAAAAGTCAAATTATGAAGTTACCTCTAAAGGGTATTTTGGTAATTTCATACCTCGTAAGGAGCTGCTATGGTTTCAAATGTACCATAAATCATCACATAATTTAAAAGAATGATCAGAAAAGTTTCACGAAAAATCGACCCCGAGAACGTCAAATTACAAAATTATCCTTAAGGGGTATTTTGATAATTTCACACTTCACGAGGTATGATCAAAGTTTTCAACATTCTAAAAATCATCAAATAATATTAAATTATGATATGGAGCGTTTTGTAAAATTTTGACCTTGAGAAGGTCAAATTCCCAAAATACCACTAAGGGGTATTTTGGTAATATCACATATCCTAAGGTGTGAACTGGGTTTTCAATGCATCAAAAATCATACAAACATATTCAATTATGATTTAAAAGTTTTCACTAAAATCTGACTTCGAGAAGGCGAAATTATGAAAATACCCCTAACGGTACTTTAGTAATTTTACATTTCCCAAAGTGTAATCAAACTTTTTAGTGCTTTAAAATCACAATTTGTAATCTTAATCCATATTGATTCCAACTTGGTTGTGCATTTTAAATGTTAATCTAAGTTCTATTTATTTTGACCAAGTTTGATCAAAGTTAACTTTTGGCCATTTAAGTCAAATTGGTCTCAAATTTAATTTTAGAAATTTGTCAAAATCAAATAAATGTTTGATTTAAATTAGATTGAATTTTAAGCGCTTCATAAATGGCTAGGATTTTACCCAGATAAAATTAGATGTCTACAACTACCTTTCTTTGCATATTTATGAGAATAAAAAATAATATAAAAACCAAAAACATCGATTTTGTCCGAGACCAAGGGTTGAGAGGGCTTTGCTTGTATGTGCTTACTTGTTGGTTTTTTTTTTCTTTTTTTGTTTTCTTTTTATTTTTTTGTCAAGATTTACAGCGAAGTAATTTCAAAGGTTTAGGATTCATGTCAAAGGTTTTCGAGATTCTCATCAAAAGGTTCGAGATTTACATAGAATGGTTGAGACTCACACCAAGATTTTTCAAAAGGTTTAAGATTCATACTGAAAGGTTGGAATTCACACCAAGATTCATTAAGGTTCGAGATTCACACCAAAAAGCTTGGGATTCGCACCAGAATTCTTCACAGGTTTGTGATTCACACTGAGAAAGCTAGGATTAACACCAAAATTCTTTAAAGGTTCGGGATTCATATCGAAAAGGTTGGGATTCACACCAAGATTCTTCAAAGGTTCATGATTCACATCGAAAGGCTCTGAATTCGCACCAGGATTTTCTAATAGTTTGGGATTCACACTAGGAGTTTTCAAGGGTTCGAAATTCACACCAAAAAGGCTAGGATTCACATCAGGATTCTTCAAAGGTACGAGACTAACACTAGAAAGGCTAGGATTCACACCAAGATCAAAGGTTCAAGATTCACATTGAAATAGCTAGGATTCACACCAGGATTCTTCAAAGGTTCAAGATTTACATTGAAAGGCTTTGGATTCACACTAAGATTTTTCAAAGGTTTGAGATTCACATCAAAAAGGCAGGGATTCACACCAAGATTTTTCTAAGCTTTGAGATTCACACTAAAAAGGCTAGGGTTCAAGATTCATAATAGGATTTTTCAAAGATTTAGGATTTACACCAAAAGGCTTTAAATTCACAATAGAGTAAATGGTTCATAGTTTGGCTACTTCCAAAATCACAATAGAAAAATGATTCATAATTCGAAGGATTTTGGATTCACAATAAACAAAATGATTCATAGTTTGGATGACTTTGGATTCACAACAGAGTAAACAATTCACAGTTTGGCTAACTCTGAATTCATAACAGAAAAATGATTCATAATTCGAAGGATTTTGGATTCATAACAAAAAAAAAAATGATTCACAATTTGGATGACTCTGAATTCACAATAGAGAAATGATTCACAGTTTGGAGGACTTATATTCACAATAGAAAAAATGATTCACGGTTTGGATGACTCTTAATTCATAACAGAGAACGATACATAGTTTGGAGGACATTAGATTCACAACAGAGTAAACGATTTTCAGTTTTCAAAGATTCACAAGAGTTAGTGGTTTGTAAACTTTGAGATTTTACAAAAGGGTTTAAAGATTCACAAATTGCAAAGATTTAAAAGAGTCAAAGGTTCACAATTTTTATAGATTTTAAGAGTCAAAGACTTGTAAGTTTTAAAATTTCACAAAAGATTTTTAAAAATTCACAGATCTCAAAAATTTGCAAACATAAGTGATCAGTCATTAAAATGAGGAATGCCAGTGAGCTCTATTATGATTCAAATGCAAGTGTCCCTAGGCAAATGCAAGTGTTCCTAAGATTTACATGCAATAATGCCTCTACTAAAATACAAATGCTTATCCTAATTATGCAAACACTTTTTGCACTTACAGAATTTCATTTCAAAGATGCTAATGCCTATGGAAATGTAAAAACTTAAAGCTAGATGTGCCTCGATATTAGATTTTTTGTGACAAAATTTTTCTATGACACTGCTATAATAAATAATTATGACGTATTGTTATTCGATCACTACTATAATTTTAATTGAGATGGTTTAAACATTTTCACAATTAAATCGTTACTATAAGTATTTTCTTATGACATAAATTTATTTGTCACTATAGAATCATCACTGATAAAGTGAACAAAATGGTGGCAAGTGATTTTTAGCTGTAATTAATGAGTTGATGACACATAAAGTGGTCATTACTATTAGACATTATTGTGATGAAAACAATAATTTGTCACATAATACTTTACTTTTTGTTTCACAAATATTTGTCATCATTAAACATAATATATTACTAGCAACTATATGTCATCACAATTACAAATTTATCAGTGACAAATGAAATCATCACTATTGAAAATATCATAATAACTAGAAATTTATTTGCCACAATTTATATTAACAAATTTAAGATATTAATTTTTTATTGCAATAACAACTTATGTATTATTAAATTTATTTTTTATTGAAATAACAATTGTAAAAGGTTTTTAAATTTAAATATATTCAAACTATTAATATTGAAAATTCATCATTAATGTTAGCATATTAATAAATATTAAAAAAACATAACATAAATTTAACCAAATATTTAAAGAAAATATAAAATATAAAGATTTATTATCAATAAAAATATTTAAAATAGATTCTGTGACATGCAAGTGTATAATTTTTATCAATAGTTTTTTGTTCATAAAATTAACACTATTCTTAATTTTTGTGATTTGTTTAATTAATTAATTAATTAATATTAATAGTAATAACAGACAAGTTTAATAGAATGATTTTATATCAACAATTAAGGTGGTGGGTCATTGTTGTTGAACAGATCAATTTCTCTTCTTCTTTGATTTTTGTGACCTTCTTGGCTTGTTTTGGTAAAAGCTAATATTCTAATACTTTTGTGAATAATAAAATAAGCAGACAACTACAAAACTTGGGAGAAGAAACAAGGATTTCTTTTTTTTTTTCCCTTTATTGCTAAATTCATTGGAGTTGAAAAAATAATTGTGAATTTATGGTCCTACGAGTTCTTTTCAACATCAAGATTTTATAATCAATACAAAAATAAAGATTTATAATCAATAAAAAATAAAAGTTTTTGTACTTAAACAAAAGTCTCAAACTGAAACTAAAAAAAATTATAAATAGTTATTTTGATTATCATCATCATCTTCAGCCTCAACTTCTTTTGTTAGATTTATCTCATCATCATCATCAATAAAAATAAATTCATCATAATTAAATTCATCATCTTCCTTTGCAGCACTGAACATGTCAAAATTTAATGGACTTCCTTCAACATTTGTACTGGCTAATTCAAGCCTATCCCAAGGCATCATATTATCATTATTATCCTTCGTATTAGATTCATAAGCTCTAAAACATAACTCCTCATTTTCTTGGCATGGCTTTTCTTCTACTTTTTCAAGAAGCAAATCATACAAATCATGAGGTTGTCTTTACCACAATTAGCCAATAGCTATCTTTAATATCTTTTACATAATAAACTTGTTTAGCTTGAGAAGCTAAAACATATTGTCATAACATATAGATCCGTGGACCTACCGCTAGACATGGATGAAAGAAAGTGGCCACCAATCCTTTTTGTCTAGGTGTGATTGGCCATCTGATTGAATCTGATCTACAAAATAAATGTTAGGTTTGGGAGTTGATTACGCATTAGGAAGGTTGTAGCACCCCCACAATTTCCTATTCAAAGAATGGTACTAGCTTGATTTGAAATTATCCAAGCCTTGATCATTTTGATGATTTACCAAATAATTTAATATTGAAATTAACCCTAAAATTATCTCAATAGTTAGGTAGCAATTTAGGATAATTCTGTTACCTCAGGAGTATTCATGAAGACTAATGTCCCACTCTAAAGAGACTTCATCGTCATATTTATTAATTCTTATTCCATAAAAATTAGTGACACCTCCCAATAGCTTGATAGGGCTCACTTCAAAGTAATCCTCAAATAGTTTAAAGGATAAAATATTTTTGTTTATTTGGAAAATATTTTTTGTTGTTTTATTGAAAGGATTTTTTTTATTTTTTCACATTTAAAAAAAAATTTTTTTTTCTTTCTTTTTTTTACTTCATTTTTTTTCTTTTTTATTTACTCTTTTTTGGAAATAAAAGTGGCAGAAATAAATTTCTCTTTTTTAAAAAAGAAAAACCAGAAAATAATAAAAATAGGCTAAAAATAAAATAAAATCAAAATAAAAAAATAAAAATAAAATAGAAAAAAAAACCTATGATCAGGTTGGATCAAGGCACGGATCAACACGTGGGTCGCTGGGTCTGCAAGTGGATCCTAGCTTATCCAAAACGATGTCATTCTGCTATAATATAAAAGTCAAGTTTCAGCATTTTTCTTTAGATGCACCCGAGCCACACTCTCTCTAGCCTTCAGATGCTCTCCCTTCTCTCTAATACTCTTCATAGAACCCATCGAAAAGTTCAATAAAAAATTAAAAATCCCACCAGTTTATGAAAACTTCACCAAAAATTCAACCAAAAATTAAAAAACCCATCGATTTCTACAAAACCCATCGGGATTTTGGAAATCTCATTGGAATCTTATTGAAAACTTCAACTGGTCATCGAAAAATCCGCTGAAAAATTCAAAGTTCTTCAAAAAACCTAAAAAAACTTGGAGAAATTCAAAACAAATCCAAAAAAATCTAGTAAAATTCCCAGATAGCTCCAAACCTTCCTCAAACCTTTTGCAACCCTAAATTCACCTCTAGAAACCTAAAATCACACCTAGAACTACGAATTAACTCAAAAATCCTAGACTTAACCTCTTAAAATCTTTTTTGCCCAAAATTTCTTAGAATTTTTCCAATAAGTATCACCCAATATTTTTTTATGTTTTTGTGTGTCCGTGTTCTATAGAATCAATGCAATTTATAAGCAATCTTAGGAATAATTTTAAAAAACAGATAAAATCAATCCCAAGCTTGAATCTTGGGATTGCATTCTATCCAAATAAGATTTTAGGTCAAAAATTTTAGCAATCATATTAATTCAATTCTATGTTGCCAAGGGATTATGATCCTAATTTTTTCATCCACGTACAGGTTGAATAGAAAAAAAGGCAACAAATAAGAGAAAAAAACAAAAAATGAAAAACAAAAAATAAAAATAAATTAATAATACTAGTAATAATAATAATAATGATAATAACAATAATAATAATAATAATATGATAAGATAATTAGACCCAAACACCGATGGGCCTAATCGAACTTAGACGTCAATGGGCCTAATCGGGCTTGGATGTCAATAGGCCTAATCAGGCTTGGAGACATTGACGGGCCTAATAAGAACTAGACACAAATGGACCTAATCAGACTTGGACGTCGATTAGGCCTAATCAAGCCCAGACACAAACGTATGTCTATAGCTACCCCTTTTTACGCATCTTTGTCAGACAGAGATGTTACAAAGACCTAGACACCCACTCCATTTGAGTCGATTCAGGAATGATCTATAAATTTAGAAAATGACCTAGATTGAACCAAGATCGGGTGACTGAGATGAAACCATGAGTCAAGATGAAGTGACCAGGACCAAGTAGAAGTCAAAAGTAACTGATCGGGATGAAACTATGAATCATAAGGAATGATCTGAACTGACCAAGATCAAGTGATCGGGATGAAACCATAAGTCAAAATAAAGTGACCAAGATCGAATCGAGATCAAAATCAAATTATCGAGATGAAACCATGAATCGTAAGACCGAGATGAAACCACAAGTTAAAATAAAGCGACCAAAATCAAGTCGAGGTCAAAAGTAAATGAACAGGATGAAACCACAAATCATAAGACCCGGACAAAATCATGAGTCAAAACAAAGTGACCAAGAATGAGTCAAGTTCGAAAGTAAATGATTGGGACAAAATCATGAATCATGTGACCGGGATGATACCACGAGTAAAAAAAAAGTGACTAAAATTAAGTCGAGATCAAAAGTAAATGATCAGGATGAAACCATGAATCATAAGATCGGGACAAAGTCACGAGTCAAAATAAAGCAACCAAGATCGACTTGAGGTCGAAAGTAAATGATCGGGATGAAACCATGAATCATGTGACCAGGACGAAATCATGAGTTAAAATAAAGTGACCAAGACTGAGTCGAGGTCAAAAGTAAATGATCGGGACGGAACCATGAATCATAAGAAATGATTTGGCTAAGCCAAGATCATATGCAAATACATATCTTATCTGGAATGCAAATGAAACATCAATTATGGTACTAAGGCTTTTATATTCCCATTTTTGCACACATTTGGTAAAAAAAACCTTATTCATTACCTTGATTATTTATCTTCGCTACATATTTTGGCAAAGAAACCATCCTAAATGCACGTTTTTTGTAGAAAAACCATCTTTCATCAATCTGAATGCACATCTTTGGTGAAGAAACCATCATTTATTAGCCTGAATATTTATTTTTACCCCAAAAGGGCTATGGAAGCTATTTTGCTCTTATTTTAGAGGAGTTCGTCTTCAGCCCTTGTCTCTTTTAATTCTTCAAAGTAACATACAATTTCTTATGACTTTATTCAATTATTAAATCATTATCTCAATTTTATAGTGCGGGATGCAAGTTATGCACTTCTTCCATTCATGGCAAGGTATAAAAAGATAGGACAAATGCATTGGCAATATATAGAACTAAGAGAGAATAATAAGATGGCTTTCATTTATTTGGATATACACTAAATTACAAATGATAGTATAAGAAAATGTATAGGAGTAACTATTTGGGGTAGCAATGCCCTCGACAAATGATCAAATAACCATGACAACAAATCCCAGATCTCTTTCGAATGCTCAATCAAAATATGATGCCTCAACACTTCAAAGCTTTTTGAAATTCACTGTCTTCCAAGCGATGCCATTCTTTATTCAATTCAAGTTGCCTTTCAAGGTTTCAACCTAAACCTTTTCCTTTGGATCCAAGTCACCTTTTTGGGTTTTCAACTTGAACCTTTTCTCTTTTTTTTTTGTTTGGGTTCAAACCACCCTTCGGGTTTTCGACTTAAACTCTTTATTTTATTTTATTTTTTTTTGGTTTTTGGACTCAAGCAAAGTACTTTTTCACTACATCAAAATTAATAGGACTGGGAAGTTCATCTCTATCCATTTCTGTTAGGATCAAGGCTCTTTCTAAAAAGGCTCATTTTACAACATATGTTCCCTCCCAATTAGGGGTCCATTTCCCTCTATCATCATGCTGACTTGAAAGAATTCTTTTCAATACAACTTTTCTTCTTGAAACTGATGAGGTCTGACCTTTTTGTCATAAACTCTCAACATTCTCCTCTAGTACAATTGGTCATGGCACAGTACCGTCAATCTCTTTTCCTCAATAAAATTTAATTACTCATAACACTCTTAAATTCATTCAGCTACTTCTAATCCCACTTCCTTTAGGACCTTAGTGATGGGATTTTTATTTTTACTAGCAATACAGCTTTGATCCCATAAACTAAGGAAAAAAGAGTTACCCCAGTAAAAGTGTGCACAAAAGTTTAATATACATGTAGAGCAAAAGGTAATTTCTCATGCTAATCTTTATATGTTTCAGTCATCTTTTTCAGAATCCTTTTGATGTTTTTGTTTGCAGCTTTTACTATCCCATTCATTTTTAAGCAATATGGAGCTGAATTGTGGTGTTTGATCTTGACCTGAACACATACTTCGTGCATCATCTTGCTACTCAAAATTTTTGTATTGTTTGAGATTATTTTTTTTAAAAGCCTATATTTGCAGATTATTTCCCTTTTGATGAATTTATAGATCACGAATCTAGTCATGATTGTGAAAAGGCAGCTTCGACCCATTTAGTGAAGTAATCAATCATCACAAAAATGAATCTATTTTCGTTTAAGGCCTTTGGTGTGATAGGGCCAATGACATCCATCCCCCACATAGAAAATGGCTAAAGAGGTGCTATGACATGTAGAGCACTAGGCGAAGCATGAATCTTGTCAACATAAATCTGGCATTTATGGTATTTTTTAGCATAATCAATGCAATCTTTTTCCATGTTAACCAGTAATATCCAGCTCATATAACCTGTCTTGTCATCATATACCCATTTGTATGTGCTTCATATGCACCATTATGAACTTCTTCAATAATCTTTTTAGCCTCAGAAGCACCTACACAGTGTAATAACACTTGGTCTTTACCTCACTTGTACAGAATTTCTCTATCCAGAAAGAATCTCATAGCTAACCTTCTCAAGATTCTCTTATCATTTTTTTTGTTACTTGATCTAGGTATTGCTGATTCTTTAGATATTGCATAATATCATAATACCAGGGGTGGTCATCTTTTTTCTCTTTCAAGTTGGCACAATATACTAGCATGTCTTTGATATCCAATTTGATAGGCTAAATTTTTGTAGTATCACTAATTTATACAATTACGGCCAAGGTAGCCAAGGCATCTACAATATGATTTTCTTCTCGAGGCAAGTGTTCAAACTGAATTACTTTAAACTATTTGCACAGCTCTATAATGTATTTGTGATAAGGGATAAGTTTGGAATCCCTTGTTTCCCATTCACCTTTTAGTTAATAAATGACCAAAGCCGAATCCCCAAACATCCTTAATGTTTCAACTTTCCTACCCAGAGTAGCATGCAGCCCCATAACATAAGCCTAATATTTGGCTACATTATTGTGTAGTTGAAATTCAATCTTACTATAACAAAATAGTAGTGCTCCATTAGAGATATCAAGACTACTCCGATCCCATGTCCTATGGCATTGGCAGCCCCATTAAAGTATATTATTCATGTTTCTTCCTCATCATCATCTTATTCTAATTCTAAGATGGCCATTAGTTCTTCATCTAAAAACTTAAGCTTCATAGGCTCATAATAATCAGCGGCTTTGTTCGCTAAGAATTCAGCAATGACACTTCCTTTGATTACTTTTTAGCTCATATATACTATGTCATATTCGAAAAGCATCACTTGCCATCTTGTAATTCTTCCTGATAATTATGGTTTCTAGAATATGTATTTGATGGGAGCCAGTTTAGCTATGAGCCAAGCTGTGTGGTAGAGCATATATTGCCTAAGTCTTTTAGCTGTCTAAGCCAAAGCACAATACATTTTCTCTATTGAGGAATACTTGGACTCATACTTTGTGAATTTCTTGCTCAGGTAGTAAATAACTTTCTTTTTCTTGCCAGATTTATCTTGTTGGCTCAACACATCTTCCATTGACCCCTCATGCATTACCATGTATAGAATCAGTGGCTTTCTGAAATAAAGGGTGCTAATATTAGAGAATTTGATAAATATTGTTTAATCTTATCGAAAGCTTCTTGACATTGTTCAACCCATTCCTCAGGATTGTTCTTTCAAAGGACTTTGAAAATGGGGTCACATTTGAGAGCAAGTTGAGAAATGAACTGAAAAGTGTAGTTCAATCTACCTAAGAGACCTCAAACTTCCTTTTGTGTGCTTGGAGGGGATAGATTCTATATGGCCCAAATTTTGTCTAGGTCAACTTTTATTCCTTTTTCACTAACTATAAATCTTAACAACTTCTTTGACTTAGCTTTGAATATACATTTGGCCAGATTTAGTTTGAGTTGGAACTTTCTCAACCTTTCGAATAATTTTTTGAGATTGACTACATGATCCTTTCTTTTTCGGGATTTGGTAATCATGTCATCTACATACACTTTAATCTCTTTACGCATCACATCATGGAAAAAGGTCACCATAGCTCTTTGATAAGTGGCCCCGACATTCTTCATCCAAAAGGTCATAACTTTGTAGTAGAAAACTCCCCATATAGTGATAAATGTGGTCTTTTCATATCATCTTAGGGCCATCTTTATTCGATTATAGTTAGAGAATCCATCCATAAAAGAGAACATTGAATGTTGGGCCGTATTCTCCACCAGTGCACCTCTGTAAATAGAGGGGTGTTATCCTTTCGGCTAGCTCTATTCAAATATTGATAGTTTACACAAATTCATACCATTTTCATTCTTTTTTAGAATAGGTACTATATTAGCTACCCATTCAAGATATTTAGCCACTTTCAGAAAGCCTACATCAAATTACTTTTTAACCTTTCTTTGATTTTCAACAGCATCTCTAGTTTCATTCTTCTTAGTTTTTGCTACAATGATTTGTATTTTGGCTTAATAGTAGCCTATGCTCTACTATTTCAGTGTTGAGTTTAGGCATATCCTGATAGACTAGGCAAATACATCCACAAACTCTTGGAGTAAATTCTCTAACTGTTGTCAATTAATCGTTGAGAGTGAAGTACCAATCTTGACTTTTTTTTTATTCTTGGCATCACCTAAATTGATTAATTCAACAATTTCTTGATGAGGCTCAATAGATTTATCTTCTTGCTCAATTAGCCTCATTGAATTTGGAGACAAAATGTATTCTTTAGAGTCTTATTCAATATCAAGTTCTTGGTATTAATTGAATTTTCAAAGTTAAACCCTGGATCATTGTCATGATTACCTTCACATTCATTTGGGGACCTAAAAATTAATAGCATAGGAAATATTGGCAAGAAATTTTGATGGGGTGATGAATGGAATGGAAGAAATGCATAAAATGAATGCTCCTACTTTTATTGACATAATGAAAGATAAAAGGCCCAAACATAAGAGTTCATCCCAATGTTTTTAGGCATAAGAACTTAGGTGATGTGATTACATTGAAGAAAAATTAGAAACAATAAACATTTGAATGACCTTCCAATTCTACAATTTATATCCGAGCGGACAGGGGTAAACCAAAGCTTCCTCATTTTGACTTTCATTATCAACCATGTGAATGGATAACTTGACAAAAGCTTCCTCCCATTTTGGTTTTTCTTTTGTGTTTTCTTCAGCTTCTTGATGCATGTATCCTCTAAGACTGAAAGTTTCATCTAATTAAAAAAAGATCATCGACTTATTCTGTACCCTTCTATCATTGTGCTGTAATTTTTCCATCTCATAACCCAACCCAGATTTATAATTGTAATCTTCAATTTTAGGAATCTCCTTTATCCCTTGCAAGCTTTTGCCCAGGCTGAACTCGATATTCCAACCCTTGTTGACCATCTAATTGATCATAATCTGATTGAATTTGAGCCCTTTGCTTATTTCATTAATAGGTTCAAAGGATCTGTAAAAGCATTTTAATTATTCTTTTACTACTTCCATATATGGGGCATTTATGGGTTGGGCCACCAATAGATCTTTTTCTCTAGCCATAATTACTAGTTGTCTTTCTACATTGAATTTGATCTTTTGGTTTAATGAAGAAGAGATGATACCCACTTTATGGATCCATGATCTTTCCAATAAGTAGCTATATAATGGGGAGATATCCATGACCTAGGACACATGGCCCGATCTAAATAAGTAACTCAACATCCCTTAAGACCTCTCATCTAATCTCATTAAATGCTTAAAACACCATCTAACTGTTTTGGATATAGGATATATCGAAGGGTACCTTGGCTAGAGTGGACACAGGCATGACATTAATAGCTGATCTATTATTAATAAAGACTTTAGCTACTATGTGGCCTTTACATTTGACAATGATGTGCAACACCTTGGTGCTCCTTCTACCTTCAAGAAAATCTCATCATCACTGAAAGAGATGTGATGTGGCATCACTAGATTTCCTACTAAATGATTTACGTACTCTATAGATACAGTATGGGCCATATAAGCTTGATTTAATTCCTTCAACAAAGCATTGTGATATGGTTCAAAGTTTAGGAAAAGTGATAGTAGAGAAATTTTGGCTGGCACTTTATTCAGTTACTCCACCACAAAATACTCGTTGTGCTTGACTAACTTCAAAAACTCATAAGCCTCTTTTTTAGGCACAGACTTTGGGGTCTCTTTCTCTGAGATTTTTGGTTCAGTCTGCTTTTCCTTCCCTTTTCTTATTTTTTCCAAAGTCTTCAAAGTATAACATTTCTCACTTTTAGTTATACCTCTTATTCTCATTATATTGGCAGTTTAGCTTTCGACCTTTGCTGCCTCTGAGTTGTCACCTCACACTTATATTTCCAATGCACCATTATGTTATCTTTATAAGGGAATGGGCAAGGAACTTTGAAAGCTATTGGTTTGGGAACAAACTTATTCCCAATTGATGGTGGCTTCTCTTACAGCGTATAGTGATAGGTTTTGGCACCCATCTATCTGTCATAGCCACCCCAATGTCTTCTGAGGCTCTTGACTCTTTATATAACTCTATTTGGTAAGAGTCCATCAACTTTTGAACTTCACCACTAAATTGTTTACAAACATCAATTGAATATCTTAGTGCCCGTCATAATACTTACATCTTTGATGTAGGATGCATCTCTCCATATAAGTACCTAGAACCACTGGTTATATCATCCCAACTTTACACAAGGCTTCATGCAGCTAGTCAAACGGCATCTTAAGCTCCTCTACTCTTCTTTTCACATGTTTTTTATCTGTATCTAGAGTATTGACTGTATGACTGGGCAAGGGATTCCCGCTGACATTAAGTGCTAAACCTCCACTAGTATCAAAGTTTATCAACCCTTTTTTGATCAGACTTTGCACCCTATGCTTGAAAGGCACATAATTCTCAGTAGAGTGTCCTACTACTCCAAAATGATAGTCACAGTGAGCATTGGAATCATACCATTTAGGGTAGGAAGGTTCAAGCTGTTTAGCAGGAACAAAGGTAATTAAATGGTTTTTGTAAAACTCTTGATATAGCTTTTTGTAGCTCATAGGGATAGGATCAAAGGTGGGGTTTTCCCTTTTTCATGGTTTTCTAGTATTACTGGTGGTGTTGGCTAGGTGTATAGGGGATCTTAGTGAAGATGAATAAGATGGTTGGGTGGCTAATTGGTAAAGAGGTGCAAAAGTATTATTTATCGTATGATGGTATGTAGGGTAGGTAGGCCAAGAGTAGTGTCTAAATTGCTACCCTTTAAGACTCACAGCTTGAGTCTCACCCTCATTCTTCTTAAGTATTCTTTTGAAAGACTCACCTCCTTCAAGCTTACCATTTTTTATGGCATTTTCAATAATCTCTCCCAAAATTACCATATCAGCAAAGTTTTTAGCTGCATTTCCTTTCATTCTCTCTAATAGGGCAACTTTAGAGTGCTCATAAACAACACATTAGTTTTTTTATCTATCAAGGGAGGTTGTACTTGGGTAGCTACATCTCGCCATCTTTAGGCGTATTACTTAAAGGATTTAGATGCCTTCTTTTCCATTACTTGTAAAAAAAAATAGTCATGAGCCATATCAATAATGTGGTAGCATTGATTAATAAAAGATAGAGTCAGATCTTTTTATATCTTTATGCAGGTTTCATCTAACTAAACATACCACCTCGTTGCGTACCCAATTAGGCTATCTTGAAACACATGCATAAACAACTTCTCATTACTAGCATGTGCTGTCATTTTATGATAGTACATGGTAATATGTATGATAAGACACTTAGTATTGTCATATTTCTCAAACTCTAGTACTTTAAATTTTGGGGGCATCACCACGTCTGGTACTAGGCAAAGTCCCACTGTATCTATGGATCTATAGAAATCCATTTTTTCCATAGCTCTTAATGTTTCCTCAAGCCTGCTCATGGCCTGATCAGTTTTAAAACTCTCTAAAGGCATAGTTGTTTATTGTTTCTCTTTCTTCTTTGCTTCATCTGTACTAGGGAGCTAAATGGGCTCAGCTGCCTTTTCGACAAAGACAAGATTATCATAACTTTTGACATTCTCATAACCTGGTGCATATGTCATTCTATGGTAATTGTACTTTAGAAAAGTTACTTGTTGTGGTTGGAATATTAAGGTAGTTTGAGTTTGTTATTGATCGAAGCCCGAGGGATATACTGATTCGATAGCTTCTTGTGAAGTATCTTCTTCCACTGATTTTCCTCTATTAACTTTTTCTAGGGCTTTCAGAATCTTGCTCAACTTTCCCTTTAGTGCATCTTGGGCTTTTTCTATCTGTTCAAAGTGGCTTGTATCGTCTTGTTCCATCTTTCTAGCTCGAGCCCTCGTATTGTATTAATGTGTAGCTATTCTTCCACCTTAGTACCATAATTGAAGATTTAATGATGTTGTCATGATAATGAATGAATGAATGAATAAGTATGATGCAAATGCATGCAAAAAGAAAAGAAAAGAACATATTTACCCCTTAGAAAAAATCCAACAAAAGAAAACTTTCATTTATTCCACAGAAGTCTGTTTTAGATCAAACCTAATATTTTCCCTCTATAGAAACACCTAACTTGCTCATATTGGTCCTTAGCCTCCTCAATAAAGTTTAACAGCCTCTACCCATGCTCCCGTATTGGTGTGATTGAAGCTTTCAATGCCTCAACATTTTCTGCCATCTTACTTGCTTTGATCATAGCCTTGCCTATCTGAGTAGTGAGGTGCTCTATGTATCTCTATCTTTCCAATCCTTCCCTTTTGTCACACTAAACTTGATAGGATAGCTCACTGTGCCTTTCTATGAGGGTTCTAACATGATTTTTTTGTTCATTTAACTTCAATATTAGAGTTAAAATGTAATCTGCAAGTGCTTGATTCTCTAGCTCAACCTTTATAAAGTCCTCTTTTACTTGGGCATGCTCTTTCTTCAATTCTTCATTCTTATAAGCTAGCTCTCTATTATTTATTTCTTTGGCATGTACTTGTATGCACAATCTCTTATGCTCTTGTCACAATTTCTTTAGCTTATTAAGGGTATCATTTCATTCTCTAACAACTTTTTGGGCCTTACTGTACTCATTGGAAATCCTATGGACTTAGATTTCTAATTTTTTTGCTTTATTATACCACTAGTCTTTTTTTTCCTGCAGTTTCAAAATTTTTTACTTCAATTTCTCCTTTTCCATTTCATGTTCTAACTTTGAAAGCTTTTTGTCTGACTCTTGACCCACTGGCAAGTGAAGATCCTGAGGCATAAATGTAATTTTTTGACCCCTCTAATTTTTTGAAATCATATACCCCTAAGTGACTTGATTAGTGAATAGCCCTAGGCTTACTCTTTTAGGCTCCTTTTAGGCCTTAATCATGCTATCGATCTTCTAAAAAGTTCTAGGCTCCCTATATGAGCAGTCAAACTGGTTAAGCTTGTAGGTCATAAGAGTAAACTGTTCAGCTCCGTGCTATCTCTTTACCATCAATGGTGCATAACTTGCTGACCACCATAAACCTAAAAGTGGAATCCCTATCTCATTTCTACATTGATACAACATAGGTTCCCTATCCATCCACGAAACTAACCATTTTACCTGACCAGCGATGAGCCCTTGTAGCAGACATTTCCACTCCTTTTGAGTCTTTGCTTATGGCCAAATGCTCTAGCAGAATTCCCTAATCAAATTTTGAGTATAGAAATAAAGTTTGGTAAAAGCACTTTTCTTGCATTCAAAATGGCTCTTCATCCATACAAATAATAATGTTATACAGCCTATGAAATGTGCATTGTCCATTTGCCTACAAAAATTTAGAGATCTGATAGTTTCTACCAATATAGCTAGTGAAAGATTACACCCCCTTTCAATCCGCTCAAATAAATCCACCACTTTTATCTCAATGTATCCTAAGACCCTAAGGAAAATGACTAACCCATATATGGCTAAGCAAATGCATTTATTCTCTTATCATCATCTAGATGCTCGACAATAAAATCTCAGAGAAACTCCCATGGAATACCCTTATGATCCCTTTTTTCTCGAATGTATGAATCTATAACCTCCTTTCCCACTCCTAGCATCTAACCCAGCTTCTTGCGACTTCCTGATTTATGTTTTTTCATGTATATTATATTTGGATACAATAGATGCATGCCCACTAGAGTTGAGTACTCCTCTATTATTGGTAGTAGATCAACCTCATTAAAGATGAAACACCGATAAGAAGGATCCCAAAACTATACCATCACCTTGATAAGTGAGTAGTCAACCTCTACTGACATGAGATATGCAATATGCCTAAACTTCTCACAAAAAGCCTTCTGCCTTGAAGGGGTCATACCATTCCATATGTCTGATAGGCTTTTCAAATCATTATGTTTGAGGAGTAGGTAGACTTCTCTCGATAGTGTAAAGACATAACCCTGTGGTAGGCAATCTTATTATTTTCGTTGCTTCTTTTTTGATTCTATCCTTACTTCTATGGGAGAGTCATATTTGAACAGCATAGATGAAGCACAAACCTGACGTTCTGTGAAATCCATGAGAATTTTTGTTGAAATAGCTTTGGGGTAAAAACACTATACAATCTGTAAAAATGTTCATCAATGTGCAAGAAAAGAAATAAAGAAGACAAAGAGGTTAGTTAATCACTTCAATAAAACATATAGTAAACATAGCAATTAAGATAACAATATGACCTAGAATTTTGGATTATTTACAAAAGATGGGAAAATAAGTCTCTATCTATGGTTGGGCTTCTAAAGTTAACTATATGTGGTTTGGGGTTACTTTAAAATGTTCCCAAATTGTTCCCTACACATGGTCCATTATAGACTAGTATGGCACCCCAATCCTCACCCATCATAGGCTTCAAATAGAAAATGTTCAATATGGGTGGGAGTATTTCGCAGGCCCATGCGGAGACATGAAATCTCACAAGGGCATAGTTACTTCACTCTCTCCTAAGGGTAAAGCTCAGGTGGAGGGCTTATGTTATGCACATGCTAATGAATGACAAATATATATATATACAAATACTATGAGCAACTAAATAAATAGATATATACAAGAAAAATAATAAAGTAGATATAAGTAATAAAAGGGAATAAAATAATTTCAAATTTATTAAGCAAGGCTTGGATAATAAGAAATCATTTACTAGCTTGACTCTCATAATGTCCCCAGTGGAGTCGTCAAACTGTCATAACGTATAAATCCGTGGACCTACCGCTAGACATGGATGAAAATGAGTCGCCACTAATCTTTTTTATCTAGGTATGATTGGCCACCTGATTGAATCTGATTTGCAAAATAGATGTTAGGTTTGAGAGTTGGTTACATATGGGGAAGGTTGTAGCACCCCCATAACACCCATTCAAAGGATGGTACTAGCTTGATTTCAAATTATCAAAGCCTCGATCATTTTGATGATTTACCAAATAATTTAATATTAAAAATTAACCATAAAATTGACCCAATAGTTTGGTAACAATTTAGGATAATTCTCTCACCTCATGAGTATTCATAGAGACTAGTGTCCCATTCTGAAGAGGTTATGTCGTCGGATTTATTAATTCTTATTCCATAAAATTAGTGACACCTCCCAATAGTTTGGCAAGGCTCACTTCAAAGCAATCTTCCAATAGTATAGAGGATAAAATATTTTTATTTATTTGGAATATATTTTTTGTTTTTTAATTGAAATGATTTTTTATTATTTTTTTACTTTTTTTAGAATTATTTTACTTTTTTACTTTCTTTTTTTTTACTTCATTTTTTTCTCTTTTATGGAAATAAAAGTGTCAGAAATAGCTCTCTTTTAAAAAAAAAACCAAAAAATAATAAAAATAGGTTAAAATAAAATAAAATAAAATAAAATAAAAATAAAAAAATAAAAGTAAAATGAAAAAAGAAAAACCTACAATCAGGTCGGGTCAAGGCATAGATCAACACGCGGGTCGTTGGGTTTGCACGCGGATCCTAACTTATCCAAAACGGTGTCATTCTACTACAATATAAAAGTCAAGTTTCAACATTTTCCTTTAGATGCACCAAAGCTACTCTCTCTGTAGCCTTCAGATGCTTTCCTTTCTCTTTAAAACTCATCCTAAAACCCACCAGAAAGTTCAATCGAAAACTGAAAATCTCATCGATTTCTGAAAACTTTGCCAAAAAATTCAACCGAAAAGTAAAAAATACATCAATTTTTGGAAAAGCCATCAAATTTTGGAAATCTTTTCGAAATTTCACTGGAAACTTAAACCGGTCACCAAAAAACCCAAAAAAATCCAAAACAATTTCCAGAGAGCTCCAAACCTTCCCCAAACCTTCTGCAACCCTAAATTCACCTCCAGAAAACCTAAAATCACACCTAGAACTATGAATTAACTTTAAAATCCCAAACTTAACCTCCTAGAATCCTTTCTGCTTAAAATTTCCCAAAATTTTACTAATAAGTTTCACCCAATATTTCTTTGTGTTTCTGTGTATCTGTGTTTTGTAGAATCAATCCAATTTACAGACAATCCTAAAAATCAATTTTAAGAAATGGACAAAATCAATCCAAGCTTGAATCTTGGGATTGCATTCTATCCATACGAGATTCTAGGTCCAAAATTTTAGTAATCATATTAATTCGATTTTGTGTTGACTAAGAGATTATGCTCCTAATTTTCTCATCCACGTATAGGTTGAATAAAAAAAAAGCAACAAATAAGAGTAAAAAGAACAGAAAAACAAAAACAAAAAAAAATACCAGTAATAATAATAATAATAATGATAATGAAAATGATAATAATAATAATAATAATAATAATAATAATATGATAAGATACTAATGTAATATAATAACAATTAAAAAAACTATATAATTGGACCTAGACATCGATGGGCCTACTCGGGCTTGGATGTCAATGGGCTTAATCAGGCTCAAACACAAATGGACCTAATCGGCCCAAATGTTTATGGGCCTAATCGAGCCCATATGTCAATGGGCCTAATAAGACCCGGACGTCGATTGGGCCTAATTAGGCCCAGATATAAATGGGTGTCTACCCATATGGTTCATCAGTTTTCAACTTTCATCTCACATTGACCATAGGAAACCCAAACTTGTCTTCTTTAAATCCTACTTTATGATATACATCCCACCAATCACCCTTAAATAAAAGATATTATTTTCTCTAGGATAATTTAATTGTATGATGTCTATTAACACACCAAATAATCTAAGTTATAGGTATTCTCATCCTTTTACAAAAGAATTTCATTATTTTGTGATTTCAATTGCAAGTCTCACTCTTTTATGTTAAAGCTCTAACCATTGATAAGGAAGCTAGTGTAGCGAAAAACTCATTTATCAGGCCTAAGAGCTAGATTTAGTAATTGATAATTAACCAATTCACTTCCTTCATCATGCAATTAAGTGACTTGTGATAATGATAATCATTAAATATCCAAAATTAGACATTAAAAATGATATTTAGAAACATATTCAATACTTACATATTTCTTAAACCACTAATGAAATTCTTTTGAGTGTCTTTTCTCTACATTTCGAGGATTTTCCCTTTTGAGTTTTTCTTTATACACGCTTCACGTTTTATAAGAAATAAAATACATATAGATATTTAGAAAAAATATATATAAATTATAAACAAATTACATAATAACTAATTGCAAAGGTTAGATCACTTACTTAACAAATTCTTTGATCTTTTCACAATTTTCTAGAATATACATTCTAGCTTGAGCCTATTCAGTCAAACTCAACTCTTCATATTTTTTCCAAGCATGGCTTATCAGCTTGAGAAAAAACATTTATCCTTATATGAGAAGTTAACAATTCCCTCATAATTCTTTCCAACTCGATTCAACCCAGTATCAGTTTCATGTAAATATCTTGAACAAAAACGCATGCATTCTTACACAACATATGCTTCAACAAATGATCCTTTTGGACATGCCTTATTTCTAACATATTATTTTAGCTTAGTAAAAATCATTCAATAGGATACATCCACTTAAATTGTACTGCCCTAACAAGTTTTGCCTCACTTGCTAAATGAATTGTTAAATGTACCATTATGTCAAAAAATGAAGGAGGAAATATCTTCTCTAACTTACACAAAGTTAATTGAATTGATTGCTCAAGTCACTCTAAGTCATCAACAGGTAAGCTTTTAGCACATAACTTTTTTAAATAAGTACTCAACTCAATTAATGCTTTAGATATCTCTTTACAAAACAAACCACATAAAGTTAAAAAAAGATACCGATGTGAAAATACATGACAATCCTGACATTTCATTCCAAACACCTTGTATTCATTAAAATTCACATAATGAGAAATATTAAAAGAATAGTTGTCTAAAACTTTTAAATCAATTAAGAACTAACAAAACACTCATTTTTCATATGTTGACATTATATAACATGCAAGGCGAAACATGTACTTACCATCACTTATGGGAGTGGCATGAAGCTCAGTTCGTATACCCATGCACTCTAAATCAAAATGAGCATTAATATTATCTTTTGTTTTGCACTCAATGTTTAGTAAAGTCCCAAGAACATTGTCAAAAATGTTTTTTTCAATGTGCATGACATCTAGATTATGTCACAATTTTAGCATTCTCCAACATGGCAATTCAAAAAAAAAAAAAAAACTCTTTTTCTTCCAATTACTAAGTAATAAAAGCTATTCACACTTTCTTTCTCTCGGAGTTTTACCAAATGTCACCTATTTAGGAAAAAAGATTTACCAAGCGTGGAGTTAAAAAAAAATATTATGTTGAGAATATAATAATATATTAAAATTAAAGAAATTTACTTGAGAAAATTGCCTATATTTTTCAAGCTCATCATCCCCTGATAATTGTTTTAATGCACACCACTTTTCTTTTATACCATCAAAGGCTTTAGCATTGTTTCTCCTTGTAAGAAATGACGATGAGTTAGATAACATGTTTTACATCCATTTTGAAGCTTGTGAGATGACATACCCATATTGCAAGTAAGACATGCTAATTTGCCTTTGGTGCTTCAACCTTATATAATAGCATAAACAGGGAAATTATTTATGGTCCATAAAACAACCGCATGTAATTATTTTCTGAAAACACATCGATGTCATTATCAAGAGATTTAGGACCAAGAATGAGTAGCGACATTATGAAATAAGGATATTTCATGCACAACCATGGTGGTAAATTATAATGAATTAATATAATTGGCCATACACTATAAGAAGTGTTCATATTCCTAAATAGGTTGAAACCATCACTTGCTAGGCCAAGTTTAACATTAAGTCGATCTGCTGCAAAGGACGAGTATAATGAGTCGAAGCTTTTCCAAGCTAAAACATTTGTTGGATGTCCCATAAACCCACATTACAAGGTTTTTCTTTATGCCACCTCATTTCTATAGCAATCTTTGGTGACGTATACAATCTTTCCTAGTGTAGAGTTAATGGGAAATACCATAAAGTTTTTTGCACAATTTTCCTGAGACCATGATGATTAGTCATCTTCTCTTCTTTTTCATCATTTTTCCATCTAGATTCACCACAAGTTGGACAAGATTGAGCATTACCATATTTCTTGCTATAAAGGATGTAATCATTTACATAAGCATCAATCTTCACATATTCAAGCCTTAAATCTTAAGTAATTTTCTTACTTTCAGAAAATGAGTGAGGAACTTTATTAGCCATAGGGAATGCTTTTGCTAGTATTTTAAAATTAATTCTTTTTTCTTTTTGGAAACAAGAACAAATCAAATTTTTAAAAACAAAACCATTTTTTTATCGATTAAAATAAAAACACCTTAAATATCAAAATACACCTTTCACTCTCCTAAAATTAGGTAGATCTTAAAAAATATTTTTAATTAAAGGGTTTTTACATTGCTCCATTAAAATTGAGATAACACCTTGCATAAATAATAATCACGAAAAATCTCCATATAGTTAGCTCAGGTCTCAATGACTATTTTAAATTGAGATATTATTTTATTTAAAACATTTTTTTCTTTTAAAAACTCATTTTAAAAGAAAACTATGCATGATATGCATGAACATAACATATTATGAATGCATGATATGAATGACATGGTATGAATGCATGACAATTTATGAATGCATATAATAATGTTAAATGAAATGCAAATGCATGATTGATTTGGGGGTTGGTTTGGTTTTAAAAGGTGGTTTAAGGTTTGGAAGGTGGTTTAGGATTTTATAAGTGGTTTAGGGTTTAAAGATTGGTTTAGGGCTTGAAAGGTAGTTTAGGGTTTGTATGGTGGTTTAGGGTTTGAATGATGGCTTAGAGTTTAAGATTTAAGGTTTAGGATTAAGGGTTTCAAATTTAGGGTTTCATGGGAATTTAGGGTTTCATGGGTATGCATGTGACAATTACAAATTACAAAAATACCATTAATGATGCATGTAACAAAAATATAACATAAGAACAAAATAATTACAAACCTAGGTATTTACAAAATTAAATTGCAAACAAGATTTACATGAAAAAACATGAGAAAAATATATCAAACACAAAATTTTTCAAACTTTAAAAGTATGTTCCACCATTGTTCTTCCTTTAAAACTAACCTAACTACCATAAAAAACCATCAAACAAACTACTAAACTAACAATTTTTCACTGAAAATTTAATTAAACACATTGAAAACTTAGTAAAAATAGCAAAAACACAATCAAACACATAAAATCAAACAATATTTAATGGCAATCATGAAAGCAAGAACATTAGCTAAACAACCAAACATGCATCATTATCTTACCCAAACTCATGTAAATAACAAGTAAACTAGTAGTCCAATCATCATATACATAATTTAAAGCAAGAAAACATTCAAAGAAAGCTAAGAAGAGGTTCAGCCATGGTGAGAGAAGTCTTGATTGAACCTTTAACTTGGTTTCAATGGTGGATTTGAATTTTTTTGTTGCTTGATTCTTTGATTTCAATCACAACTATGGTTTAGTTGGATGAACTTTGAACTAAGATTGAATAAAAAAGAAACTATAAACTTTCAAGAAAATAGAAAACCAATATAAAAATGTTATGAAAAATGTGATGAGAATGTAATGAAAATGCAAGAAAATAAAATTTCTACCATCCTCCAAGCTTTCTTCAACTTTCATTTTTTCTCTCTTTTTTTTTCCTTTTTTTTCACATTTATTTCCTTTGGTTTTCTCTCCTTTAATTTTGTGTTTCTAGCCTCCTCCTTTAGGTTCTTCATGTTTTTTAACCCCCTCATAAAAAAAGAAAAAAAAATCTTACAAGATTAAATGTTAGCCTTTAGATTAGAAGTTCATCTAAAAGCCAAAAATCCTCCCTTGTTTTCATTTTAAAGAGCCAACTTTTACCATTGGATCCACCTTCCCAAAATGATCTAACATTCCAAGATGTACACTACCAAATGTTGGATTTTTACAACCACTAAAACTGAATGAAAAGACCATTTTGCCTTTACTATGAAATTTTCAATTTTTAGGTTATTTTCTTGGAAATCAATGATCCTTTGTTCATTTTTTGAAATCTAAGGCACCAAAAATCATAAAATGTTATGAAATTAAGATTTGTAAATTTTTGTGAGAATCTGACCTTGGAAAGGTCAAATTACTAAATTACTCCTAAAAGGTATTTTAGTAATTTTACACCTTTCAAGGTACCACCATAGTTTCAAATGCACCAAAAATCATCACATAATTTAAAAGCATGATTTGGTAAGTTTTGTGAAAAATCAACCTCTAAAGTGTCAAATTACAAAATTACCCTTAAGGAATATTTTGGTAATTTCACACCTCTCGAGGTACGATCAAGGTTTTCAACTTTTTAAACATCATCAAATAATATTAAATCTTGATCTGGAGCATTTTGTGTAATTCCAACCTCAAGAAGGTCAAATTACGAAAATATCCTTAAGGGATATTTTGGTAATTCATACCTTTCAAGGTACAATTTGGGTTTTTAATTCATAAAATATCAAAAAAAATATATTCAATTATGATCTGAAAGTTTTCACAAAATTTGACTTTAAAAAAGCTAAATTATGAAGATACTTCTAAGGGCATTTTAATAATTTTACAATTCCCAAAGTGCAATCAAACTTTTTAGTACTTTAAAATCTCAAATTTCAATCTTAATCTACATTGATTCTAACTTGGTTGTGAAATTTGAATGGTAACTTAGGTTCTATCCATTTTGATCAAGTTTAATCAATTTTGACTTTATTTGATCAAGTTTGTCCAAAGTTGACTTTACGGTATTTGAGTCAAATTGATTTCAAGTCTAATTTTAGAAACTTGTCAAAATTTTTTAAAAAAATATTGGATTTGAATCGAATTGAATTTTAAATTCTTCACAAATGGCTTAGATTTTGTTTGAAAAAAATTAAGTGTTCATAGTGCCTACATGAGATCATTAAATACAACTTGCAGCTGTCTATATAGATCCTTCTCGAGCTTCAAGTTTATTTCACAGCAACTGTCAACTGTCCTAGTTAGGTCACCATTCATTATCTCATATATAAGGTAAAGAGAAAGCTTTGGTACATATGAGATAACACCCCCATACTTCATACTTAAGCTACTGACCTTCATTTTAGCTTTCTTTACACACCCCACCTTCTTCTTTACCTTATCTCTTACACTTTACTGACTTGAGCATTGGAGCACATCTTAAAGAAATGACTGTGGCACCCTTTGATCATGTTTTCTGGCTACAAGTTCAAGTTATCTTACCTCTAATAACCTTTCACCAATCCCTTTCAGCTAAGCCACGAAAAGTACCACCAATAATTGGCACTACATGTAGGAATAACTACCAAGTGTCACCATCCCCACTTCTCTGAAATTGCAACACCTACCATTAATGTAACAACCCAACCTGTAGCTATCTCAGATACAGCAACCATGTTACCAACCCCCTTACAATCACCAAATCTTCCCTTATGGAATCCTAGATTAACCCCACCTCTCCATTTCCCAGCAACCCACTCACATTAAATGCATGCACAACCCCTAGGTATTACTAGAACTTAATGGTAGTTTTATCTCCAAATATAACATTAACTCCACCATTGGTACACACCACTACTGTTGGACCCTCAAACCCAATATCCTAACCACCCCTTGTACAAGTCTTATCATCACAATAGATAGTTATCCAATCTGTGACTTTAGTAGCTTTTCTATCCACACATACATAAATTTGACTCCTTTTTTAGCCTCTTGATACTTGCTAATATATCTTTTACTATAGGTAGTATTCTCCACTATTATTCAGTAGCTATAGAAACATAGAGGTCTATGGGAATGACAGAATCCATCTTCAAAACTATTTTTGAAAATCTATCTTTCTATGATAGCCATACTCTTTCTCTTACTGCTATGGCTTCAGCTTCTATACAAGATTTTATGCATATTTCTTTAGCAGTCCTTCCTATTAGTTTTCCACCATGATCCCTCACTACTACACCCATTCTATTTGATAAAAGATTAGCTTTAAATGCCCCATCACAATTTATTTTCAACCCACTAGCTTCTAGCCTCTCTCATTTTTTTAACTTCACAATCTTTTGTAACTTTTGTTTTACCTTCCCAACTACATTATGAGCATCAAGAAATTCCATCATAGCATTTTGTGCTCTTTTCAAGTCAACACATCTGGCTTCTTGATATTATTACTAACTTCACATATGCCTTTTCAAACATATATAGCAACAAATGAATAACATAGAAATAGCTGGAGAACACTTATCTTCCTCATTCATGTTACCCTTTATCAAAACTTCTTTAACCAGTTATAAAACACTGTGATTCTTTTTTTATCCACCTTATACTCCAATCCAGATGCAAACCCCCTAACTTATTCACATAACAACAGAATATGTTCAATTGTGCTATTTATTTAATTTCTATTAAATTCACATAAAATACTGATAATTTGATTTTCTTTTTTTTTTTGCTTTGTAACATATTCGTTTAGAGATTGTTTTATTCCATGTAAAGTCTTATACTGAAACACCTTACTCCCCCAAGATTTGAAAACTTTTGCTGGCTGGCTATAAAAGAAAAGACTATTATCCATAAGATAAGGCAGCTTGCGCAACATTGATAATCTATGCTATTTGTGTGGTCAGGTTGAATCATCAATCAAATACTTCATACTAGGAAATTAATTTGCATTGAAATTTTGGTCTACGTGTTAGAACTATTGGTGGTGTTGCAGTTGTGTTCTCCCTAACAATTTATCCTTTCAGTTCTTGCTCTTGCCATTCTTAATCAATTTGGAGGTCCAAGAATGATGTGTGGATGATATCTTTTTAAGCAATTATTTGGCCATTATGGCTTACTAGGAATGATTTAAAGTTCAATGGAGAGGGATTTTTATGATCAAATCTGTGATTTGATTAACACAAGGATTTGGTGGTGGTTTAAGGCAAAATGACCTAGTTATTACACCATTAAAAATTTCCTTTGCAATATTACTCTCTTTTTAGCCATTTTTTAGGAAAATCTCAGAGTCTCTACCTTGGAATTCACCATTGCATTCTTTTGTTAAATTCAACACAAATGGTTCTTATAGCGAGTAGATTACACCATTAATGATTTTCTTTGTAATCTTGCTATCTCTTTTAGCCATTTTTTTACCAAAATCTCAAAGTCTTAGACTTGGAATCCACCTTTGCATTCCTTTGTTAAATTCAAAACAAATGGTTCTTATAGGGAGTAGATTTAGTAATTCAAGAGTTTGTGTTATATAAAATATTGATAGTTTATGTATTTATATCATGTTTTATATAAAATTATATGTCATAATTTATATAAATATTAAAATATAAAAAGTATTTTTTTTATTTTTATTGTTAAACTCATATAAAATTTTTGTTAAAATTTTAATTCTTATCACTTTGATATCATCATTTGTATCGTTTAAATGTGTCACTACATTGTTTTTAAATTTAAATTCTAAGGTCTACTAACAGGTATTGGAGGAGTTTAACGTGATAGCAACGGCGGTGCTCTTCTCCTCTTCTTTAAGAATATTTTAGTATTGCTAACTCCAATCTTGTAAAGCAAAGGGATAGTAAAGATTAGGATCTAATTTTATTGGTTGTAATTTTCTTCTTTTTTTTTTTTGCATTTTTATAATCACTTTTGTTCCTTTTTAATAAATATTTTAGCCTTACAAGAAAGAAAAAAACAGACCAAAGGTCAATATAATTAAATGCACTTGTATTACAAAATTAGGACAAGAGGTGATAACAAATTCTACAAAGAAAACAAGATAACCATGTTGCACATGGACTATATGGTGATTGTTTTAGGATGGTTGTACTGAGAACTGTTCAAAAGTTGTCTCATCTCAGTGACTAAACCTGCATTCAAGATATTAATCAACATACTATGTAAAATGTTACTAGAGAAAGCTCTTAAAACATAATAAAAATTGCTCATACATGTGTATAACTAAAACTAGTAGACAAATCAAAATTAAATGGGAACATTAGCAAGCAATTATAATCAACAAATAAAATAATGAGAAATAATAAATCACTCATAATTAGTTTTCAAATTATAAAAAGCGAAGAGCGTAAACACTTCCTTGAGTTTCGTCTGGATGAGTACTGTGCACTATAATGAAGGTTTTATAGTGCACTAAAGGCACTGCAATACTAGCCTAATAGCATTGGACCCCACTGTACTGCACCGCCCATTCAAATGAGGACTTAAGCTTCGTTTTAATGGGGCTTATGCACCTCCTACCGCATTCGAACTTTGAAACAGCTTTGTAAATGCAGTCTTAGAAATCTAGTTATAAAACAATCTCTTCCATCACGCTATCAAATAAGCTCTTGTTCGATTTCGTACCTATATATATATATATATATTTATATATTTATATATAAAGACTAAGAGAATTCTCCACAAACAAGCAAACATGATTTTCTTTTCTCTCTCTCTCTCTCTCTCTCTCTCTCTCTCTCTCTCTCTCTCTTTTCTTTCGAAGTGATTTTAAGTAGTCTCTCTTTGTATCGTTTTCTTTGAACATTGAAGAACTGAATTTATGTTTTAAGATAAAGGCTTCCTTCTTTAATTGTTCATGGTACTCTATTTAATTTATTCTTTTGTTTTTTATGATAAAGCTTTTTTCTTTTTCTTTTTTCAATTTTTTTCCTTTTTTCCCAGTTTCGCTTTTTTTTTTTTTTCTATTCTTCCTTTTTTTTCTTTGAATTTCTTTTTTCTTTTTTTTTTCTTCCTTTTGACTATAGTAGCAGCGGTGATTGAAGCAATAGAGAACCTTTCTGACAAAAAAAGTCAAAAAGAAAAAAAAAAAAAACCAAAGTAGAAGAAGGCTTACCGTTGGCTAAGGGTTGAATAAAGCATAAAATCGATAACAAGGTGAGAGTACAAAGAAACCAACCAGAGGGATATGTGATGAAATTGCCTTTGTTCTAATCTTTCCAAGTTGCAACTACTGCTTGAACGAAGTAATTGGCCAAAGTATTGGACCGTGCCACCGATCGAATCATTCCTTCCATACGAAGAATTTCGTGATGAAGCCTTGCCAGCTCTAAATTCTTGGATTGCATTTCTCTAAGCTCAGCTAACTCTGCTTTCAAGCGCCTCAATTCCTTCTCCTTTTTCTTTTTGACATCATAAGAAAAGAATAAAAGAATCAAAGATATCAAATAAGGGAAAAGATTATGAAGATAAGGCTGAAAATTTAATAGAAAGTACCTTCACTCTTTTCTTCAAAAACGAAAGGCTTTTATTCATGGGAACTTTCCGACCACTTTCCATTTGTGTTGGCGCCATTTTGCAATTGGATATATGAAAAACAAAATGAAGATAGCGAGAGTGAGAAAATGAGAATTTGTTTTATAGTTTCCAGGAAAGTTCTTGCGTAGGGGATTTGGATATTCCAAAGTTCCGTAACCTTTTTCTTTTATCTTTTAATTCTCGACCGATCAAGTACGATGTATTGAGAACAACGCGCGATGGACTGCTTCACATTAAACAATCACATTCTGCTTTAGCATTGTCTCTACTTCTATGGAGAAGATGTTAAAATGTTGGTAAAATAAAATCATATATTGATTAAATATGAAGTATTTTTATTTCATTCGGTTCATGGCCACCATATTATGAGTCTGTATTTACTTTCCTTCAATTTCACAAATATATTTTCTTTTGTTGATTTTGAACAAAATTGACGAAAATAAGTTCTTTTTTTATTTTATTTGAATTAACGAATACTCTGGTTTTGTTATTCTGTGTTCCAAAATTAGAGACAATGAAAGTTTACCTACAAATTCAATAAACTTTTAAGTGCAACGGTTGATTTCAACATCTAACCATAATAATGTACCAAATTTGAGCTTAACTCCTCTGAAATATTATTCATTTATTCTATGTTGGATGATTAATCATAAATAGAGATGTTTATGAATAAGGTTTAGTTGACACGTTTAATGGTTTATGCAATACTGATTTATTTAAATCTATTTAATTTTCATTTAATATTAAAAATATTTAAAATTTTAATAAAAATATTTTCACCAACTGAACTAGCTAGATATGAGCTTAAAAATTCATGTTTAGAACACAAACAGGCTTGAGTCAAACTCTCGTGTTCAAATCTAATAAAAGTTGCATACCTAGCTAAAACATGATATTTTTTTGTCTCAAACACGTTTCTTAGTCCAAAATTAATCATTTCAAGACTAATTAAATTTCATGAAAATAAAAAATAAAACATCACATTTTGTCTAACAAATAATCGTTAGAATCGGGCGCTTTTTGTGGGTCCTAGTAAATGAACCGGCAGATTTCGTGCGAGTGGTGTGGTATGATATGAAACGATACTTTGACAAATTGTAAGGGACGCGCGGTTTTTCGTTCGTTCTCAGAAACGATCGGGCGAGAGACAGCTTGGAGTTCGATTTCATAGTTTTTGACCATTCTTAGTTTTTGAAAGCGAAACTCTATTAAAAAATCCAATCATCACAAAAACTCTATTAATTGACTTTATATATATAACTTAATTAATGATTTATTATCAGTTTATGCATTGGTGCCTAATTACCACAAATCAATACACTCCACAACAGATACCATTTTGATTCTCATTTCGTTAGGATCCGAAGTTTGCAAACCTTTCTTTTCCTTTCCTCCTCCTCCTATATCTAAAGCCTAGTATTCGTCCATTTCATCAATTTCCTCTTAAGCTTCTTGTTTCTTTGGAGATTTTGACAGGAATTAATAGAAGATTTAGACTAGTTTCTATCCAGATTTGCTGAATTGATCGTAAATATTTTGTAATGTTTTTTCTAAATTTTATTAAAATTAAAGTCGAACTTATCACTATATCATGATTTAATACTGAATTTCATATTGTATGTCAATTTTATTACTTTTTGGACAAAAAGTAATAAAATAATTTGGTTACAGTACTTTATGTCCAAAATATTTGGTTAATACAAATGACAAATTTTCATCAATTACATTACTTTTATGTTAAAAAATAGAATTGTAATGAAAAACTCAAGGAAATTAAAATAAAAAAAAAAAATTCGACGTTAATGGCCAATTTGGTCAAGGAAACTTCTGTTTGTGTAAACAAAAGCAAAGTCATGTACACCATTTTTCGAAGTGCGAATCACATCTTAAATCTTTTCATGTGTTCCTACAGTGCATCCACATGTAGTCTTGCTGTTAAAAGGATCAATGCTTTCTGCTTTTGTTAGAATATCATAACTAATTTTACTAGAAACATGAGCTTTTCACCTTGAAGTCACCGAATAGTGATATAACAATCAATTCATTTTGAATTCACCGAATCAAGCGTGTAGACTATCCGTTAGAAATGTTTTTACGCTGGTCAACAATTCGGTACAACAACCTCGACAAGTGTTTCCAAATACAGTTCATTTCCTTGAGATATAATCAACTTAATTGTACGACCAATCGTTCGATTCCTTCCACATTGTTGGGTCTTCTAAGCGTGTAGGGAATGCGGGAATATAAGTACTATATATATCGGCTTATCATAGGAGGAACATCCATGGACAAACACTACATTGATTAAATTGATAAGTCCATCAAACCAGGGCTTGTAAGGAAAGATGGGTTCACAGGATCAATTCAAGAACGTCTGTCCCTTCATAACCAGAGCACTCAATTCAAGATCGTGGCCAAGGGGTCATAAGGTATTTATTTCGTCATTATTTAGATTTTTTTTTTCATCACGAATAAATTTTAAGTTATCTCTGTAGGAATAGTTTATCACACCATAATATGAAAATTTTTTATTAACGGTGGCAAAATGAACTCTAACCCAAAATCCCTCTCCAAACATTTAAAGTTCAACCCGATCACACACAACCCAATTTTATTATATAATATATTATTTTTATATTCATATATTATATGTTTTATATTATATAAAAATATATAATATTACACTATAAATATTAAAAAACATGTTAAGTTATACCTGTTTTAAAACTTATAAGAGAAAAACACAAAAATACTAAAAATTAAATAAAAATACATTTTTAAATATATATATATATAAGCAGATACATGTTGTAACATAAAATAATTTGAATTTGCTTAAGTAAAATTTGAAGTCCAAATTATTATGTTAGGTTGAATTCAAATAAGCATATAAGATGTTAATACCATACTTAAACCTAAATCAAACCCCACCCAACTTGACTTATAGACACCTTTACACCCAACAAAAGCCATCTCTTTTCTCATAACGAAACTATACTTGATCTCTTACTATCTAATCCATTCAACTTGTCCACTTTCAGTTAGACTACAGCTATTAGTTTATTACCATATTTGGTTGAAATTTGGGTTGTAATAGCTATTTCAATAACATCGATATGATGTCTACTTAGCATGTGATTTTCAGTTAGACGTAAACCATCTTTAAAATTAGGGATGAATGCCCCACCTGCCATTAAGTTCGTTGAGTTTTGTCACTGTAATATTGATGATTTTTAGATTTACATGTACTATGGTTTAATATAGAATTTGACGTACTATAATTCAATTTCATTGAGTTTTGTCATTGTAATTTTAACATTGATAGAAAATTGTCATTTGTATGAACAAAACATTCAATTAAATATTTGAATTCTGTTTCTTTTTATCTAAAATCATCGAAATTAAAATTCATTGACAAAATTGATTATTTTTCATTAAGAGATCATATTTCATGAAATATTGTTACTCTTATGATATCTTATCCAATAAATAAATAAACAAAAGTGCATTAATCCGTGGGCTGAACAACCCACCCAGCTTGGTAGGCTTTTTCCAAGTCAAGTTGGGCTTTGGATACAAAATTTGAAGCCTAGGCTAGGCCCAACAAGAATATTAAAAAACTAATAAAATTTTTTATTAATTTTATTCTAAAATTAAAATTTTAATGGTTTTAATAATTTATTTTATTTTATGTTTATTTATTTATTTTGTAAATCGGGTCCATTCGATCCAACAGTGCGAGCTAGTCTAGGCGTTGGACAAATTTTTCTCAAGTCCAATTGGGCTTATCCTAACCTATCAAGCCCATGGATAGGTCTGAAGTATAATGGCAAAATTTAATAAATTGAAGTACAATAGCAGAATTAATATAGAGTCACAATACAATGGCAAATTTCACTTTAATTCCTTAAAATTATAAGGCCAATACTTGATTAAATATTTAAAATTGAATATTCTATCTTTAATAATTTTTAATGTGATAAAATCAAATCTTTGATTGCTCAACTTTAAAATTTTCAAGATAAACGCATATTAAGTAGAATTTTTACAAAAAAGTTGTGAAATTCTCAATTGAAAACAGTTGAATGAAAATTAAATATAAAAAACCCAATTCATTAGATTGATAAAACTCATAGAATTTAACAATAATAATATATAAAGTTTGACAAAAAATAATAATTATACATGAAATTTAATATTGTTGAGGAAAGGGAAATAAAATGATCTTTTTCATGATATTTCATTTTGGAGTAGAAGAGAAGGAAGTTGAAAAAATATAACACTCACATGAAAGTGTTGAAAGCAGAGATGGAAGAAGTAAGGTTGGAGCAAAAGGGAATCAAAGATGGACAAAGACTTCTCCAAGACAAACTTAAAGCTGTAGAAGCTGAATGTAACCAACTCCGAAGAGAGACTGCCCTCATCATCGAGCAGAGTGCCAACACACAACTCCGGCTCGCTTTGATGTTTCAAATATTAAAAGCAAGAGAAAATAATGACTTTTGCAAAGCAGCTGAACTATCTCAAGCTCTTCGGTATTTCTTTTCCCATTGCAATCTCTTTTTTTTTTTTTGCGGATTTTATTTTATAAAATTATTTAATCAATTTGTGAAGTTATGTTAGCAGCCATAATCTGTTGATAAAATATTAAATTTTTAAAATTTTTTATTATAATTTAATCTTTGACAATCTTAAATATATATATATATAAAGCTTATGACAAGAATAATTAAATAAAAATAAAATACTTGCGCCTGTAGAAGATAAATCTCATCAAATTAATAGATAAACTTTTGAATAGACATATAAATATTTATATAATAGAAATAAGGGTAAAATTTTCAACCTTTTATATATATTGATAAAATTTTATGTTTAGATGTTATACTTAATTAATTGTTCACATATTATTGATCTTTCCAATATAACACCAATGACCTAATGAACCTTACATATATCTAACTCTTATTTCTCTTTTCTTTATTCTTTGAATTTATATTGAATTACGTGTGGAATTCAAGACAAACCACAAGTGAAATTAAAGAGGGGATGCTGTTCTTAGTTGTTTGTTAGTAAGGATACCCAGTAAAAAGAAAGAAAAATTTATGGTAGAGAGGAAAAAAATTAAGCAACACAATATAAATGCAATTGATTTCAAAACTTTGATCGTGCATCTAATATTTACCCTTTTCCTTTTCATCTCTTCCTTGCAGTGAACTCATAATGGAACAGAACAAATAATTGGAAGCCATGGGTACCGGCTAGTGTTACGCTCTCGGTTTTATTGTTATTTTTAGCACCTTCTAATTTAATTCGATTTTAATCATAGAGTGTTGTAGTAATTGTTTTTGTTAGATTGTTGTCGAATTTACAACTATAACATTAATGATATAATAAATAAAGAGACTGAGATTTTTATTTTTGGGTCAATTGGATAGGGGGTTGAGGATGAGGATTCTGGGGTTTGAGCTCTCACCTTGTATGTCCTTCTAAACTTTCTTAATTATTAGATTAAAATACTAAGGACAAGAGATTGAGATATTAGCAACATTAGAAATTCAGATATAAACTTGTTATCATTTTATTTTATTTCTGATAGAAAAATTCAAACTAGCTTTTTGAATCCCGGTTGTATGCATTTATTAAGTTTGATCTAAATTTTTTTAAAAAAATAAATTTTAATAAACGTAAATAGAAAACTTTGAATCAATATAACTTTTATACTAAGTTTGGATATTAGTAACGGAAAGAAAAGAAAGATTTAAAAAAAAAAAAAAAGAATACATATATTCCTTGTTTAGACACCTAAAATTAATAAAGAAAAAGAAAAAAAAAACTTAACTATTGTTTGGTTAAAGAGTAAAAAGCAAAAAATGATTTATTATAATATATTTTTGTCAACTATACCCTTTCTAAATAAAATATTTTATTTATCATGTGAATAATTTAAAAATTAATTGTTTAAGTAAAAACAATGAAAAAAAACTCAATAAAAGAGATGATTTTTTATTAATCAATAAAAGAATGTACGTTTGGAACTATCTTTATATGATTGTATATTTTTTAAAATTAATTCCAATGAGAAAATTTAAATGTCTCAGCAACTAATATTAATTATATACTTGTATTAGTATTTATTTAAAAATTTAACAAGCTCATTAATATAGTTATAATTTTTTCAATTGAATATATTTTTCCATGTACATGTTTTTTGCTAAATTTTTGAAATAATACTAAAATATAAAAAAGATAAACTCCAACATAAATTAAAAAATAAAGGATATGATTACTTTTATAATGGTAGGTTATCTAAATCAATAATTTCAAATTTGTTTTCATATAAGATAAAGAAAATATTCTAAAAAAAAACAATAAAAAAAGATATATAAAAAAATCTATAAAAATAAATTTGAAGACCATAATAAAAGAATTTGATGAAAACTATATCTAAAGTAAGTACGAAGACAAGTTTAGGTGTGATAAAAAATAAATATTAATATAACTTGTCAAGCTTATAATGTATTCTTTGAAAATTGAAAATAAAAATAATGTCATAAAAGTTGTTTTATATTTAAAAAAATTTTACCTATTTCTTTTCCCTAGCTTTTCCTTCAATTTGGGATAATTAAAAAATGGAACATTTGAGCAAAAGGAAGGGATGCACATTCCTTGCTCTTTTCTTTTGTTATAATTTAAAGTGATAACCAAATAAGAGGAATGTTTCCCCATTTCTTAGCTTTTCTTTCCTTTCCCTCCCCTCCCTTCAATCCACACATAAACTTAATTAAAAAAGCAACAATTAATGAATTTAAAACAAAAATACATAATAATAAAAAGAAAGAATTAAGGAAGAAAGATCAAACATAATAATTTATAAAAGTTTGATCCTTCTCCAACGACACATATATCCTCTCCCTTAACTTCCCTTGCCAAAGAACCTAATCCACTATTTTTTTTTTTGCAATTCTATAATTACCTTTCTAGGCTAAGTTATGACTTCTAACTCCATACCTTTTAAGGCTAAGGTATAATCTCTCTACCCTTACCTTTCAAAGGCTAAAATAGCATCCTCTAAACCTCAAAGTGAGTTTGTACGAAAACTCATAATCACTTAAGAGGATACCTTAATGCTTAATCCTATATAAACATTAAGAATTTACAAGTGATTTTGTAGACTAAAAATACCTTTCAAAGGTTGGATGATTGCTAATTTAGTACACTAAAGTGGAATGACAAAGATATGATATAAAAGATGAAGAATTTATGCTTAAAACAATTAGGTCTCTTGAATTATTGAGAAAATGAAAATATGGCTTTTTAATTCTTGTTCTCTTACCTAAAAAATGTGTTAAAATGCTTCTTTTATAGTTCAAATGATCTTATAGCTAATGAAAAAAATTTGAAGCAAAAAAATTAGCCATTTGTTGCATTTGAGAAACCAGCTATTAGAGGCTACCCAAGGTTAAAGGATTGATCCTTTCATGTCTACCATTAAAATTTTAGCTTTAAAAAGGTTAGGGCATCAATCCCTTTTGATAAGGGATCTTTTCATGCTAAGCCACATTTAATGATGATTTTGTTTGCAAACGAATCTATCGTTTGAATCCATACAATTTAAAAAGTCCAATTTGGATTTTTTTATATGTAATCTTATTTCTTAAACCCAAACAATTTAGGAATCTAAATTCAATAAGAATTATCATCAAACTAGGTCTTGGCCGAATACCCATTCAAAATAGGAAGCAAGTTACGACTAGGGAAGTACTTATGTCAACTTGGTAGCTTTGACCATAAGATGCTATATTGCCCCAACTAGCCACCATCCAAAAGTTCTAAACTTTTTCCCATGCTTTCTTATGCTTTTGGTCATAATTCTTCAATCACAAGTAACAATTACTTCAACTTTTACAAAAACAATCCGTTAAACTTGATGATTAAGATAGTAAATCTTGAAATCTTGGTGAACAAATTTCCTAAGATTCCTAATATTGATTACCAAGTAGATTTTCATTACAATTATGATGAACAAGTTTTTAAAGTCTCTTAACATATAAGAATACCAGCTGCATCATATGCTTGTTATACATACCCGCCACCACTAATAGATTTATGGGTTAAAACTGTCATCAATTTTTAAATGACCAAATCAACTCCAAAAATTTTCAACTATTTACACAATGATTATCAATATGTCTATTTTCATATATTAAAATTTTGCTGCAAAACAATATTCCTCATATGAGAAACAATTTTTGCAATATCACTATAGTATAATTTTTCTGATATGGATATATTGCAAACGAAAAATTCATAGAATATGCAAACAATGTCCAAAAATCATAGAATTCATAACCAATCATCAAAAAACATCATGATTTGATATTATCAAAGAATCTAATCAAAAAATGTAGAAAAAATGTAGAAAAAATTAATTTTTCACCATCTACATCACAACAACAATTTGCAACCAAAACAAAATTGATATCATAAACAACCAAACAAACTTCTAAGTTGCATTGTCTATATTGACAAGAATTTGATACTGCTTAAAAGGAATTAGGCATCAATAATAAGAGTTAAAGCAACAAAATTTTAAAATTTTTAATTCCCAAAAGTCAAGATCAATCAACAAGATCATACAAACATACAATTTATACAAGCATGCATGGGTTTCAGATATGAGTGTTACTTTGAATGCCGAAATCTTTTTTGTTATAGTTGGTGATCTTCCAAATAGTTTCTCAAGCCAAAAAGCTGTCCAAGTGTTCAACCTTTAATGGTAATCCACATAAACACTTGTGAAAGAACCTTCTCTAGGTATGGTAGAACACAAACCACACTTTAGCTAGTAAGTATTTACAAAACCTCTTGTTTTGCCACAAGTTTTTGCTTAGACTTTCTTAGCTTATTTTTGCAACAAGTATGCCTTGTGTTTTCCTTGAGTATTATACTTACAAAAAGGGCGACAGCTTGATATTCTGTTATAAAGGGACATTTGTCTAAATTAGGTTTAATGCAAGGCATGTATATTTTCATAAATAGCCTTTGTTTGGTCGAATAGTCAAAACAAGAAAAGTTACTCTCTCTTTGTTACTTAAACTTTAGGAGTACCGCAAGTGTACAGGTTACACAAGTGGTAAGGTTTGGAAGAATTCTAGTTTACCATTTCTTCAAGAATTGAGAATTTTGGACCTAAGGTAATTACCGATTTTAACATTTCGGGTATATTTAGTCCTATGAAAAATGTTTAATCGAACTAACTAACCTAAATTAATCTAATAAAAATTTCAAATAATTAGACATGAATTATCTACAAATTATGGAAAGTAAGAACTAAAATAGAAAGTTACTAAAAATGGCAGTTTTAAAGAATAAAAAGGTTAGTGAAAATAGTATATTAGAAACCGAAAATTTAAACTACACAAAATTAAAGACATGAAACAAAATTACAATAAAAAGGAGAATAAGTAAGAGAAATAGATCCTAGAAGTAGACAATTAAACAAAAAATAACCTAACAAAATATAAAAAAGACAATTAGCATTTTTTAAAATTTTAAATTAACTTAAATAAAATCCTAACCTAACCCTAAATGAATGCAACACATGGAACAAAAATTAACATGAAAATAGCATGGAAATGCATGGAATGATGTCTAAAAGACAGCAATCAAAGGTTGCCTAAAAGATAAGCTAAAATCTAGTAAAAATCATGCAAAAACTCTTTAGGGCATTTTATCGAAAACCTAATATGCTACATGCAAACTTCTAAATTAATCAACCTAAACCCTAAGACATATGACCAGAACTAAACCTTAGCTAATCTAAATAAAAACGGCATGAAAAAATGCTAGAAAGAACACCTAGTTTAGATCAAAAATGGGGAATCATCTAAATTGAGCTAAAATGCAACATATGTAACTTGACCAAATGAAAATATGACCTAAATGGATGCAAACTCTAAATGTGACCTGAATATCTTAAAATAGACTAAAAAATGAACAAAAAGCTATAAGAAGCTAATGCAAAAAAGGAACCAAATTGGGCAGAAAAATTCAATACAAAACTAAACTAGAAAATGCATACTACATGCTACCTATGAGCTAGAACACTATACAAATGTGACCCTATCTAAGGAATTTACAAAAATTGTATTTCTATCTTAAAATAGACTTAAAAAAGAAATAAAAATATGCATATGACCCCTCTGCAAAACAAAACACAAAATGCAAAAAATTTAAATGCAAACCGAAATACTACAATGCATGGAAACTAAAACCTATGGACTAAAATACTATGCAAATGTAACCCTACAAAAGGAATTTCAAAAAACTTTTTTACTACCTTAAAATAAACACGAAAACAATAAAAAAAAATGGTGCAGGAAAGCTTTTCGAAAAAATGACTAAGAAGTTAATAAAACAAAGTCACAACTGAAAGAAAGATAATGAACTGAAAATGACCACCTAGTGAATTAAATGTTACCAAAATAAAAAGTGCACATGTAACATGAAATCTAAGCCTAGAATCTTGAAATATACATGAAAACGAAGAAAAACTATGGGGAACTTCACCAAAATAGAACCAAAACTAGGAGAAAAACATATTTGAAAACTATTGTGCAAAATGCATGAAAAATGAATGGAAGCGAAAAATATGTCTAAGCTATTTTAACAAACACATGCTAAACATCAACCTAACTTCACTTACATCAACTCATATGTATATAAACCAAACACAAATAGTAACTAGAACCATAAGGTAGTAGCTAAAATAAAATCTAGGTAGGAATGAACTTAGCCAAACCAAAAATACAAAACAAAATAAAACCTTCATGAGCCAAGCTTTTTCTTTCACAAAGATCAAGCTCAAACAAGGTACAAATAAGTTGGAAAAATGAAAAAAAAAAAAACTAGAATAGAATTTTATTGGCAAAAACTTAAATTTCATTCATAAACAAATGCAATGAACAAAGTTTAATTGAGTACAAAATGCAAATGCAAGAAAGCTAAAATAAAAACATGAAGTAATGAAGTATTATAAGAAGGGAAACAAACTTAAGGTGAAGTAAAAGTCACGGAAAAGTTAGCAACAATGATACCTACCGGTGATGTAAAAATAAGAGAAACATGAAAATGAAAAAAAATTTCGATGAGAGTTGTAGCCCTTTTTTCCTCTCTAAAAATTTTCTATTTAAAGCCTACTTCTAAAGCTTCAAATGACCAATCAAGGGCTCCTATTGATTAATAATGGCCTTTCAAAAAGCCAGCTTGGCTAAAAGATTTTGCTATTGGAAACAAGAGTGCAAACTGTGACCTATTATAAACGATTATGCCCCAAGTGATATTTGGTGAACTAGACCAATGAGGGGTGTAGACACCCCATTTTGTCCGAGATTATTTGTCAATTGAGACTAATCCAAGCTCAGTTACAGGGATTTTTATTCATTTTTATTTTAGATTTTTTTTATTTCATATTTATCACTTTTTTATTTATTATTTGATTATTTTTTAAAAAAAAAAAAAGAAAAAAAGATTGAGATTAAGTTGGATGATGATCAGAAAGCATGATTGGTGGCTAATCTTTAGCATTTGAGGACTAAGTGGAATAGAACTGAAATTCTATAAAAAAACAGCATGGTTTTATAAAACGAAAAAAAGATGGAGGAGAAATCGGGATAGGAGAGAAGAAGAATCCTAATAGGAAACGGAAAAAAGATGGAGGAGAAATCTGAATAAGAGGAGGAGTCCGAATAAGAGAGAAGAAAAAAGGAGGGGAAAGCCCCCATCTCCACCAGCCCTCAAGGCCTTTCTTTGGTGGGCGATCTCCCCTTCCATGAAGTGCTTAGACACCAAGACATCGCATTTGTCAATCGTGACGTGCCTGTGACTGCCCTCTGAGCAAACGACAGATGTGACATAGCTTGGAACCTCGGGTTGAGCTGCTGAAATGGAGAAGCTAGCTAGACAGCCTGTGTGTGACCATGTAAAGGCGAAATCATTGAAGCAGGATCTTAAGAGGGAAAAGGAATTCTGGAGATGTCAGTCTCGGGTTCAGCGGCTTCAAGCTGGTGATAAAAAGACAAGTTCTTTCCCATGCTTCGTGTGTTCAGAGGCGAAGGCATAATCAAGTCAGGGATTGGTTTTTATGATAGTGGTATGTGGAAAGAGGATCATGAGGCTATTCGGGGTGTGATACATGACTTTTCCATCATTTTCACTTCCTGCAGTCCGTAAAATATTACAGAAGCAGTGAGTGGTATATCTCAGGTATTACACCCACAATGAATGATGATCCCGTCCGGGATCATGGTCTATCGCAAAATCAAAATCCTGGGGGCATCCCGTTAGATCGAGGTGCTGGAGGCACCCTCTCGAGCCAAAACGAAGTTACCCAACGAAGGACATCACGAATGCTTGCTGGTCAAACATTAGCGGCTAACCCCTAGGGTCCAAAGGAGACTTGCAATTTACTTCGTCCTTTGAATATCTTGTTGACGAGGATACTGAATAAATTCTGCATCTGATTTATTGCTGGAACGCAATCGTGAATAGTATTTGGTTCATCTTTTGGTTCCTTCTCTTGCATTGCTGATCACTCTTGTGCAGAAAATTATAGGAAGCTAAGGAGCAGCAACAGGAAGAAAGATCCAGAGATCAGAAACTGACAAAAAAAATTCCCCTGATCCCGCTACCAATTTTGCTTGAGCGCATGAGCAGGTCTGTTGAGCAACAAAAGTTGGCACAGGTGCAAGCTGAGCCCAATCGCAACTGTCTCGATCTCAACTCAGGAGCCGTGGCGATAGTCCATGAAGGAAGGCTTTGCTTCGAAAGAAGAGGTGGAAGATCACCTGTAGAACTTGTTTTAGAGAACACGTTGGAAAAGACGCTCCACTTTGTTACGTCGAGCAACGTGTATGGCTAAGATGGTGGAATGTGCAACTGATCCTCCTTTGGCTGCTTTTCAGAAGCTGTGTCCAAGGACCTGCAAGCTGTTGAATAATCAAAATTTTATGGCTAAGGCTTCCTTTTTGGCGGTAGTGGCGAGTTTGTCACAGGAGAGAGCAATTGCACCTCAGAGCTTGGAATCCTTGCGGCAAAGCATCCATGAATGCCTTGGGAGCACAGATTGGATGATGCGAAAGGTAGCAACTGATATCACAGATGCAATTACAGACTACTCAGCTGCAGCAACAATTGGGTTTGCAATAGCAGCCCAATCAATTACCATGATATTCTTAGTTTCAAAGCCCACTGTGTATGAAGAGACTAATGAGGTGATAACTCTATCATTAGAAGTCCAAAGTAGAAAGGGAAATTGTTTGAAAAAATTTGAACAAGAAATTTTACCTGAAAAAATCAAACTAGGGCTTTAACAAAATGACATATCTAAGTTGGTTGGGATCTGGCATCGTGTAATAACCCCTAAGAAGATGGCTTTTAAGAAAAAATACAATCATATTGCTTCACTCTTTGAGGTGTCTATGGAAAATCAGTTGACAATAGCTCTAGTTCAGTTTTGGTACCCTGCATACAGACGCTTCATGTCTAATGAGATAGATATGACCCTGACGATTGAAAAATATACTACATTGTTATGGTTACATCTCCTTAATCTAGATGAATCTATTAACGATGTCAAAAACTTGGATCTTGAAAGAAAGTTGCATGTATGATGGATATCCCCACTCAAAATGTGAACTCATATATCCAAACAAAAGGTGAAAGTGATTGTATCCCGTGGGGAATCTTGCATGATTACATTGTCAAACACTTAGAGGATGAATGAGGCATAAGAATGATAGCTTTAGCAATTTATGGCTTGATCATTTTCATGAAGGTCTTGAAGCATATTAAGTTATCAGTAATTGACTTCCTTGAGCAGGTGGACAACAAAATCAATCTTGTTCCTTTTATACTATCTTAAACTTTTAGATTATTGAATCATTGTCGAAAAGAGGGGGATGCTTCATAAAGTGTGTATAGTTACTTTGTATTTGGGCAAAAAGTCATCTTTAGCATTTTATGGGCAAATTTCATCTTACTTATAGTAATAAAAGTAGGCCAATCAAAGAATTCTACAATGTTGAGTGACCAGAATCAAAAACCAAGGAATAATGGGTATTGAGTTTGTAAAATCTCACTAGTACTCAAGTTATATGGAGAACTCCATGGATGCTACGAGAAGCCATATTGTACAAGTGTGGTGACAAGCCATGAGCTCTAGTTTTAGGACTATAGGAAGGTATAAGCTATGCTCTAGCAATGGTTCATCAATAATTGGGATCAAAGCAATTCATTTTGCTGACTCATGGCCTTCAGAAATTAGAGTTCTCTTTTGAAAAATTGAGATTTCTTGGAAAGATGAAAGAGATTATCAAAAAATGAAAATAGACCCAAAGAGTGGATAGTAGGGGGTATACGGGCAAAGCCACACTTGAATATCTAAAATGAAAAAGTCAATGTGTCACAAGTAAAGTTGGTCTAAAAAAAAGAGACCATGCCATTAAGAAGATGTCCATTATAAAGAGGTCCCTAAAGACATGAAGATTATGAAGCACAAATTTAAAGAAAAAAAAATATGAGAGCTTGAAAAGAAGAGACTTCAACATAAGATTAATGAGTGGAAAGATAAGATTGATAAGAGTGAAGCAAAATCCCAAAGACTTGAAAAAAATAAAAAAAGATTTCTGAAAGCTGGCATAGGTCCATCACTTCAATGACCATAGAGCTTGAAGAATTCAAAAAGCATACAAACAGCTTTAATCCAATTATTGTTTAAGGAAGAAGAGCTTAATTAGTTTATGGAAGAAAATAAGATACTACAAGGTCTCATAGATGACTTGAAATAGCAAATGCACTATTAACATGAAGCCATTCAAGTTTTGAGAGAGGAATGAGATTAGTTTGAACATAAAGCATAGTATTGGAAGGAAAAATGTTAGCTGAAGGAATCTCAAGCCATTTATCTGGTAGAATATATAAGAGAAATTAGCTTCAAAGTAAGAGACATGGCCTAAGAAGCTAAATGAGTAAAGGAAGAAGTTTACCTAGGATAGCACATCCAACGCTTGACCAATTTCCTATATAGCACTTTGAACAATACAAGCATGTAAGGTGCTTCTTTTGAAAATTTTAATTTTGTAATAAAAGAAGTATTTAGTAAGAATAATGTGATGTTATGATATGATAGTTTAAGTTTAAACCTAAAATCTTTTACAAATATTGGATATATAACAAGCACATCCTTTGCAGTCATGCATTCATGCATTATATGTATGTTTCATTTAAAAAATGCATTGTGACTAAAAGAAAGAGGCTTCGAAATAATAAATCTCAAAGAGTTTCCCTTAACTTGATCAGGTGCAAAGATAGTTAGGCTATCAGAAAACATAGATCAAACCACTCTCATTATTACAACACTCACTCATAAGTCAAAATCATGAAAAGCAAGCAAGCATCTAGAATGGAAAGGATAGAAAAAGCTTAATTTGATATGCAGGAACAAATGATTAGGTCTCAATAATAGTTGATAGAACAAATGACTAGGTTTCAAGAAGAAACTTGAAAAAAATGGCTGCAATGATGGACATGATAAGGAAACTGACTAAAAGAAAAGAGTAGCTGAAGAAGTGTCTACTGAGAATGAGCCTCAAGTTTAAGAAAATACTAGTGACAGAGAAGATACATTATATCCACTAAGGTTTACCCACCCTATGAAACCTCTCGTCAAATGCATCCACAAATGACACGGCCTGAAAGGCAGCCACATACTCAATTTAATTTACCTCCCTTCATGGTTCAACCACAGAGTCAATGGCATATTGGTCTAAATATTGGGGCAAGTAATATTAAGCCTATTATGGTCGTAGATTTAGATGACCCAAGAGAATAAGAAAAACAAAAAAAAGGCACGTCCGAATAATCTGAGAATATAAAGACGCAGCAAAAATTAGATCTTTTGAAAGAAGGGTTGCAAGCTATTGAAAGTGTAAATATTTTTGGCACAATTGATGCCAATGAACTCAGTTTGGTTTTAGATCTAGTAATCTCACCAAAGTTTAAAGTACCAAAATTAAAAAAATATGATGGAACCAAATGCCCTTAGGCACATATCACTATATTCTGCTAAAAAATGACCACGTATACAAACAATGATAAGTTATTTATCCATTATTTTCAGGGTAGTCCTATCGAATCAGCTGCCAGATGGTATAAGACAGAAGCCATATTCATTCATGAAAAAATCTAGCTAAAAAGTTTATTACTCAATGCAAGCATGTCACAGATATGGCTGCAGATAGACTATGCTTGCAAAACATGAAAAAGAAAGCTAATGAAAATTTTAAAGAATATGCTTAGAGATGGCGAGACATTACCATACAGGTTTAGCATCTTTTCACTGAGAAAAAAATGATCGTTCTATTCTTCAATACCTTTTGAGCCCTACACTATGACAGGTTCATTGGTCATGCCATAAAAAATTTTACTGACATAGTGATTTTCGATGAGATTATAGAAAATGTAATCAAGAATGGCAAGTTTAAGTTGAAAGATGCAACAAATGTTGAAAAGGTAAGCACATCAGAAAATAATGAAAGAGAGGTGCAAGTGGTCACATTGGAAGGGCATCTACCCAAGAACTTCATCCCATATAACCTTTATCCTTTTCATCAACCTTATTACCCTGTCATAAATAGTATCTTTCAAAGCCTATATCTTTGCTAACTAAGCCAACATTTGGACTTTTTAGCAAATTTTCATCCTCAAATAACCATTCACAATCTTATCCCTACACTTGAACCTATTATCAACCAACAAAGAATCGAAAGAGACTAATGAATGATAAAAAAAAAAACTGCCAATCCCTATTTTTCACCTTTTGCCTTTACTAATAGAAGGCCAGTTTCTCACTTCTGTATCTCTAAAAATAACACCAAATCCATTAGCAAGGAGTTATGATCTTAATGGTAAGTACGACTATCATATGAGGGTAATCAATCACTCAACTAAAAAATATAAACAACTGAAAGAAAATGTTGAAAATCTTATCAAGAGTGGTATTCTAACTCCAAAAGTGATAAAACAATAGAAGTTGACTTTATCCAATTGAAAAAATGTGAGGAGTTGAAATGTGAAAGAAGGTTTTCAGTATTGAAAGATCAAGATATGATGATTTTTTTTTGAAATTTTCATTGATTATGTATGATATGTGGATGGTATCCTTAGGAGTTATCTAACTTATTTAGGAAGAATTGAATGCTTTGGATTTTTCTATGAAATTTTCTCCTTATGCATTTGTTTGAATAAAAGTCCCACATAACTAATTTTCAAAATCATCAAAAAAAATAATAAAACAAAACCAAATATAGAGAAAAGAAAAAATGGAGAAAAAGAAGTTTTCTTTTGCAATAAAAGATGGAAAGATTCTTAAAGGAAATAGCGATTACTATTAGGAAAAAGCTCATCAAATACCTTCATACGTTTCCAAATACTTTCATTCCCTAATCACTTAAATGATTTAACTTATTTACTATAGCCATTCAAGGAATGTGAGTTTGAATTTATTCTTGACATAAAAGCGTGATAACTTTTTCTTGGGCAAGGAACAAAAGAGGTTAATTTTAAAAATTCATTTTGAATTTCAAAAATTATGTAAGATGCTCTTTTAAAATTTCAATTGGTAATTCAATGTGTGTTAAAATTTTGCTATGACCATAGACGCAAAAATGCTTAAACTTTTTCTTTTAAGTAACCCTTGTTTCACGTCTTAATGTACATTGATTAAAAGAAACAAAATCCCTTTTTGCCTAAGATAATTTATTTCATACCTTTATACCTTTTCTCTTTCTTTTACCAAGAAAATACCAAACAATTTGAAACCCAAAAAGCCTTTTTGAACTATGCGATCAATCACATACAACTTGATTTTTACCATCATAAAAATCTTGAGTGAAAAATAAGATGGGGCATCACAAAAAACAAAATAAAATAAAAATAAAAAGATGCATTTTGTTTCATTCTTCAATAATTTGCTCATTTAACCAAGTTATCATGTTTGAAATAACAAATGGCTATCTTTTTCTATCATTCTCATATAAAAAAATTATCCACTGGCTACCCATTTGAGCCTATTAAATTTTTTGCTCCAAAATAAACCCCGACCAAGAATTGTCTTCTACATTAAGGGCAAAGTAAGGACACCTTCAAGAAACCAACTTCAAGGAAAGTGAAAGGGTCTAACATACCCTTAAGAGATGAGAGTCTGGGGCAAAAGTGAAAAAGATTTCAATTGGAATCCCAAGAGTTCAAGAAAGTAAATAGCTAAAGATAAAGTTAGGTGTTTCCAAGGAAGAGAAAAGAAAGCAAAAACATGCATCTTGGGGATAAGAATCTAAAGCTTCAATTAGAATCCCAAAATGAAAAAAAAATGAAAAACGTGAATAAAGTTGCTAAAGTTAAAGCCAGATGTTTAAAAAAAAAAAAGCAAAGAAAGAAAGCTAAAGAATACTCTTTAGGATCCTTGGCCTAATTATCTTAAATAACATATTTTTAAGCCAATTTATCCATTCCTTCATAACGCTAAATCTCGACCTACATTATATACCTTAAAATGTCAATTTTGATCAAATATGGACATTTGGATTAAAGAGCTATGTCCTTGAAAATTTGTATATACTTGTTATTAATTTGGCTTAACAAGTTCTTCAATATTAAAAAATATAGCTCTAAAGTAAAAACCTCAAAAGGACAATTTAGAGCAAAAGTCATTCTTGAAGCTCCAAAGTAATTTTAAAGTTTCAAGGTTTTATCCAAAATAAAAAGCCTCATACAAAACCTTTTGAAGGGTCAATACCCATTAAAGACTTTGCATTTCATTGAATGGTGAAAATTAAAGAAAACCAGCCTTTTTTTATTCCCAAATCTTATCTAAAAAGTAATAGCTAGTTTTGACACACATTGAAGTATTACATTTTCAATAAAAGAAAAGTGTTTTAAAAAATTATCTCTTTCATAAGCCTAAGAGAAATCCTTGTAATCCTCATCGATTTTTCCATGAGATATGCCCACTAGTGAAAAGAATTAAACTGTCAATTACCTTAATCCAAAAGCATTTCAAATAGTATTCATTAATTTTCAAGAGATTCAAACATCATGAGTTTTAAATTTTATTATTGATTATAAAGGTACATTATATGGGACAATTTTGTAATCACTTTTAAAAATTTCAAAAATTATTTGAGCATTTTGTACGTAATACTAAGATCATATTTTGTAAAAAGTAAATATTGAAAACTTGAACAAAGATTTTTCAAAAAAAAGCAAAAAAAGTCTTCGTATTTGCATAATGAGAAAGACATTTGATTTGTAAATGAAAAATAAAAAAAAAGACATTTACAGTTGCATCATTTACCTGTGCATCATGAAAGATATATTCGCATTTGCATCACTTGCATTAACTTCACTTGCATGTGCATTATGAGAAAGATATTTGCATTCCATTATCTGCAGCATAACCAAGGCATTCATATTTTCATCACAAGAAAGATATTAACATTTGCATCATAGAAAAAGTATTTGTAAGGGCATTTACATAAAAAGAATATTGGTATTTGCATTGTGAAAAAGTCATACATATTTGCATCAAGCATTCACATAGACATTCGCATTTGCATCATTTGATAGAAATAGACATTTGTATCATGTTTGTTTTTATTAACTTTGTAAACATTAGAAAAAAAAGAAAAACAAAGAAAATAGCAAAAAAAGAAAAAAGACAAAAAGAAAAAGGGAAGTTTTTCATGAAAAAATGAGAAAAAGAGAAAATAGTTTGACAGAAGACCAAAATGTCAAAAAAGGTTAAAGAGTTGAAAGAAAATGAATATGTAAAAAGTTGAAGGGTTGTGGAAAAATGAGTCAAAAAGTTGAGATATGATGTAGGGTAAGATTTTAAGCCTAGTTAAGCTAGCACCCCAACTTAACTATAAGACCTTCGAGCAAAATATTTTAAATTTCTAAAGTTTCAATGCCTCTGATATGAGGAGCGCTCAAAGATATTGAGATTTGTAAGATCTCTGGGCATAATCTTTAAGATTTCTGGGTGTAATCTCTAAGTTTTTTGAGCAAGATTCATAAGTCTTTCGAGCTGAATTTATTTTAGTTTCAAGATTTATAAGACCTCTAGGCATAATCTTTTAAGACCTCCGAGCATAATCTCTAAATCCTCCAGACAGGATTCGTAAGTTTTCAAAGCTGAATCTATTTTAGTTTTAAGATTTGTAAGACCTCTGGATATAATATTTAAAGACTTTTGAACGTAATCTCTAAGTCCTCCAGGCAAGATTCATAAGTTTTTTTAGCTGAATCTATTTTAGTTTCAAGATTTGTAAGACCTTCAGGCAAAATATTTTAAATTTAAAGTTTCATTGTCTCTGGTCAAAAGAGTTTTTTAAATTTGAAGTTTGTTGCCTTTGGTCAAATGAGTCATTTAAAGTTTCATAGCCTCTGGTCATAGGAGCTTTTTAATTTTAAGATCCTCTGGTTAGAGGATTCTATCAAAATTAGGCATGATTTGTAAGACCAAACCTTTCAAATTTTTAATTTAAAGTTTTGTTGCCACTAGTTAGAAAAGTCATTTAAAGTTTCGTTGCCTCTGGTTAGAAGAGCCTTTTGAATTTAAAGTTCATTGCCTTTAGTCAGAGGAGCTTTTTAACATTTAAAGTTTTTTACTTCTAGTCAAAGAATCTTTTTAACATTTAAAGTTTGTTGCCTTCGATTAAAGGAGCCTTCATTGCCTCTGGTTAAATGAACCTTTTAAATTTAAAATTTGTTACCTCTAGTCGGATGAGTCTTTTAACATTTAAAGTTTCGTTGCCTCTAGTTAGAGGAGCCTTATGAATTTAAAATTTCATAGCCTCTATTTAGAGGAGCCCTTCAAATTTTCTTTTGAAAAAAAGCTTTATGTTCAATGTTTCATCATTCGTAAATGTTTGCCCAAACAAAATTGGTGTCTTGTCTTTGCTTTATTCCTAATTCTTAAAAATAAGCAAAGTGGGGTAGCTATAGGTACCAATTTTGTTTGATATAATTTTGTTTATATTATTATTATTATTATTATTATTATTAAAAAGATGAAGAAAAAGTAAAAAATTTTTGTTTTCAACTTTGGTAGCTAACACTGCCTAACTTGGCAGCTTGAAATTAGATAACCAAAAGTCACCAGACAAGCTTCTAAAATTTTCCACAAAAGATCCCAGGAGATTTGGGATTTGGATCCCAAAGACTCCATAAATAGAGCCAATTTTTGCAAGTAGAAAGGAAAATAGCAAGAGAAATGAAAAAGCCTAGGGTTTCTGTAAAAAAAAACAAAAAGAAACAAGAAACACAAAAGCAATAAAAAAAAAACACCTCTATCCTTTTAATGAGGAACCAATAGCAAACACAAAAAAAAAAAAAAAATCCAAAAACACAAAAAGACCCCTCAAGAATGAAATTCTGAATCTATGAGGTTTAAGATTTTTTTTTTTGAAAATTCTAGTTTTGAAAGAGTGTTTAGAAAACAAAAAGGATCAATTTGGGATTTTTTTTTGGAACTTTTAAAATTTTTTAAGTCATCAAAAATTGAAAAAGTTTAAATTTTTCGATGATTGTTGAATTTTTCAACAATTGAAAATTGGAAAGTTGGTTGGAATATGTGATTTTTGAATTTTTTGACATAGCTTAAAGTTTTCGACCACCAGTGCATAGCGACGATTGTCTGAAAATTGGGTAACTACAATGGTCGATGAGAGAAATTTTGAGTTTTAGAGAGATAAGCTTTGAGGTAGAGAGAGGGGGGAATGGAGAAATTAAAAAAAAAAGATTTTGGCTTATTTAAATGATGCCAAAACAACATCATTTGGGCATCTAACTTGCGTTTGACCCACCAAGATCTGCGCGTCAACCCACGTTACGACCAGACTCATTTGGCAACTTTTCCCTTTTTTTATTTTTTATTTTTAATTTTAATTTTATTTATTTTGTGTTGATTTTATGTTATTTTTTATTTTTTATGTTACTATTGTTATTTTATATTATTACTAGTAATAATGTTTTTAGAAATAAATAAATAAAATAACAATAAAACTAAAAAAAAAATGGACCTAAAAAATGTAATATGCAAAATAATAATAATAATAACAACAACTATTTAAGGAAAATAAAATTTTATTACAAACAAAAATATTATTTAAATTTCACCAAAGTATTGGGATAATTTAAAAAATCATTTTTGCTAAATAATAATAATAATAATAAAATTATAAAAAAAGATAAATAAAAGAAAATTGATAAATTATTTAAATTAATCTTTTAAATGTAATTTTTAAAGAAAACTAAAAGAGTTTGGTTTTCTTTAATTATTGCAAGTAAAAATATTTTTTAGATTTCACCATAGAGTTGAAATAATCCAAAATCATTTTTACTAGAACAAAGGTTTATTTAAACAATGTAAAAAAATAAAAATGAAATAATGATAATAATCAATATTTTGAATAAATATTTTTAGAAAAATGTAGAAAATTGAAAGAGTTCGATTTTTTTAATACAAGCAAAAGATAAATATCTAGATTTCACTAGTGAGTCGGGATGATATAAATTTTGTAAAATAAAAAAATAATAAATAGTAAATAATAACAATACAATAATAAAAAATACAATAAAAATTAATTAATTAATTAATGAAATCCCTTAATTATTATAAAAAAATTATTTAGGATTTCATCAGAATGTTGGGATGATTATAAAACTTGTCCAAATTTTTAGGATTTCATTGAAGAGTTAGGATATTCTTAAAATTTATTTAATAAAATTTGAGAATTTATCAAAGAGTTAGGATGTCCCTAAGGTTATCTTATTTTATAAATAAAATATCTTATGATGAGATTTCAAGAATTTTATGAATGGTCAATTTTTTTGAAATATTTTCTAAATAAAAATGTTTTATAAATTTTGCCAAAGTGTTGGAGAATTTATAGACTATGGAAATAATAATAATACTAATTTCACAACAAAGGAAAATTTTTTTCATAAATAAATTTTAGGAAATTAAATTTAAATATATAAAAAAAAACTACATCATTAAAATTAAAAGATTACACATATTTAATTGGTATTGTTTTTTGAACGGGTGACGAGGGTGCTAACTTCTTCCTCACTTGTAACCATAGTCTCAGACCCAACTCTGATTTCGTAGTCCTAAACTTCTTTTAGTAAATCTTAATTAATTTTAAGATTTTATTAAAAGATGATATTTTGGGTGGCCAATCACACCCTACAAAAAGATTGGTAGTGACTCTAAGAATTTTTACGAAGTCTAGCGATCAAGTCCCATTCGACAAAAAATCATTATGACAGAGGGTGTCAACTTCAAAATCCAAACTGGGTTAATTAAACCAAGCTTAGCCTCGAGCTTGGATTTTGATAGTGTCAACTTCCAAATGTAGATTGAAGTGGTTAATACGGTATACTAAATTTTGTATGCAACTATTATTATGATGAGAAATAGGAATCGTATTTTGATATCTGAAACATGATGATGGTGAATTTTTTATCCATTTATACTCAGTCGAAGACTCACTTGCAAGTGCTAAGACACTTTGTCTTGAAGCTAGTTTTTGTTTTACAGCCTCTTAGATTTATTTATTATCTCATTTACTATGTGATAATAGATTAGTTCGAATCAAATCAGACTCAATTTGATTTTTTTAAATAATGCATACAATTATGATTTTTCAAAATCTTATTTGAATTCAAATTGAATTTTCATACGATTCGATTCGATTCAAATTGAATTCTACAGATTTGGTTTGATTTGTCGATTTTTAAATTTAAATTTTTTTATTTTTATAGATAATTTGAATTTGAATTTTAGTATATTTAAATAAGTTTAAATCTACAATCGAAAACTCAAAGTACACAAAAACTCCATAGGTTAAGTAAGACTCGCCAAACTCCTAAGAGATATGGATTTCTCATGGATAAGGATGAGTTTATCATAGATGATAATGCTACTACCTATCAAGAAGTAATGTTGGACATTAAGTTTGAAAAATGGCATGAAGCCATGAAATCCAAAATGGAATCTATGTATGCAAACCAAATATGGACTTTAGTGGAACCACCCGAAAGGATAAAACCTATAAGGTGCAAATAGGTTTTCAAGAGGAAAACCAACATGGAAGAAAATGTACAAATGTACAAAGTTAGGCTAGTTGTAAAAGGTTATAATAAAAAACAATGAGTTGATTTTGATGAAACTTTTCACCAATAGTCATGTTAAAATCTATTAGGACTTTGCTTGCTATTACCATTTACCATGACTATAAAATATGGCAAACGGATGTCAAAATGACATTTCTTAATGGGAATTTGCAAGTGGATGTATACATGACACAACCCGAGGGTTTTGAATCCAAGGATAATGCCAACATGGTGTGTAAGCTTCAAAGGTCTATTTATGGACTTAAGCAAGCATCAAGGAGTTGGAATATCCATTTAGATGAAGCAATTAAAGAATTCAAATTCATAAAAAACATAGATGAACTTTGTGTATACAAGAAGACAAGTAGGGGTACAATCATTTTAATAATGCTAGATGTGGATGACATATTGCTTATGGGAAAGGATATAACAATGCTACAATCTACTAAGATTTGATTATCAAAGAAGTTCTCCATGAAGGATTTAGGAGAAGCAACATATGTGCTGGGCATAAGGATCTATAGAGATAAATCACATAGGTTACTTGATCTCTCACAATCCGGATACATAGACAAAGCGTTAAATGGGTTTACTATAGAAGAATCCAAAAGGGGATTCTTGCCAATGTCGTATGGCATAAATCTTTCTAAAGACATATGTCTTAATACATAAATTGAAAAAGATTGCATGAATAAAGTTCCCTATGCTTTGGTAATTGGATCCATTATATATGCATTGCTATGCACAAGGCTTGATATCTCATATATTCTAAGCATAACAAGTAGATATCAAGCAAATCTAGGTGAATGTCATTGGAAAGTCATGAAAACAATCCTTAAGTTCTTATGAAGAATTAAGGATGTGTTTCTTGTTTATAGTAGAGCTGAACTCCTAGTTTAGGGTTATTCTAATGCGAGCTTTCAATCTGACTAGGATGATAGTAAGTTTCAAAATGGCTATGTTTTTACTTTGAATGTTAGAGCATTGAGTTAGAAAAGTTTCAAACAGAGCACCATTGCAGACTCTGTAACCAAAGTTGAATACATCATTGCATTATATGTTGCAAAAGAGGCCATCTGAATTAAAAAGTTCATAATTGAACTAAGTATCGTTCCTAGCAGTGTTGATTTGATAACAGTAATTTGTGACAACAATTGGCAATCTTTCAAGCCAAGGAATCAAGTTCTCATAAAAAATCCAAACATGTATTAAGGTAATGTCATTTTATTAGAGATTTTGTTTCTAATGTGATGTTAAAATTGAATGAGTACCGAATGAGGATAATATTGTTGATCCTTTTACTAAAACTTTAACCCAGTAGCAACATGATAGGCATGTAATCAAATATGGTATTAGATATATGGATGATTGGCCTTAGTGCAAATAGGAGATTCTTGGTATTTGCCCTTTAAGTTGAATTATTTTTTGGCTAAAACATTTTCATACTTGTGATGTTTTGATATCCGATATCTTATAAATGGTCTTGTTTATTTATTATTGATCTTATTTACATATATTCTATTATTGATGCTTATATGATAAAGTCCTCAAAAAATAAATAAAATTTTGCAAGGAAATTAAAATAAGATTTTAATAATGAGATCATTATTGCATAAAAGCTATATGTTCCAAAAGCAGTTCTTAGTTGATGCTATATCAATAAGAAGATATTAACAAAAGTTGTTGAGACTAGCACATGGTTATACTCTTACTTATAAAGCAAGTAACTAATCTCATAGGTTGAAATTTGGATAATTATTAATAAAGTCAAAAGGTTTGATTCATCCATAGCCGAATGTGAAGGTTCATAATACTTATATTTATTGCCAACATGCTAAAAAACTTAATGGGTCACACACAATAGGACTATTTTGAAATATTAAAATTTGGATAAATTAAGTTGGACTTAATTTGGTTTTGATGACATCAAAAGATAAAGGAAATAAAATAAGAGAAAGAAGCTTTCCTTGTTTAAAAGCATTTGGCCAAGCATGGGGATTTAATTGGAAATATGCAACTCATGTATTAACTTAGTTGTAGCTGAATATCCCTTTATAAAAAAACATGATGCCTTGGAAACATCATGTTATGTCAATATAAGTTTGAACAGATTCTCGATTCTATTCGGGATCATTAAATAACTTAATTGGGTTTATTGAGTAAATTTTGTACTAGATCATTTTAGATTTTATCAAATTTTTAATTTTATTTATTTTCATTTATTATTATTTTTTTCTTTCTTCTATTTACCTTTTTTTTTCTTTTTTCTTCCCTCTGGTCTTCAATGCATTAAATACATCGAATTTCAGCTGCCTGCCAACCAACTCCCAACTCTTTTGCTTGACTTTAAAGCCCAAATTTTAGAACCCTAGCCTCCTTGCTTGACTTTACACTTATGACAGGCCCAAAAGTTCACAACAATCCCAGAGTATTTGGAATTTGATTTCTAGATTGGCTCTATAAATAAAGATAATTCATAGAGAATAGAGGACACATGTAGGGAAATTTTGATCGAAGAAAGGGTAAACAAAAATCCCTATGGCGATTCTGTGAAAATACACACAAAAAGACTATCCACATCCCCTTTTGGCAAACCAAAAAGAAAATTCAGCTAAAAAGAAAATTTTTGAATTGGATGGTTTGAGAATTTTTTTTTTTTAGAAATAGGTTAAAAGATCAATGAGAACATTTTGGGTTTTTTTGAGATTTTTTTGAAATTTTTAGGTCGTTGGAATCTAAAAAAATTTGAATTTTCTTGTGACTGGTGAAAATTTTCAATCATCAAAATATGAAAAGTTAGCTAGGATTTGAAAATTTTTATTTTAAAATTTTCAGTGTTAGTTAAAGATTTCAGCAACAACACTTTGGCGATAGGGTCGAAATTAGGGTTTTACAATAGTCAATGAGGGGAAAATGTTTTTTTAAAGAAAGGCTATAAAGTTGTAGAGAAAAAAAATATGATTTAAGCTTTTTATACACTTCTAAAATGACGTCGTTTTGGACATCAGACTTGCACTCAACTTGCACCAAATCTGCTTGTGAAGCTGTAGGCAACCCGACCCTTTTATAAATTTTTTTTGTCTTTTTGTTAGGATTTTTATTATTTATTTTTACAATTATTTAAAAAAATTAAACAAAAATAAATGATTAGTTCGAGTAATAGTTTTAATAAAAAAAATATAAAGTAAAAAATGAATAGGAACTTTTAATCTAAAATGAAAAATGATTAAATCCTAAAAAAGCAATTATTAAGGAAAATGGAAAGAGTTTTATTTTCTTTAATTGTATTGGTAAAATTATTTCTTGAATTTCTCTAAGGTGTTGGGATAATTCTAGAAATTATTTTTCCTAAAAAAATAAAATACTACAAATAATAAACAAGTTGAAAATAATGGATTGTTTAAATAAATCTTTTAAAATGTAATTTTTAAAGAAAATTGAATGAGTTCAATTTTTTTACTTATTGCAAGTAAAAAATATTTTTGGATTTTACCAAAGAGTTGAGATAATTTAAAAATTATTTTTACTATATAAAGATTTATTAAAAAAAATCAAAAGACCAAAATGAACAAATAAATAACGAAAATAAAGTAAATAAAAATGCTTATTTGAAAAAGAATATTTTGAGTGGAAAATTGAAAAGTCTTATTTTCTTTAATTATTAACAAATAAAAATGAATTTTAGGGTTTAATAAAACATATATAATTTTTATTTTTAATTTATATAAATTTGAATTAATTTATCTATAATTCACATATGTATAAAAATAACAAAATTATATATATGAGAATTTAGGTTAGGCCTAGCTTGGGCTTTAAATCCTTTGTCTAAGGCCCGACCTTAAATTTAAATGGATCTAAAAATTGTATCCAAGCCCGTTTAACGGATTTTTTTTTCTAAGCCCTCTCAAAACTTGATGGGCTTTCGAGTTTGGGTAAGTAATTTAACCCTTGAACAAGTCTATTGGTAAGGAATTTTATTTTTATAAATAAATAAAATTAAAAAAAATACCTAATCTTTGAGTTGGCTAAAAAATGGCTTGGCTGTAGACACAAGGCACAACATAGTGCTTAGAGGCTCATGGCCTAGCTTGGTAGCTTGATGATTTAGCAAAGGCGTGGGTTTTTAGGTTAGCAGCACAGTCGGGTTGAGATGTAGGTCAACATGTATACCTAGGGCTACCAAAACTATATCATCCCCACTTAATATAAAAGCCAAAATTTTTTGATATTTCACTTTTCCCTTCTCTCTGTTCCCTTTCTCTTTTCTCTCCTTCTTTTCCATTTTCTCTCCCTTTTCTCTAATTTTTTCAATTTTCAATCACCAAAAAATTCAACACTTGTCAAAATCTCAATAAAATCTTTTATGATTAGTTGAAACTTGACTAGGATATGGAAATATCAGTTGAAATTTGGATTGCTCATTAAAAAGTTCATCAAAAATTGGGATTTTCATAAAAAAACTCGTTAGAATCTTTAATCTTTGTTGGAATCTCACAAAAAAATTTAACTTTTTTCTAAAAAATTTCAGAAAATCTCAATTTTAGGGATTTTGACTATCAAAATTTTCAATCACAATATTTTTCTTGAAATTACACCAAGACACCTCCAAATCTATGAATCAAAACCTAACAAATCTAACTGAATTTAAAGTCATCATTGCCTAAATCTTTACTCTTAGATTTTGCTCTAATTATTGTGTTCATGATTGCTATGTGTTGTTGTTGTTGAATTCTTGGATATTTATAGAGAAAAATTATAAGAATTTCGACTTATCTAAGATTAAATTTCTAAAATATTGAATTATCACAAAACCTATATTCAAAACAAATCCTAATCCCAATCCAATTCTAATGAGGCGGGCATTATCAATAAGAAATAACATTAGCGGATCCTTTTTTATATTTTTATTCAGTTTTTATCTTCCATTTTTTTTATCTTTTTTGCTTTTTTGGGGAAAGATAAATAATAATAATAAGACAAATGAGAAAAAAAAACAAATAAAAAATAAGATAAGATAAAATTAAGATAAATAAAATAAAATAAAATAAAAATAAATGAATAAAATAAAAGATAAAAAGGATAATATAAAATATTGACAAATACTCTTGTAAATATAAAGATAAAACAAAAAATAAAAACAAAAAATGAAATAAAATATAAAGGTTGGACCCTTAAGCTTGAAATTAGACCGAGTACAACTAACTTATACTATAAACTAAATGGGTGTCTAAAGGGTGAATCTACCATCCCTAGTGGTAGAGTAGGCTTGGGATTGTTGTTTTAATATAAAATTTTTGGGGAATTTATGGTTTTTCAATTACTTCTAGAGGAGTAAATGAATCAAATTATTTGAAAATAATTCGAGTTCAATTAAAATAACTCAAGCTAGAGCTATTTGAGTAATGAGTTAAGTCTAATTTAAATAGTTTAATATTTGATTCAAGAAACTTGTGAGCAAAATTAAAAACTTTTTTAATATATTTAATGTATATGTACAAGTAAATGATAAAAATATAATGTTTAATATCAATATTCATAATTTTATCAAATTTAATTGAACCCATTGAACTAAGCTCGAAAGGTTGAATTAAATTAAAAGTTGATAATTTTATCGAGTTTAATCAAACTTATCGAATCAAGTTAGAATGACTGAATTAAATTACTAATTGACTTTGATTATGATAAAATTTGATTGAACTCGAACTAAATTTTGAATCTTAAATTTTTGAGTCAAACTAAGCTATAATTTATTTATTCGATGTCGATTACACTCATAGTTCCTTTGTCCCTTTGTAAACCGGTTCTGTTTAGAGAGTAATGAAAATCGGATGCTAGGATTTTTGGGATTTGGCTATTGCTAGTAACGTGGGGATGAGAAGGGGCAGTGGTGAAAGGGGAAGTAGGGTACAGGATCAATATGGCTAGAAAGGCAGTACTCGCACAACATCAGCTGCCCATTTTTTAGCCTTTTTAATTAAAATTTTTTGTTCGGTTTTTTTAATTCAAAAAATGGGCTTAATTCGTGGTTTGGGCATCGAAAATTTTGGGTTGATTCAATGAACATAGTCTAAAATCTCGATATTGGGTTTAAAAAATAATTGGACTTAATGAATTGGAATTTAATTTTAATTTGGACTCTTCTAAACGGATTACATCTCATGACTTATAAGAACTCAAATATTCAATTAGTAAATCTTTAGTTCAGAACAATTCAAAGACTCAAAAAAGAACTTGAAACCGGTTTGGTAGAAGTTGAACCTAAACTGGAAGGAAAAAAAAATTAGATAAAGTTTAGTTGGTGAAATTTTTAAAGTTTTTTTTTTATATTAAAAATGATTAAATAAAAATTTAAATAAGAAATAAAATTAATAAATTAAAAATTTTATTACATGCATAAATATTCAAATTTTAAAAAATTTTAATAAATTCTTTAGATAAAATTTTTAGTAAAAATTTTAACAAAATATTTATTGTTAAATAAATATTTATTAAATTTATATTATAAATATAATTTTTTATAATCTTTTTATATAATATTAATTTTCACATAAAATTCAATCAATTTAAATTTTTTATTAAATTTTTAAAAAAAATAACTTCACAAATTTCATTTAAAAAATTTTATCCAAAATTTCCAAAGCCGACTGGTCTCGAATTATTTTTGAGACGTGCGTTCATTAGACCGTAGAAATTTCGGTGTCTACAGTACTATACATGTCAAAACTCTGTCATGCAAAGTGATTAACAGGGAGACCGATGCATTGAATTTCACTTATTCAGGATAAATAACTGTTCGCATAAACAGGAACGTAAACAATACTTGGTTACAGCCGAGACAAACATAGACTGATTCGTGCTACTGCTATTTAAATAGAAAAACCGGGCGTCCTACGGAGTTTCCTTGTTGTCGCATCATGGAGATTTTGGATTCAAATTCTTGAAATTTTTGTTGCACTTCTCTTTGCCCTTCTCTGAGGCTTTCTTGGTCCTCACAAATCATTGCCATCTCTGCTTTCAATTCTCTCATACTGATCTTTCTTTTTCCCCTCTTTCCTCCCTGACCCTGAGCAACCAAAGTTGTACAAAAAAAAACACATAAGAAAGCCAAATCTAACATTAGAATATCACACAACAACACTAATAAACAAAAAGAAAACAATTATGAATTGGGTTTCTCCTTATATACCATTTGCTTTGTCTTTTCAGGGGTGGTGGTGCTCTCTCCCTCCATTTTTCTTATACTTGTTTCTCAGCCTTAAGGACTACCCTCAATCTCCTCAAAGTCTTCTCTCACCGATCTTTGGTGCCCAAACTTAGTTCTATATATAATTACAAGTCAAAATACCGATTGGGCAGCGTCGCAGTCGAAAGGGTCGCGCGATTTCTTTCGCTCTTGTAAAAGAAACCGGTTGAGTCGCGCGATTTTCTTTCTTATATGGTTTAATAGCGTGGCAGATAGAAAAACTCGTAATTTGGTCTAGCGCTTCATTTTTAAGATCTGACGTTTGGGCCCCATTCATTGTCTTTGTCCGAAATAAAAAAAGCTTCTAAGTTTTGTAGTATTCAAAGATTCTTAAAGAATTTAAAAATATCAGAATTAAAATATTCTTCTAAATCTCAATACTAACATTCAATCTGAATCTGAGGAGTTAATGATTTTACATATTTATATTTATATTTAGCATATTTTACATATTAATTTTACATATTTATGTTTATATTTAGCATATAGTATCAACAATTGAGTTCCCCACTGTTTCAAAATCATCCCATCATCATATTTTAGACAAAGTTCCCCTAAAAAATTTGGCATACTTTGCCATGTACTCTATAACCTCAGTAAAGGGGATGGTGACTTTCAGGTTTTTAAAGATTTCGATAAATCTTGCAAACTACTTATCTTCCTTTTGCAATTGAAACCTTTCTGGAAATGGGATTGTTGGACGGACCGGTTGTAGTTGAACTCTTTTTGTGGGTAGCTCTTCTCCTTTGCCATTTACAATAATCTCCTTTACTAGTTCCTTGAAGGTAACTTTTCAGGTGGCTGGTTGCTCAGCTAAGGTTTTTCTGCTTCTTAAGTTTCGGGCAACGATCTCTTCTTGTGTTGGATTATTAGTAGGATGACTAAAGAGATCCTCAGCTAACTGGTTGAGTTAAAGTTCTAAGCTTCCAAGGGATTCAGTTTGATTTTGTAAGATGGTTTTTTGAATCTGAACCAGTTGGGAAACTACTTCTTCAAAGATGATGATTCTTAATGGATTGATTGGTGTTTGGTGTATTGGACTGTTTCTATCCTAAATTGGCATTTATCAGTGGCATGTGGTCCTTCACAAATTTCATAAGTAATACCGATTGGGCAGCGTCGCAGTCGAAAGAGTCGCGCGATTTTCTTTCGCTCTTGTAAAAGAAACCGGTTGAGTCGCGCGCTTTTCTTTCTTATATGGTTTAATAGCGTGGCAGATGGAAAAACTCGTAATTTGGTCTCGCGCTTCATTTTTAAGATCTTACGTTTGGGCCCCATTCATTGTCTTTGTCCGAAATGAAAAAAGCTTCTAAGTTTTGTAGTATTCAAAGATTCTTAAATAATTTTAAAATATTAGAATTAAAATATTCTTCTAAATCTCAATAATAAGTCAATTGTGAACATTCAATCTGAATCTGACGAGTTATTGATTTTACATATTTATATTAATATAAGTTTATATTTAGCATATACTATCAACAATTGAGTTACTACTATGACTTAGCCTGACCTAAAATAAATAATTCAGTTAATACATTTCATAAAATTATAAAAATTACAAAATATATTATTCTTTTCATTTTAAATTGAATGTTTATTTTGACCTAGCTTAAATAAACTAATTGTTATAACCATAACTTTTTATAATATTATTTTTTGAAGATGCGATTTTAAAGCTTTCGAAACCTAATTTATTTTATTACATTGATTTTTTAAGAATTAATGGTCAAAATTGGTCTCATTTTATAAATATATATATATATAAACAAATTTGAACATTCAATTTGGTCACAGTTAATCTTTTATTTTAAATTCATTTTTACATCTATAAGAAATTACTTAGTAGTTTCACTCTTGCATTCCACTCGGCACCCTAGTGGGTTTTTCGCTTATTGTTCTACCTTATCGTTCTACAATCAGTCGATAGCAGTGGATAAAACGCAAGTTCTCATTCGATCAATCTTTTTTTGTTCCTAAATGCTTTATAAATCTTCATATTTGAGCTTTTTTTTTTTTTTTCAGAAAAAGAAACTGAATTATTTTGTTTAAAAAAAAGCCACAAGAAAGAGAGACTGGTTAATCAATGGACAATTTCAGAAAACCAAATTATAATGGAAGTTGTGTGGGTGAAGTCATCGGAGAAGACATCCTTGAAAGCCCTCACAGCAGCTGCTGTAACTCATGTAAGTGTTAATTATGAGATTTATGCTTCCTGAGCTAAAGGATAAGCAATAATTCAAGTTTCAATGACTTAGAAAATAATTAGTTAGAAAAATTTAATTGAAAATAATTGTTATAATTTACAATGTATTGTTATAATTGTTATAATTAGTTAATTCAATTTTGTAATTATTTCGAGAATTGAATTTTTTTGGCCCTTTCTTTTTGCTGTTAAAACTTAAAATTAAAATGAACTGAAATTTTGTATAAGATTTGAATACATATAATTCACAGGCACCCATCTCAAGTGGCATACAACAGGTAACGGCATATTTTATATTTTGTTAGATTAAAAAGCATATAAAGCTATATTTTATATATTACTAAATTGTTCTTTCATAGTTTATTTATTGACAAAATGCTTGTCAGTATTTCATCAAGTTTTTTCAACTTTTAATAGCGAAAATAGATATGCATTCATCTGAAATGTTATAATTTCCATAGATCACGGTACGAGGGAAGTTCTACTACAACACCTTGATGAAGATCAATCTAATCAAGTTGATGTCTCAAAATTACTTGCTCCTAATTCTGCCCTAGAAAAGGCTGAAACGAAAAGAAAAATAAATAAAGCATATAGAGACAGATGCAAGGTAAATCAGTACCTTTTGTTTCCTTTTGGTAACAAGGAAATTAGAAAGGGAAAAGGAAAGAAAAATGTTTAAACTAATGCTTGAGTTACAAAAATAACACGTGTTGTTATGAATCTTAGCCATTAGACTGAAAAATTTTCTATCCCTCCCCTTTTCGTCCTCCCGACTAAATATAATACCCGTTTTCTATGATTGAATACTTACTACTATAACCTTGCTTAATTTCTAATAATATGTAGAAAGAAAAACTACAAATGGCACAGGGCTTGTTGACTCTTCGTGAAGAAAATAAGCATCTAAAGGTAGAGAACGAATCTTTGAAGAAGAAGAATGCTTCTATGAATCCAAAGTTGCAATCTGAAACGAAAGAGTTAAACGAGCTTAAAAATCGTCTGGACTACTTGAAATTTGAGAATAAGAAGCAAAATACTCTTGAACAAATACTTTCAGACATTGTTGTGAGTCTCTCTTTCTTTTTTTTCATGCACACATACACACAAAAAATGCATTCATGCATTTTATTTTCGTAAATTAGATTAAGATTTTACTTTTATTTTGTTAATTTTTATTATCATTATTTTTTTTTTGTCATTCAAGGGGGCTGAGCCTTACATTAAAAGAGAGGAGCAAATCTCAACCTTGACGTCTTTTTTAAAATTATCTTAACCACTAGGTCAAGTAGCTGAAGACTATTATTTTAGAAGTAAATCATTATCTTCTTAGGAAATCAACTCAATAATATAATTATAACTCTTTTTCACGTAAAAGATGCATCTTATTATTAATGAATAACTTTAATTGAAATAAGTTAAAATGACAATTTAAAAACATTAACAAAAATGTCTTTTTTCATTAATAAAAAGTTTTACACAAAATCCATACATATATATGCATTTATTATATTTGTTCGCAAATACATGTTTTAAGATTAATATATTATATATGTTACTATTGTAAATCAGTAATTAATTAAAGCTTTTCTTTTGGCTTTTTATTTTATTTATATATATATATATATCTAAAATAACGGTTTCCTGATCTATTATCCGTTGGTTTTAGATTGGATGTCAGTCCTAAAATTTAATAATTAGATGATAGTTTTGTGTTCTTAATTATTAGTGTAATTAGGTACTAAAGTCTACAATCTTTTATTCTTATACTTTTAAATTATTCTATATTGGCGAACCTTTCTTTTTGACCATTTGTCTCCTTTGTGCTATGCAAATATATATGTGATTTATGATTAATTTCAAATTATAGATTTATTGATATTAATTTTGGAACCATCTACAGGTCAATCTTGTTTCGTGCCAGGAAAATCAGAAGCTTAAAAATGAAAATTTTCAATTGAGAGAAATGGTTAAACTAAGTGCTGAGCAATTAGAGATTGTGGAGGAGAATGGAAAATTACACCGTGAGAATATGTTACTCAAAGTGCAGATAGATGCTTTATGCGGTAAGATAGTTGATGAAAATAGCAAAAATTGTGGGTATAAATGACTTGGATATATAAGGGGCATTGATATATGTTGCAAAAGGAAACTATATTGTTTCTTTCCAAAAAAATAAAAAGTAATATGCAAATAATATGCTAATTATGTTTGGGTTTGGTTTATACCTTTTATAAAAACAAAAAGCAAATAATAAAAGTATCAACCAAATAAAATCTAAATCTTTCCCTTGCTATTTCTTCATTCTCCAATGTCATCATGTATTTCAAATTCAATTTTCTTCACATGCTTCTTTCACTGCATGTTTGGTTAGATGGAATTAGAATTCCATTGTTTGGTTCATTCTTTTTAGTTTAGAATAGCAATTGTATGGAATGTCAATTTTTTAAAAACAAAGATTATAAATTTTTTACTCTCCCATAAGAATTGCAATTCTTGCCTCATCAGGAATTGAGAATATACTTATCAAACAATTTTTTCCTTATATATTTAATTAATTCTAACTTTGTCCTTACATATTTAATTAATTCTAAATAATTGGATTGATTAATATTATTTTATTTTTATTAATTAAATAATATTAATTATAGTATTTAATTAAAAAATTAATTAATAATACTTTAATTTTAATTAAAAAATATTAAACTATGATTACATTAATACTTAATACTAAAATATTATTAAAATAACATTAAACATTTAAATATTATTAAATTAATATTTAACATGAAAATATTATTAAAATTACCGAACCAATTCAAATAGTTAAGACTATATGAATGATTATTTTAAATCGTTATGACCTTTTCTTTTGTCGTAAAACAATTGTTTTGTTCATACAAGCAATAATACTAATTTAATAATATTTCAAAAATTAATAAGAAATTTAAAAAAATTTTAAAATACTATTAAAATAATATTTAATATTAAATTATTATTTAATTGATACTTAATATAAAACTAATATTAAAACAATATTCAATAACCTGAAATAGTAAAATATTGTTAAATTAATATTTAATATATAAATAAATTTAATATAATATAAATTATTAAAATATTATTAGATTAAGGTTTAATATTAAAATAATATTCAATTTTAAATATTTTTGAATTAATATTTAATATTATTGTAATATTGAAATATTGTTAAAATAATATTAAATCTTAAAATATTAATACATTAATATTTCATATGAAAATATTATTAAAATAATATTCAATCTTATTAAAGTAATATTTTAAATTAATATGATATATTAGTCAATAATATTTAGTGTAATTCAATAATATTTAATTATTAAAATAATATTTATTAAATTATTATTTAATACTATTAAATGAATATTTAATATTAAAGTAATATGAATATAATCTAACACATTAAAATATTAATGAATAATTCTTAAAATAATATTAATATGAAAATATTATTAAATTAATATTTCATATTACAAATAGTATTAAAATAATATAATATATCAAAGAATTATAAAGTTAAATTTAATAATAAAATATTATTAAAATGTGATCAAATTAATATGGAATATTATAATAATATTAAAATATTATGAAACTAATAATTAAGATTAAAATCATAAGAAAATAGTATTAAGATAATATTAAAACAATATTCAATATTATTAAATTAATATTTAATTTTATTAAGTTAATATTTCATATTATTCAATAATATTCTATAATATTAAATTCATATTTAATACTATTACGTTAATATTTAATATTATTAAATTAACATTAAATATTATTGAATTAATATTAATTATATTAATATTTAATATGATTAATTTAATATTAATTAATATATATTTTTATATTAAATTATTAAGAATTTTTATTCTTTTTTATTAATTAATAATTTTTAATAAATTATTTGGGTAAAATGATCTTTTGAACTTGTTTCATCAATATTTTTTGAACTAACCAAAAATATTAATTTTAATTTCTCTTCTATTTCATTCTAATGAAACAAATTTAATAATAAATATTTTATTTTATTTTTCTTATTTTCTATTCCCACATAATATCTAAATTTTCATTTTTTCTCTGTTCTATTCTGTGAACCAAGCGAACCGTCAGTGATTTAGATTAAGCCAATTCTTCTTACACTCACCATCAAGAATTACTGTACTAGATATAATGTTATCCTGATCCTTACACATATGTAATTAAGCACAATATTTTCAGTACCTTAGCGAGTAAATTAACGAGATAATTAAACTCACTCTCAAGGTTATTATAAACCATACCTTTCATATATTACTTCCGTCCTAAAGAAAATTACCTGGATATTGGATTATGTTTATTAAGCTGAATCTATTTGGGTATAGTTTCGTCTTGACTGGAGTCTTGGATTGGGTTTATCTTTCTTGGCCTTTTGGACTCCTTGGGCTAGCCTTTACAATTTTTAATATTCTCAAAAATATTAAGATGATAGGGGCAAGACATCTATTTGATACTGAAAAATTAAGTATTAAAATTTTAATACTAAATACTGAATTTGAGTTATAAAAGCTATTTGATATTTTATTGAAAATTAAATATTGAATATATATATATATATATATATTACTTGATAATTGTGAAGTATTAAATTTTAAAAATTTATCATTTTATCTTATTTTCATTGTAGATAATGAAGTAGTGCTTTTACGGGATAATAATTTAAAAAAATTTAGAAGAAAAATTTATTGAACATTTTCCGCATTAAATAATAAGTAGGTCTATACCTACTTATCTTATTCAACATATTTTGATTGAAAAAATTTTTTTAAGTAAATTTTAAAATGTGTTATCAAACATATCAAAAAAATTAAAATGTTGAAAATTTTCATTTTTAATGTAGTGAAAATTGTCAACAGTTTATCAAACAAGGCCAAACTCTTCTAATTTTACTATGAGGTTTTCAAAATGTTCCGAGGTGTTGAGAAAGAGAAGCGAACTTACCACGAAATAGCCTAACCATTTGAAAAGGTTAATAATCAATGAAATCTACAAGAAAATTGTCCGAATAGATGTTAATAAATGTGGTAGAATGATTAATATTTAGTCAAATTATGATAATGCTTCACATACTTTAATGAATTTTGAAATTTATTCTTTCTATTATAATTCATAAAAATGTAATTTTATATTATTTTAATTTGATAATTTTAATTCAATCACTAACCCGTTAAATTTTTGTCATTAAAACTACTAATATAGCCGTTGATTTGATAACTAAACATTATCTTTGCTGATGTTGAATTAAATTATCGACGTGATGTTGATTTTGTTGACGTGAAATCATAAATAAATAAAATTAGTTATCAAATTGTAAAAATAGTCCTTATACTTACATAAAATTCTTAATTTTAGTCCCTCTAATATAGTTTATAAAAATTTTATTTTTTATACAAATTAAATTTGATAATCTTGATCCAATTATTAATAGGATCAATTACTCTTCTCTTGATTTTGTTGATGTAATAGTTGCTTTTTTAGAAAAATATTTAAAAATTAAAATTTTTTAAAAAATTCAAAAAAATCAGAAAAATTAAATAAAATAAGAAAAAAGTAAAAAAAAAATCTTATTAGTCTATGCTGGACCAGCAGTAAAAATTTTCCAATATTTTTAATTTTTTAAAAAATAATATTTCTTTAATTTTTTAGAAAAATAAAGTTTTAATTAAAATTTTCAAATTTATGAATTATTTAGAATTTTTCTTTATTTCTAAAAAATATTAAATTTAATGGTTTTTCCAAAAATTTCTTTTTTTAAAAAAAAATATTTCTTTTATTTTTAAAAAAATAATATTTCAATTTTGAAAAAATAAATTTCTATTTTTAGAATTTATAAAATTTTAAATAATGAATTTAATGTTTTACAATACTTTAATTTTGATATATTAAATTTAGTACTTTAAAAAATATAAAATCTCCCAAAAATTATACATACCTAAACTTTTATTAAAAAATTCTGATTTTATTAAAAAATAAAATATATATTAATTTTTAAGAAATAAAATATTTCAAATTACTATAAAAATTATATAAATTGAAATTTATTTTTTAAAATGAAATCAATTTTTCATGTAAATTCAAGAAATATTTTTTTTGAAAAAAATTAAAATATTGGAAAAAATAAAAGTTATATTTTTAAAATAAAAAAATTTTTAAATAATTCAAAATATTAATTTTCTTTAAAATTGAAGTTCGATTGTTAAAAAATTGAAGAGTTATGATGTTTTCTAAAAAAAATATTTGAAACAAAATGAAAATTAATGTTTTAAAAAGAATTCTGAAAAAGCCTAAAATTAATATTTATTTTTAATTTTTATATTTTTTAAAAAACTTTTAGATTATTTTTAATTTTCAGATGATTTTCTAAAAATAAACAACAAAGTTATGGGAAAGTAAATGATCACATTAGTAATTAAGCTAATATTATCAAATTCAACTTATATAAGAATAAGATTTTTACGAATTATATTAAAAGAACTAAAATTCAAATTCAAAATTTTGATGATAACTGATTTTCATTTATCTATATTATCATGTCAATAAAGTCAATAACATATCAGTAAAGCCAATGTTACATAATAAGGTCCATGTTTATATTATCAAGTCAATGGCCACGTTAACATTTTTAACATTAAAAATTTGACGGGATTAGAAATTAAACTAAAATTATCAAATTAAAATAGTATAAAGATTATATTTCAAATTTAATTAAAGTATAAGGATCATTATCATAATTTGATCTTGATATTTTAATATATCATAGGAAACAAATGTGAATGAGATAAAAGCTCTACTTTTGAATAAAAATTGGCTAACTTTCGCGAAGTGGAATCGGGGGTAGAAACTACAACCTGAAAAGTCTTGGTAAATTGTGGACAAAGGCTAAAGACGAGCGATGATTTATCAATCGGCAGGCTGGACCAACCAACAGTCTTTCGAATTCTATCTTCTAGCACCGTCCGACAAGTTGTGTGAATATAATCTTAAACAATATTCTTTAACTTTTCCACGAAGGGATCGAGTTGCTATGTGTTTTTTTCTATATATTTCAGGCCATCGAGAAAGTTTTTCTCATATCCCAACATACCAAAAAGGAATATATATTTTGCCAAGTCTTTAATGATAGATGAAGTCTCCACTAGCAATTGGGAAAAAGCCTTCAAGATCATCAAAAAGGGGGCATAAGGTATTATTAATGTGGTTTATTATTGTCTTGGCAAAATATTTTAAAACATTTCCTACACCTTAGCTTGATGTCTTCTTAACATGGTTGTAAACATATGCCTAGTTTTTTTTCACCATTTAATATCATTTTTTAGAATTCAATACCAACCATTAAATTCGATGCTTTCATATACTTCATACTACCGTTCAATATGTTTGTTTACTTGATATGATACAATTCCGATTGGTATCAAGCATGATATATTTATAGAATATATAGACTAAAAAAGTATTTTTGATGTTAGCTCAAATTAGTATGGTGGAGTTAGAGATTTTAGATTTAAACTATGATATTCTTTCTTTATAGCATAAAAAGAAAGGTAGACTAATTTTTTTTATCACTTAATTTTTCAAAATTTTTTATTCACCTAACTTAAATAAAAATACTGTTCTGGCTATTTAATATCATTATTATCATTTTTGTATGAAAGTAAAGAGAAATTGTAATGTCTCATTAATTACATGCTATTTAATTTCATTGCAGAAAAAATTAAAAATGCGCATAGGAAGGCTAAGAAAGAAGATTGAGGAGATAAGTGAGTATCAAAAAGGAATCAAACAAGGGCAAAGGCAATTGAAAGAAAAATTCGAAATCATAGAATCAGAATGTGAACAACTTCAAAAGGAGACTGGATTTATAATTCAACAATGTGCCAGCACCCAAATTCGCATTGCCCTTATGTTCCAAATCTTAAACGCTAGGCAAAACAATGACTTCACCAAAGCATCCCAACTCACTCAAGCTCTACGGTTTGTATCTTCAAAATCTCTTTTCTATGTTATTCTTTATGCTACTTTTTGAAAAAAAAAAAGTTTAATATCATGAACAGTTTTTAAATTATAATAAAATATTTAATATGATACCTGAACAATAAAAATTTTTAAAATAATACCTAAACTATAAATCTGTTAATTAATATGTTATTTAACCTAATATGACTAGTTTCATATGTTATATGGACAAATAATTTTTTAAGTATTATATTAATTAACAGATTCATAATTTAAATATCATATTAAAGATATTTAAAGTTCAATTATCATATATAACATTTCATTATAATTTATGATTCATTCATAATATTAATCCTTTTAAATATAAAAGTCAAAATTCAATGTAAGATTTATTAACTCTGGTAAAAAAGCTACAGGGGACACTTTGTTATTTCTTTTTCCTCTTAGTTATCTTCTCTGTTTTATGGCAGTGAACTCATAGTGGAGCAGAAAAATCTGGACGCTTCGGCTTCAACATACTGAGGCAAAGGAACTTGTGAAATGGCGAGGGGGCTGGATTAAATTGTTTTTCTTTTTCTTGCCTTTCTTAGGTTAATTTATAACACAATATCTATTTCACTCAAATTATTCTATTTGATATGCTATAACTATTTACTCGAATATTAATACAAGAATTTGAGTAAAATACGAATAACTGTCACAGTTTGGACTGCAACTTGAATTTATGAAAAGGAAGTGTGTGTTTCTGTGTATTTATCTTGAGCAACTTGTGTGATAAGGAAATTTTAATATCTATTCCAATGTTGATATTTTGGTTTCTTTTTTCTCAGCCAAAATCGATTTTATTAAAAATCCAAAAGGATATGTATACCTAGCAAAAGGTCTAGCTTTAACAAAAAGGTGGACATAGTTCTACTTCAGCTACATAGAACTTCCTAAAAGCATAACGAGCTTACCAATAAATACACCTCAAAACTAATCTTAAACTCCAAACCTATAGAATTGGCCAAATCAAAATGAACAAACATACACTCCTACTGCACCGAAAATCAATAAAAAGAGAAACTCCCGATAAAACAAGAGATCATTCCTTCAAAGCCACCAAGGCTTCAAACATCTTCTCTTAAAACAAATATGAAAGAGATCACAATTTAAAAATCCCCACCATCTTGTTAAACGCCCACCCAAAATTTCAAACTCTATTCTTAAAACAGCATTTCAATAAAAACCACCTACTAATAATAAAGCAACTATTGAGAACAGCTCAAACCACCAAGATTGCAACAAGTCAAATATGATGCCAGATCATCCCAACCCCGACGCTGCCTAAGCTTCTATGTCCCCATAAAGTTGGAGTAAATAAATCAACCAGGCAAACATCCCCTTCCTCTCATATGGAATCCCCCCACACGGACAGCCCATTGCCACGACGGGTCAATACACACCAATTTTGCTAATTAAGCATACCAAGATAAGGTAAAGTTTTTGCAGCAGGGTATTTCTTTGCGGGCATCTTAAGAAAGGACGAGTTGCATGTCAACATCCCAATCAATAAAATTAATCTATCTTTGATCACCACTAAATGTTAATTAAAGAAAATCTTCCCCGTATTATCAAATGATCACTCTTGTTGTTATACTGTTAGATACAAAGCTTGCAAATCAACCAATCTTGTTGTTGTAGATCTTCCACTTATGCAAAAGTAACAGTATTACCTTCCAAGTTTTGTGTTAAGCCAAAGATGGAGCCTACAAAATGAAAGAAAATGGCTTCAAGACGTGTTGCAAAGTGCCACTTTCCTTAAAGTTTATTTCATCCCTATTTGTTATGATATGCAAAGGAGATAATCAAAACACCTCTAGGATATAATGAAGTCTTATTTGATCTCACTTTGCACTTTTGAAATTAAACCATTAAACACCTTTGATGTTAGATGAAAATACCATGTTTTGAACAAGATTTTCTACAAAAGTCTTGACAAAATTTCATGCCTTGTATTTAAGAGAAAATGGGAGAAATTGGAGAGTAACCTTTACGATTTTGGAACTTTGGAATCTGTGACGTTCTCAATCCTACATTGGAAGAATGTGAGAATATGATATGATATATGTAGAAATCTAAATCCATACTTATGAGATACCTTTTGTGAGACAAAGTCGTGAGACCTTTGGATTAAAAAGAACAATACCTTACAAGTTGGGTATAGGTCTCTGCAAATAGTATCAGAGCAGTCACTAATCAGATGAGAGCTAAGTGCTATATGATGAGAGACACCTTTAGAATCCTGTGGGAGCTAAGTGTTACACAATAGGAGCCACCTCTAAAATCTCAATGCCTAGTGTGATCTTAGTTTTGAATGTACTTTGTGTTAGGTTTGACAGAGACGTTTTAACGGTTCTTCATCAAGCCTTAATGGGGGAGTTTGTGATGCTTCTAATGCCAAATTAGAAGAATGTGAGGATATGATATGTTATATATGTAAAGATCTAAACTAATACGTATGAGGTGCCTTTTATGGGATAAAACCGTTAGACCTTTGAGTCAAAGTAGATAATACTTCGCAAATTGGGTGTGGGTCTCAACATGATCTCTAAAGTGTGTTCTAGGCACCTCTTTTTATAGAGTTTGAAATCCAAAGGTTATGACTCTTTGATTGAATTGTTTTAATTAACAACACTTCCTTTAATCACAACACATATCTTTGAATAATTACAGAGATAATTAATTATATGAGAGATGATACTTTAAACCATAAGAAACTTTTCATTCATTTTGAAAAATCATAAATTTTGTACTTGAAAATTCAGATGCCATGTATAGGCATTCAAATGCCCATTTGTATTTTTGCTTCCATAATGAAAACAGAAAGTCAGCATTTGAATGCCTATGTTAGGACATTTGAATGCCTAGGTAAAATTCTCAAACAAAATGTTAGCATTCGAATGCCTTGTGTAGGAATTTGAATGCCCAAACTAGAATGTAATGTGAAGAAAGCCTTTTTCGAGTATAGAGTTAATTTTGATAGAAATGTAATGTGATAAATTGCTATATCCAATCAACTCAGGTTTTGTGAAAAAGTATTTTGCATGAAAAAAAAAAAGGGAAAGCAAAAAATAAAAATGAGAATAGAAGAAGAAAAAAAAGAGAACTCAAATTGAAATTCCAAAAGTGATAGTTGGGTTTAAGGAGAATACCTAAGTTAAAAACCTTAAAAGGTGACTTAGGTACAGAAATGTGTAAGCATCAATTAGGGATCACACCATACAAATTAAAGTCTAATTTGATGAGCTTTGACAAATCAAGAATGTCAAATGGCAAGGTTTTGGAAAGAAGAATTTTGGATGAATTTTTAAAGTTTTTAAATATTCATCATTTGGATTTAGCTATCCCCATCCCAACATTTACACCAATAATTTTTTTGTAACTATCATTTTGTTTAAACCTTTCACAAAGATTTGCTTGTTTGTCAGTTAGCAATAAATATCTTTTTCCTTAATTTACCTTACTTTCTATTATGTTGCATTCAAGAATAAACAAAGGAAATGTTGATGCACTACATTTAAAATTGAAATCATGAAAGTTTTAGCTTGACAATGCTTGCACTACTTTGAAAGGGAATTCAAGGGTAACATGAAAGAATGAACAAAATGAGAGTGATGAAAAAGCAAAAGAAAGAATCAATACTTGATGTGTTTGAAAGAATGAATTCTTTTTTATTTACAAAAGGGTTGTTTAGCCATCAAGATTTCAAATGCCAATTCTAGAGTCAAAATGTTTGAGAATTGAAAAAGGAGAAGATGAGAAGACGAAAAAAGATGATTTTAAAGACCTTGTTACCATAATTGAAAATGGATGGTATTATTTTGTTTGCATTGTATTCTCTGCATGCACTAAAAAAATAAGAAATGAAATGTCTAGACTAAATTTGGAAACCAAAATTGACCAAAAAGTTGATAAGGTTGCAAGCCTTCAATAAAATTCGTTTCAAGGTAAAATGTGGACCTTTGATTGAGGAAAACTTTTCAGACATGATTAGTAAAACCTCCGAGCATAACCTCATAATTCCATTTATATAAGATTTTTTTTTAAATTTCAAAACTTTTATTTATGAAAAGCTTTTTAAAAGTTTATTTGTAAAGTTGTTGAGACTCTAATGAAAGGAAACTCTCAGTATGATTTTTAAAGTTATCAAACCTTTGATGAAAAGGGCTTTTTAGTTTGAATTTTAAAATTGTCAAGCCTCTAATGAAAGGACCTTTTCGATTTGATTTTTAAAGTTGTTGAGCTTATAATAAGATGATCCTTTTAATTTAATTTTTTAAGTTGTCTAGCCTTTAATGAGAGGAGCTTTTAGATTCATTTCCAAAGTTGTGGAAACTTTAACGAGAGGGTTTTTTTTTCTCCAAAAAAATAAAAAATCTAAAAATCCAAAAAAAAAAAAGCAAAATCCTTAAGCAATTGTGTCTGGGTCAAATGCTAGCATTGGCATGACCGCCTTTTACCACGTAGAGGTCACCAATGGTGCTTTAAAGAATCCTTTTAAAATATCCCAAAAAACAAAGGATTGAAGATCCCATTTGGTTCTGTAAATTCAACCCAGAAGGTGATCGAAAACAACAAAGAGAAACGAGGAAAACCTTTGCCAAAAAATACCTAAAAAATAAAAACTTTTCTAAATTGAAAAAAAAAAACACCCAGAGGAACAAAAAATATCATCCCTATTGAACAAGGAACCATAACATTAAGAACAAACATAACAAAAAAAATAATAAAAAAATAAAAAAACAAAAAACAAAAAAGGAGTTCTTGATCAAAACTTTAAAGGTCAATTTGGGCTTTTAGGGGGAATTTTTTGAGAAATAGGGCTAATGACGGTGTAGAGGAGGTCAAAAGAAGTGTTTTGGTTTTTTTTTTTAATTTTTATCAGTATTATTCTCTGGCAACCACAAGTTTTTTGGTTTAAAAGGTTTTCTTTAAAAAAAAGAAAGCCAAAATGATTTTTAAAAAGTTCAGTTTTATAAGAAAAAAATAGCTTGAAATGATGCATTTTTAAGGACCCAAAAGATTCACACAATGGCCCAACTCAACCTGACAACTTGTGTGACTTGACTCGACAACTCGTCTATGCTCTAAATCTTTAACCAGCTTAATTGAATTGCTTTTGGACCTCTATACCACCAATCAAACCATTTGTAGACCATTGAACCGCCAGTTGAACTGCTTCTAGACCACTAGATCACCTCCAAATTGCTTTGAACCATTGACAAGGCTATTCATTGGCTAATTCAATTTTTTTGTATAATTTTAATTATTTTTTAATTTTTGCCAAGTTATTTATTTTCATATTTGTGCATATTTAAAATTTTAAATCTCTAAAATAAATATTTAATACTTTTTATAGTAAAATAATACTAATAAAAATAAAATTTTGGTTTCAAAAAGTGAAAGATAAAGCTCAACACATAAAAAATGAGGAAAAGAAATTTTTATCTAATGATGAGATTTTAAGAAAATTTGCGTATTGATTCTTACGAAATCTCTAAGTGAGAATTTTTTTAAATATTACTAATGTATTGAAGTATTTATAAAAAAAATTATCAATACAAAAAAATTTCTTTGTTCTCTTATAAAAAAATGCAAAAAATATAAAATAATAATATAAAAAGAAAATTTAATAAACAAATTTTCTCTAAAATAAAGAAGACAAATAATTTATAAAAACAAATAAATGAAAATAAAAGAAATATAAATGTACAAGTAAAGTGTGCACACCAATGCTTGAATATTTTCTTTCATTATTTGCATCGCATGCATATCACTCAATCATTGAAAAATAGATGTGAACTTCTAAGGATGAGATTCTAATAAAATCTGAGTAATGATTCTTAAAAAAATTTTAAGTAAAATTTTTTTAAATGTTACCAATATACTAAAATATTTTAAGAGTATTTTCAATAACAAAGTTTTAATTTTTTAAATGGAATAATAATTTTTATTAAAAATAAAAAACAAAAAGTATAATAATAAAATATTTAAAAATTGAAAATTAAAATAAAAACCAAAATTGTGGCAAGAAAAAAACGAAGTTAAAGAAATTAATTTTAAATAACAAAACTAAGAATATTTTTTATAAGATTAAATGATAACACATAATTAATTAGTACCATTTTTAAAATGCGAGCTATGGGGTGTTAATCTTTTTTCACACGTAACCATTCTTCCAAACTCAAACTGTTTTCGCAAACCTAAAAATTATAATAAAGTTTTAATTAGTTTTTAATTTTTTATTAAAAAAGATAAAATTTAATAGGTGGTTAATTGTATTTAGCCAATAAAAATTTTGTGACGGTTGCTTGTGTTTTTAAATTTGTCTAGCAATTGTAAAACAGTTATGATAAATTTATTAATTAATGTGGTATTCATTCCTAACTTTGAGTTTCAAATGATAACATGTGATTGATAAATAATCATCTAAATAACAAATTAATTAAGAAATTCATAGTTTGAGTACCATATTAAAAATTTTTAATATTCAAATATTATATTAAATATTTCATTATATGTCGGGATCATTCATAACATTATCCTTTTTTAATCAAATTAAAAAATTTAATAATAAAATTACATTCATTCAAATATGAGTAGACCTATCCATGAACCGGATAGGATCAGACCCGATTTACCTTTTAATAAACCCTATCCAAGGCTCTAGAAGCAAAAAAAAAAAAAAATAGATATATTAAAATTTTAATATTTTAAATATATTTCAAATTTTAAATAAAATAAAAATAAATTTTTATAAATTAAATAATATCCCAAGCTGAGCCTAAGCTCGGAAAACTTACAAAATATTACAAAATAGGATAATTGTATTGATAATATGATATGTTTATAATATTATAATATCATACAAAAAATTTTTGTAGCTTCTAAATTTTACATTAAAGATTTGGGAGAAGCTAATGTTATATTGGGTGTGAAAATCATACGATGCGACAGTGGCCTGATGCTAACACGGGCATTATGTTGAGAGATTACTTAAAAAGTTTGAATATCTCTGCCTCACTCCTCTGAATACTCATTGTGATGCTGATACCCAATTAATAAAAAATAAAGGTGATAGTGTGGCTCAGCCTGATTATGCTCAGATTATTAGGAGTCTGATGCATTTAATGAATTATACTTGACCTGATATATAACTTAGACTGTATGTGGACAGAGAAGATATGCACAAAATCCCATCGTGATCATTATTCATTGGACTACCTTGAGAAAAATAATGAAATATTTGGGAGGTACCATAAATTATGGTATTCTATAAATTGGACTTCTTGCTGTTGCTGTATTAGAAGGACGCACAGATGCTAATTGGATCTCAGATTCAGTTGAGACAAAATCCCCTAGTAGAATATGTTCACCCTTGGTGAAAGGGGCTGTAACTTGGAAATCAGCCAAACAAACAATAATTGTCAAATCCACCAGGGAATCAGAGTATGTTGCTCTGGAGTAAGTTGGTAACGAGGGTGGGTGGTTCAGAAATTTCTTAGCAGATATTTTGTTGAGAATGAAACCAACACTTTTTGTGTCTATTCACTATTATTGCCAAGCAGCAATCGGCATCGCAAAGAATAAAACTTTTAATGGTAAGAATAAACACATCCGTTTAAGACATTATGTGGTAAAGAAGCAATTATATGAATAGACTATGTGAAGTTAGAAGTGAATTTTGCTGATCATTTGACTAAACATTTGGGAAAAAAAATAATAAATAATACATCGAGGGGAATGGGACTTAGACAATTGAGAAAAATTAGCATATTTGATGGTGACCCAACCTATGTGATTGGCGATTCCATGAATTAGGTTCATATGAGTAATAACAAGTCATTTGCCGAGCTAGAGATTATTAAAATTTGTCCCTCCTATGGCGAGAATAGTGCTACACTATGACAATTTTGATTTAAACTCTTAAGGATTTTTATTGTATGAGTTTAGTTGTTTAGATATATTCTAATTTATTAATAAATTATTCAATAATTGTAATTTGATTATGATATAATAATTAATTATTAAATGATTATATGAATATAATACTTGATCATAATTGTAACTTAAAAAAATTATAGTATACATTTAGATCATATTTGATACACAAGGTTATGATAGGATATGATAAGATAAATTAAAATTAGGATTACATTAAATAATGTCATCCTATCTTTATGTTTGATATGTATAAGGATTAAAATAAGATAATTTATTTATTAATCAAAATTATCCTTCTTTAAAGTTTAAACAATTTAAATTATTGATGTAATTTTTAAGGATATAATAAGATATGTAAGTTTAATCTCATAGATTAAAATAATCACCTATTTTTCCAAAGGATAAAGTTATCCTATTGGCATAAGATATCTAATCATTTCAATAATTCAATTTTCTTATTTAAGTGTATAACAAACATATGATAAAATTATTAATATCCTATTTTTCAATTAATCCTATGATTCGTGGCAAAATCTCTAGAGCATTCATGAATAACCAGGCAGGCGCATGCCCTATTTGCCCAAATCTGCGTTAAACAATAGAAATTGTAAGGGTGTATGTGATTGGCGAAAATTATAATTTATTGGTTCAATTAAAGAAGTTTTAAAATTCACCAACAATTCTGTGACTTATATTTCTTTCTTTTTGTCTTTTCTGCACAAAATGAGCACAGCCCAAAGAAAGGAGGAGGTGTTGGTTCAAAATCAAGAGTTTTATATCTTCCCAACAGGTTTTTGGGCCAAGGGGCTGAGGACTTCTGTTATTCCTATAACTATAATTCCTGGAGGATAGTCGTTTTAAATCTTTTGTACCAAGTTTCATACTCTAATATACCAAATTTATCCTCATAAGCGACGCTTCAAACATTGTTGACTCTACCTTTCTTTTCCAATTTATCCGATTGAACGTTGGCTGGCTCGAACTATCAAGAAACTCGATGTTGTTTCACTTTTCTTTTCTTCCTTGTTCCTTTCGGTTGAATATTGGATCTCTTTGTATTGTTTTGTCTGTTTGATTACACTTCTTTTATTTTTTTCTAAGCCAAGAAATGTTATTGTAATTAAAGCGGTATACACGAAGAGAAAAAGAAATCCCTCCGAGTCCCAGGATACAACACAAAAACAGGGAAATCACACTCATAGCAATCGGAAATATAAATCGAAAGAGACTCAAACCCCCAAAATTCCAAGTCGGACCCACCATAAGCAGACATGCAGGACATAGATATCGATGTTTTCAAAAGAGACTAATAGGGACAAGAAGCAATTGACTAGGAGAACCACAAACTATGGCCTTAAGAGCTAAAAGAAAAACTAGTTTTTATTAATGATGCCACCGTTCCATTTGCTTCCTTGTATATATTTTCTTTAAAGAAATTGCTCCAAGAAAATCCAAGAGAGAGTCGATCTCATTGAAAAGAATCCACGATTTCCGTGGACGATCCTCTCAAACATTCTTGATTCACTTCACGGTAATTTCGGAATCCGATTCCATAATTATTCTAATGTTTCCTTTACAACTTTTGAAAGCAACGTCCAAGGCAAATCACCCCAAAATATTGATTCATGGGAAGTTGAGAAAACACATTTTACGTTTAAAAACCTTGAAAAACAATAAAAAATAGATTGGCAACTTCTCCGATTTCGCTAGAGACTATTAATTTTGCTGATGATCTTACCAAATCAAGAGTGAATAAAACTCAATACCTTATAGAGTAGAATAAGTAGATGATGTCTTATTCCTTTGAGTTATAATTTTCTTTTCGTTGGGTTTAACACCTTTTGTTTTCTAATAATTGTTTGTCGCTCTGTCTCATTTACCCATGAAAATGTTTGCTTTAAAAACAAAATTGTTGTATTCATGTCAAGAAAGAAATAAACAACTTTAAGTTTCTTTTATTCATGTTCATAATTATTTTTGTATCCATAACGCCTCAATTTTCCTTGAATACTATTTTGGACACTAAACAAAATTTGAAAAAATGGTCAAGAAATCCAAAAGCAAAATTCACACGATCATGTCGGTTTACCAGAAAATTCTGTTTCCCACTTTTCCACGTCTTCTGTCATTGATATATATCCCTTAAATTTCTACAGCAATTAGTACCACTGATCAGCAATATTTTATGTCGATTGACAACTTCATTATTACAATAGCAAGATTCCAGCTGCTTTTTCGGTCATCATCATTAGTAGCTGAGCTTTAAGATTTGTTTGATCCATCGATTAATGCAATAAGTTTATGTCTTTGGTTCAAAGAGGCAATAATATGTTAGACGAATTAAAATACAATACAGGAACTCAAGAAAGTAGAATTGCTATGACTCTATAACATAAGTGGTAGCCAGCTGAAAAGCTTAGATCAAATTCCATAAGAAAAACGTTTAGCTATTTAATGAAAAACAATTGGAAATAGTAAGACAAACTAATTATATATAATTGATATAAGATATTTTTCGTAATACATGTAAATCATCTACTAATCAAATTCACAATACATAGTGAAAAGTGACCGACGATTTATTAACACCACCAATATTTGTCCCCCTTTCAAATTTAAAATTGCAAATTATATAGTCTCAAGCTATCCGTTGATAGTTCTCTTGGAGACTGTGGGACTGGGATTATCGGAAGCTTTTTTCCTCCACGTTTGCTGTTGCATGTTATCCCTTGCCATTAATTCACTGAGAAAAAAAGAAGGCAAGGAAAATTCCGTAAACATTTTATTCCTTTTTCTTTTTTTTAATGAAGTTTATGCACAATTAAATTAATCAATGATTTATAAAACCAACCGTAGCAATTGAGTGATCTTAGCAGCTTTAACGTGATCGGCTTCTTTTCGTGCCTTCAGTATATTAAACATGAGAGCCAAACGAAGTTGAGTAAAGGCACTACGCTGGATCATGAACTTAGTTTCTTTCTGAAGCAATTCACATTCCATTTCTAATTCCTTAATTTTCTCTCGAACTAGTGATTGTCCTTCTTTTATGATTTTTTGCTCGTTGCTAATCTCTTTCATCTCTTCCTTCAATCGTCTACATTTCACCTTCAAGTCATCTTTCGTCACCTTTTTATTCTAGCCATAGAAAAATAAATAAGGAATTATTAGAAGCTTCGACAAACTTTAACAACCGTGTTTCAACAACAACGGTGCAAAAATAAACAAATTCATAAACAAACATATAAGCATTAGGACTAGAAGTTTAGTCTAGACACGGCTCCTCGTAGTGCAATCTAATTAAGCAAAATGAATTTGAGTAAATCATCTTCAGAAAGCTATTTTAAGGGTAATAATTTTTTTCAGTATGCAAATAGACCCTCGAATCCTTATCCTCAGAATACAGTACCCAAACGAAAAAGAACAAAATTATACTTTTTGGTAATATAGACAACATCATCTGTTAAGTTTTTTGTGAGAGGTTTGCTTATATGTTTGTAATATCTTTTCATATCATAAACTTCTTTGGTTTTACCAACAAATAAATAAATATATATAACATTTTCAATTACAAAAACATGAAAGCATTTATCTCCGATACCTTATGCTTATTTTGCATATTGAAATGACTTTTCCTATGCACAATCGCATCAACACGACGACGCTTCGAGAAAACCCTCGACATTCTTTCTCTCGTTCGAAGTTAGCGACGTAAACAAATGAAGCAGAGCCCCTATATATAATGCAAATCATATAATACACAACCATTTATGATAAAGGCGCCCTGTCGACTTACTCGTCATCACGAAAGGTTTATTGCAAGAAAAGGAACCTAGTCGCGCGATTACAGGCGATTAAATTATCAAAAGTTGGAATATTTTATAAAATATTTTTTCTTTACTCTAAGATTATTCTTTCAGCACTAAATTTTTATTATTTTTTAACTAAATTAAAAAAAAAATAAAGCGATAAAATTGTATGATCTCAAGGAGGGTAGTAATAAGTGATATGTGGACCTTATTCCAAAACGAATAAAAAAAAAGGAAGATGGCGGATTGTTTTCATAAACAAAAGAAATTATTATATGGGCTGTTCTTAGAGAGAGAAAGAAAGTGGTGGATTAATTAAAACAATTGCTATCAATAAATTAGTTTTGCAAAATAAACCACCGTCATTACTAAATTGTTTGTTATGTGACTGAGTTGGTATCCATTTTGAGGATTCATTAATTTTAAGTTCAATTTTAAATTGCAAATGCCTTTCATGATTTTATTTAAAATCGTGATTGAAAGCAACTGCATATCTCTTTCTGCCTCAATTAAAAACAAATTTAACACAATTGATTTTTTTAATCCAATTTTTTATCTCACATTTTTTATCAAATTTGACAAACATTATTAAATGATAAAAGAGAACAAACATTATTGATCTTTTAGAAGTCTTTGGTTCACTTTCGTACTAAGGTGAGTGAATTGGGATTTAACGGATGAAAGAGGACAAATTTTTTTGTGTCACTCAACATTTTATGAAAAAAAAAAAGAGATTGAGATCAAACTTATCATTGTATTATAAGTCAATAATAAATTTTGTCACACCATAATTTCCGTGAATATAGCCTCTGCATTTTAATTTTGTTAAATTTTAACATAAAATAACGAAATTGATGAGAATTTTTCATTTACATTAACATAATTTTCTGTGAATATTTCAATTCATTTATTTAAAAAATTCATGAAATTAATTAAAAATAGAAAACAAAATTTAGTATTTTTATTCAAATATCAACAAAATTGAAAATAAATCAATAAAATTTAATATTGAATACAAATTTCACTTTAATTTTTTTGAGGACAAAAAAATTTGACCATATAAATCGTTAAATCGTCCAAAAAGTAAACAATGGTCCACAAATAGTAAGTGAATGATTTGTCAGTGAGTCATCTTGATAAGCCTCCTAAGTTGGTAATTAACAGATTTCTTCCCTAAGTAAAAAGGCAACTTGACATTTTCAATAAAGTATGCGAAGATGGCTAAGCTTTGATTGGATGTATGACAAGATCAGCTTTTACATCTGTCAATGCAAGCATGGACTCCTTTGGTCAGAAGTTTAATCACAAACACCGACACGATATTAATTTGCCGACCAATATATGACTTATCTAAGCCATTCTCAACAAGGTACGTAAGAAAAATAAAGTTTTATTAGATTCAATTTATCTGATTCTGAAATTTGGATTTAGTGTGAATGGTTCATTCACTTTTTTTAAGAAGTAAATTCATGATAGTGGAACTGTGAAGAGGAGTTAGAAGCTATGATGACTGTGATGTAGTTCGAAACTCTAATGAAGTAGCGAGAGAATCTAATGATATCGGTGGTGGTTTAGACATGGTTGAATATAGTAATGGTGAAAGGGTACTCAAGGGAAGGAAGTCATCAGAAGATCGGCTAGGCTTAAATTCTACGAATTTAGTTGAGGAAGTTGAGAAGGAGAAAGATGAGAAATCTATCCAAAATGATAAGAGTGATCTAGAAAATGATGATGAGGAGCAGAGATTTAAATGGCGGTTACAGTCGCATTTTTTGTTACATTACGTAATGGTCGTTGCGTTCATTGCAATCATGAATTTTTTTTTATTTTTACACAACTCATTATAGAATGAAGTAAATTATAATTGTAATAGTGAAAACTCTTATTTTATGATATTTAAAATAATTTAGAACATTTTAATTTCTTTACTTATATGAGAAAATAAATTATTAATATTTTTTAAATTATATCTTAATAGTCAAATTAATCTATATTTAAAAGTTGTTTAAATATATTCATGAATATCATGATATTCACAATCATAACTATATAAGAGTGACAAAATAGTATTATACATGAAAATTACATATTTTTCTATCTTTTTTAATTATATGAAATTAAACTCATAAATTAATTTAGTTAAAAATATAATGGTTGAAAATTTTAATATATTCTAATTCACAAATTAAATTTAACAACCAAACTTTAATTAAAGACAAAAAAAAAAATTAACAATAATATTAAGTAGTAAAACTTTAGTCATTTAAATTTAATTATTTTTAAACCATATTAATATACACAAAATACTCATAAAAATAGCTTTAAAAAATTTTATAAAAATAAATTCATTTTTATCATCTCATTCTCTCTCAATTTTTATCTAAAACATTAAAAAAATTTTCTCAAATTCTTAATTTTCACTATTTAATTGCTTTTCCCTCCCAACTTTTCATATAAACAAAAAATAAAAAATTTTAATTTTAATTTAAAGTCACATAAGAATGTGACTATCCCCTAAAATCCCTCTGTTCTCTTTCTCATATATTTCTTCTCCTACTCCACTCTCCCATGTCCCTTGCCTCAATTAATTATTTTAATTTTCTTCTCCATCCATGCAATCCCACCCACAACCAAATCCATCCGTCCAACCTTATGGAGCACCTAGACCCTTATGGCCTCTGCTTCAATTAATTTTCTTTCTTTCATGCTTGGGCTTTTCTCTCTCAAGGTTGAAAAGATAAAAAACCCTCACCTACTACAATTGATAAGTATGGAAGCTATGAAAGAGCACTATCTATTTGATTCTTGTGGTTAGTATGGATTTTTGTCTTTGTTTTGCTACATATTAGAATTTTGATTTGATAAAAATGAAGAAAAAGTATCATAAAACCCTTAATAGCAATCAATTGTGGGAAAAGCAAATTGATATTACTGCTATTTACCTTTTTCTCTACTATTTGAGGTTGTAAAAAGTCATTATTAGTGTGATTCGTCTCTCTAATTTATATAGCATATGATAGCGATTTCGAAGGTCGACGCTACTATGAAATAGCAGCCACTATACCACTATCCAACTGCTATTGGAAACCATGATGAGGAGTATGGTGATAGTTATGAAGATATTGTTGACCAATTTGATTACTTATGAGGGAAGAATCTGAAAGGTAAAGTTAAAAAAAAAGAAACCAAAAAACTAGAAATGGAGTAGCAAAAAGGTTTCAAGGGTTTCATTGTGTATTCTTAATCCCTCTATGATCCTTGAAAAAGATAATAGCATCTCAGATAATGATATTCGATGGTTAAATTCAATAAATAGAAATGGGACCATCAAAACCTAGGACCTTGGGAAATGTCTTGGAATTTCATTTAATGGTGATGAAGAAATTATTATTGAGAAGTTAATGGAATTGGAATGAGGATTTAGATGATAATGCTAGCAGCTAGTGTTCAATAGTTGGCTCATGGTGGTTCTATGTCTTATGATGATGTGGTTGATTCTCTATCAATGAATCATTACTTGATATCTATCTCTAAATCCATAAATATATCCTTTTCTTACTTTTAATGATTAGTTGTCTATAAGTGTGGTGGGCTTTTTCATAGTTAGTCATATTTTAAATTCCTATTTTTGTATCTTGATTGCCCCTGGATTTTTTGGAGAAATTGTAGGGTGCTTTTCTTCATTTTACTTTTAGGTGATCTTTGACACTCATATGGGTTTGTAATGGTACCAGGGATTATGTTTTCACTAGTCTTGACTAGTTCTGTAACCTTTTGTTTACTTTAATAAATTTTGACTTAAAAAAAAAAACACTTGTAAAGCTTCCTTCCTCTATTCTACCTTAGGTTTATGTCTGTTTTGTATAAATAAAAACCATTTATCTAATCTTAAATATAAGATAATAATAAATTAAAATTTTAAATAAAATAATAATAGATATTTTAGGGACTAATCTCACTGAAATATTAGTGGATGAGGATGAAAAGAGTTTTAAAAAAATGTTTTGGCAACTTTGACCCAAAAACAAACACATGCAAAGTGAGACAAAACATGCTAGCAAATAATGTGGAAAAATGCTATGTGATGGAAGTGGTAGTGGAAAAACTATTAATGTCCCTCATGTAGAATTGGCTGGTATGTCGGATACCAAAACTAAAATAACAAAACATGTAAACGTAGTGCTGCAAGCAATTAAAAAAAAAAAAAAGACAAGGTAGGTACGGAGGTAAAAAAAGTTGGAAAAAACTGTTAGGCCAAATGGCCTTTAATCCAATCAAGCCAGCGAAAGCAAAACCAAACAATTAATCAAACGCACAAGAGATAATAATTTAACGTGGTTCGGTTCAATCAACCTACATCCATGGATAAGAAATAAGATCCACTAGTTGTAAAGAATTATGATCATACATTAAAATATATCAATTACTCAACAATCAATATCCATAGACCCTCTCAATCTCCTCTAGTCCTATAGAGTATTCTCAATCAAACAGACACATACCCATGTGCACCTTTTCAACATAACTAAATACATACCCATATGTACTCATACATCATACTTATATGGACCCTTTCAGTCTCTTTTAGTCCACTCACAAACAAACATATACATCCATAAGTCGTAAAGCCCCAGTACTCCTATAGGGTGTCTATACCACAAAACCCTACAACTCTCTTACATTTTTTTCTCATACCTAACCCTATAGAGACTTCACTTATTTATAACCATACAAACTTATCTATTAAGAATCCCTTTCCTCTTAAAATTTTTCTCCTACAAGTCAAACTTGCCTATCTTTCTATTAAAATTCTTCTTTTACAAGTCTTTTTATCCATCAAGCAATATTTGGCCAATCCCAAAAAAAATCTCTAACAAATCCCAAATAAATCTCCTATGGGATTTGAATCATTATTCCTAACAATCTTCACCTTGAGTTAAATTTCATCAATCATATGTCTTCATGCTAGACATGCTTGGCTTTACCTATAATCGAAGTCTCACAATCATTTTTTCTTGTATGCCTTTACGTTTCATACAAATCGATCTTTAAAATATGAACTCGAACTTCTTCTTTGAATTGAGCTCTTCTAAGCTTACATTTTTTCATGTCTCGAACCATGCTCTGATACCACTTGTTAGACCAAATGGCCTTCAATCCAATCAGACTAGCGGAAGCAAAACTAAACAATTAATCAAACACATAAGAGATAACAATTTAACATGGTTTGGTTCAATTAACCTATTTCCACGGATGAGAAACAAGATCCACTAGTTATAGAGAATTACGATTATACATCAAAACATATCAGTCACTTAATAATTAATACTCATAGACCCTTTCAATCTCTTCTAATTCTATGGAGTATTCTGGACCCAAACAAATATATACCCATGTGCACCCTTTCAACACAACTAAACACATACTCATATGCACCCATACATCATACTTATGTGGACCCTCTCAGTCTTTTCTAGTCCACAAACAAACATACACATTCATAAAAACGTAAAGCTCTAGTACTCCTATGGGGTGTTTATTCCATAAAATCTTACAACTCTCTTACATCTTTTTCTCATACCTAACCCTATAAACACTTCACTTATTTATAACCATACAAATTTGTCTATTAAGAATCTTTTTCCTCTTAGAATTCTTCTCTTGCAAATCAAACTTACCTATTAAGAATCCTTGTTCTCTTAAAATTCTTCTTTTGTAAGTTTTCTTGTTCATCAAACAATATCTAACCAATCTAAAAAAAAATCTCTAACAAATCTCAAACAGATCTCTTATGAGATTTGAGTCATTATTCCTAACAAAAATAAGAAAGTGCTTTAGGGAGGGAACCAACCAGAGATATATTGATGTTGGAAGAAAAAAAAGTACGTTGATCTGGCACCGAAGCAAAAGAAGAATATGAAGAAAAGGTGCAAATAAGCAACATAAGTGTGGATGAGGGCATAACTAAGAAGAAAACGATGAAATGGCAATGATTGAATGCTAATCCCGTCTAATACAATGAAGTGCCTAGCATGGAACTGCTGTAGGCTTAAGAACCCACGGGCAATTCATGTGCTGCAGTAACTATTGAAAAAAAATATCTTTATATGGTATTTCTAAGTACGACAAAACTACATGTTCAGAAGTTATATATAATAAAACGTAAATATGGGATTAGTGAATTTAGAAAGCAGTAGTGGGGGCTTGGCAATGCTGTGGAAAAAAGACATCAACCTTAACTTAGTAAGCTACTAAAAAATCCACACAGATATTGAAGTAGTGAAGGATGATAAAACATGAGGTTGGCGTATAAATAACTTTTATGGAGAGGCTGATGTGCGATGGAGAGAGATGTCATGGAATTTATTGAGGAATCTAAGCTACTCAGTCAAGCAAACCATGGCTCTTTATAAGTTATTTTAATGAGATCATATGGATGCATAAAAAATCAAAGGGATGGGCAAGACAAGAAAAACAGATGAAAGATTTTAGGGATGCATTAACAGAAGCTGGACTCGAATATCTTGGTTTTAGTGGTAGTTGACATCGCACATAACGTGAGAGAGAGACTTGATAGAGCGATGACAAATCCAAGATGGTGGGAGAGGTTTCTTTTCTTTTCAGTACATCGCTTTACTACATTTATGTAAGACTACAAGCCTACAGTAGTCAATACAAAAAGAAACAAATCGAAAGAAGGAAAAAAAGAAATAAGTTTTACTTTGAGGCAATGTGGGCAAAAGATAATAAGTGTGAACAATAAATCCTTTAGGCTTGGAATATTGCCAATCATAAGTGTGTGCTAAAGAGGATTAATCTTATGGGTAGAAATCTTAAAGCATAGCATGATGTAAAATACCAGAGTATGCAAGCCAAGGTTGACATGTTGCAGACAACCTACAATAAACTAAGAGTTTACTAGCTAGTGAGGAAAGATTGCAGAATAGTGCAGGAATAAGGAATGAGCTAAATGCTATTAGAAAAGTAGGGTCTAGTCCCATGGGTTATTTGACTATTCAAAGGCAAAAAATATTGAGAAAAAGAATAAAGGAGAGTTGGTTGAACGAAAGTCGATCCGTAGTCTGATTGAGCTAAAGTTTTATCAAGAAGTTTATGATTCAGAGTTCTACATTCTAAATAGTTAAGATTCAATTTGAAGCTTTCTAGGGACAAATCCAAGGTGAATTTGTTGAGTTTCCTATTTGGTGAAATTTTTCCAATTGTCTTTCTAGTTGTTGATTAGCTCTAGTTTTAGCTAGAGAAGAACTTTGTATATATATTATTTGATAGTAGAGATTTTTCTAGTGGTCCGTGATTTTTTTTTCTACACTAGAGAGTTTTTCCACATAAATCTTGGTGTGCTTTATTTTTCTTGTATTTTTTATTATTGATTATTGTCTATTACTATGGGTTTATTATAATATATTACTTTTGCATTGTTGTGTTTATTGCTTCAGGCCCAATAAGTGGTATCAAAATAAAGGTATGAGACATCAATACAGAAACAGCCTAAGACAGAAGTAAATTTTATTTGAGATTATAGAGAGTGATACAGTTTTCATGATAAAATTGACAGTATCAAATTATTCAATTTGGAAGCCTATGATGGAAGATCATTTATACTGTAAAGATTTGTATGAGCTAGTATTGGTTGATTCAACTAAACTAGTAGATATGAAAGATGAAAGATAAAAGAAGTTAGGCAGAAAAACATTGGCTACAATTAGAAAATAGGTTGATATCAACGTATTCCATCATGTAACACAGGAGATAGATGTCCACACTATTTAAGAAATATTGGCAGCATTGTATGAGAGAAAAATAGGAATGAATAAAATTATGCTTGTTAAAAGGCTTGCAACTTTACAATACATGGATGAATGATCGATTACAAAGCACTTGAGTAATTTTGAAGATATATTTAATCGGATAACTACTATGAAGCTTAAGATGGATGATGAAATGAAGGCATTATTTCTTTTGGGTTCATTGTCAAATAACTGGAATACTCTAATTGTGACTATTTTTAATTTAGCTCCTGATTATAATGTGACATTAGAGATTGCAAAGAAAAGTATGCTTAATGAAGAAGTAAGATGAAAAGATTCAGGCCCTGAGAATCAAGCTCTGATCACAAAGAACATGGGTAGAAATATCGATAAAGGTCAAAACTCAAAAGGCCATAATAAGTCTAAACATAGATCCAAGTCTAAAGATAAAGTGAAGTGCTTCCATTATGGTAAAACAAGTCATATAAAACGATGCTGCGAGATCTTGAAGCAAAAGTGGAAAGATGAAAAAAATAAGAGTTCAAATGATGGTAATATTGTAATAGTGAATTCAAATAGTGATTCAATTACTTTGATTTGTACACATAATGATTGTAATTATGTTGGTAATCCCAATATTGAGTGAATAGTTGACATAGGAACGGCATATCATTGTGTTCTTAAAAGAGAATTGTTTACAACTTACAAATTAGGACATTTGGATTACACCAAGATGGGAAACAAATATGTCAGAGATTATTAGGATTGGTGATATTACTATACAAATTAGTACAGACTACATGTTGACTTTAAAAGATGTCAGACATATTCTAGATATGAGAATGAACTTACTTACTATTAATGTCTTTGATAAGAAATGATATAAGAGTTGACAAAAGAATGGAAAGTGAAAGCTTCTCAAAAGATCTATGGTAGTTGCAAAGGGAAACTATGTTGCACAATGTATAAGACATGAATGCAATTGAACAGTAACCAAATAAATGGCGTTAACGATGATGCTTTAGCAAAATTATGGCACAAGAGGCTAGCACACATGAGTGAGAAAGGGTTATAGGTTTTGACAAGGCATTTTCTCATTCCTTGACCAAAGTTATGTCTCTCGGTTCATGTGATCATTGTTTGTTTGGTAAGTATCATAGAGTTTCTTTTCTTAAGAGTTTGTAAAGAAAAGAAAATAGATTAAAATTGATTTATTCTTACATATGTGGTCCCATTGAGGTTGAGTCATTAGGTGGTAATAAGTATTTTGTTATTTTTATTGATTATGCTTCACATAAGATTTGGGTGTATATGTTGAAAAACAAAAGTCAAGTATTGCAGTATTTTTAAAAATTTCATACCATGGTAAAAATGATGACAAGGCTACCCTAAAAGTATATTCGAACTGATAATGGTGGGAATACACATCCAAAGACTTTAAATAGCATTATTCAAAGCATGGGATCAGACATGAGATGATAGAACTTGGAACATCGCAGCATAATGGTGTAGTTGAAAGGATGAATCGAAATATTGTGAAAAAAGTCAGATATATGTTGAAGATGGTAAAATTACCAAAGCCATTTTGAGGTAAAGTAATCAACACAATTTATTATTTGCTTAATAGATCACTATCAGTTTCTTTGGGCTTTAACATTCCAGAAAAAGTGTGAACAGAGAAAGGTGCTTCATATTCTTACTTGAAAGTTTTCAGGTGTAAAGTATTCATTCATGTGCCAAAAAATAGAAGTCAAAGCTTGACAGTAAAGTCACACAGTGTGTATTTGTAGGATAAAGTGATAAGAAATTTGGCTACAAAAAATTTGATCCAATAAAAAAGAAGACAGATAGAAGCAGAGATGTGGTATTCCATGAAAAAATAATCATAACAGACTTTGAGAAAAATGAGAATACTACACTGGTTATTATTGAGTGTGATATTTTAACATCGACAGGGATTTCACAAAAAAGAGCCATAGATGGTGAAAACGAGCAAGAAACAAAACTTGAAGATATGAATGAGCCAGCCACAATTAGTGATAAGCTAGATGCAATCAATTTTAAGCAAGTGAGCAATCATCTCCACTAGAGAGTGTTGAGTAGGTAGATCTACCTTCAATATCAGGTGGTGTAGAGTTTCAGCCTAGGAGATCTACTAGATAGCACAAGCCATTTATTGGGTATCCAAGTTTAGATTTTATTTAGTTACCAGTGAAGGGAAGCCAAAAAACTTTCAAGATGTGTAGACTACTCCAAATAGAGAACACCGTTAAAAGCAATGAAAGAAGAGATAGAGTCATTGCAAAAAAATTGTACATATGATCTTGTTAAACTTTTAAAAGGAAAGAGACCGTTGAAAAATAAATAGGTGTTCAAGTTGAAAAAAGATGGTGACAAACTAATGAGATACAAAGCTCAATTGGCGGTTAAAGTTTTTTCTAAAAAACCAGGCATCGATTTTAATAAAGATCTTCTTTTTAGTTGTGAAGATGAGTTTCATTCAAATAGTACTAAGATTAACAGCTAGTTTGAATCTTGAGCTTGAGCAACCTGATGTCAAGATTACATTTTTGCATGGTAACTTACAGGAAAATATTTATATGAATTAGCCTGAGGGTTTTGAAGTGAAAGGAAAATAGCACCTAGTTTTGCAAACTGAAAAAAAGCTTGTATGGCTTGAAATACGCTCCATGATAGTGGTATAAAAAGTTTGATTCTTTTATAGTGAGCCATACTATAAAAGAAAAATAGCGGATCCTTATGTGTATGTTAAAAAATTCTCTAATGGTAACTTCATTATTCTTTTATTATATATTGATGATATGTTGATTGTGGGATAAGATGCTTATATGGTTCACAGGTTGAAAAAACAATTGTCTAAGTCTTTTGACATTAATATTTAGGTTTAGCAAAGTAGATTTTCGATATGGACATTATCTAGGATAAAAGAGATGGAAAGCTATGGTTGTCACAAGACAAGTATGTTGAACGTGTGCTTAGTAGATTCAACATGCAATATGCTAAATCAATTAGCAGTCCATTTGCCAACCATTTTCATCTGAGTAAAAAATCTTGTCCGATGACTAAAGAAGAGCAATTAGCTATGTCTAGTATTCTTATTCTTCTGTAGTTGGTTATTTGATGTATCTTATGGTTTACACATGGCTTGACATTGCTCATGCAATTGTGTAGTGAATAGATTTCTTTCTAATTCAAAAAAGGTCACTAGAAGCAGTGAAATGAATTTTCAAATATTTGAAGGGTACTTAAAAAATATGCTTGAGTTATGGGTTTTACAATCAATTTTAAAAAGGTTTACTGATGCTGACATGGTAGGTGATCTTGATAGTAGGAAATCTATTTCAAAGTATTTGTTCATTTTTACAAGAAGAGCTATCTTGGTAGTCTAAGTTCCTAAAGTGTACTGCTTTGTCAACTACAAAGGCTGAATATATTGCAGCAACTGAAGTAGGTAAAGAAATGCTTTAGATGAAATGTTTTCTTCTTAAATTCGATTGAATTAGAAAGAGTATATGATATTCTATGATAGTTAGAGTGCTTTAAATTTGAGTAAAAATGTCATGTACTATGCTAGAACAAGGCATATTGATATTAGATATCATTGATTATGTTCATTAATTGAGGAATATCAAATATTGTTGAAGAAAGTCCATACTAATGAAAATGTAATAGATACGTTGACTAAGACATTTTCCAAGGAGAACCTTAAGCTCTGTAGTAACTTAGTCTGAATAGGTTTCTTGGCCAAGGTAAATTCTAAATGAAACTATTATGGTGATGAATCTCCTCCTAATAGGGCTGGAGGGAGAGATTGTTGAGAAAGTGAGGTCCAACCCCATGGGTTATTTGATTATTCAAAGGCCATGGGCCTTGTGTTTTTAGACGTCCTAAGAGAGCCCTACATAATAAAAGGTGAGGGTTGGTTTTTGGTAAAAAAAAGGGGAGAAAAAAAGGAGGCATCGAAGAGAGAAAAAGTAAAGCTAGAAAATAGAGAGAATAGAGAAAAAATAGAGTCAGTTGAACAGAAGTCGATCCGTGGTCCGATTAAGCTGAAATTTTGTCAGCAAGTTTATGATTCAAAGTTTTACATTTGGAACGGTGAAGATCAAGTTTGAAGCTCTCTAGGAACAAATTCAAGGTATATTTATTGTGTTACTTATTTGGTGAGATTTCTCCAATTGTCTCTCTAGTTGTTGATTAGCTCTAGTTTTAGCTAGATAATAACTTTGTATATCCATTATTTGATAGTAGAGATTTTTCTGGTGGTCCGTGATTTTTTTCTTCTACACTGAAAGGCTTTTCACATAAATCTTAGTGTGTTTTATTTTTCTTGCATTTTTTATTATTGATTATTGTCTATTATTGTGAGTTTGTTGCAATATATTGCTGCTGCATTGTTGTGTTTATTGCTTCAGGCCCAACAAAATGCAATGCTAGATAAAGAAGAAACTTTTTAGGCCCAATGCTCGCACGTTGAATGGCTGATAGATAGGGACCTTAATACTATCTTTTTCCATGCAAAGAAAACTCAAAAGAAGTGACACGATACGATTATAGGCTTAGAGGACAGCAACGGGGTATGGTGTGAAGAGGAGGAAATGGTACAAAATATTGCCACTAGTTATTTTAGACAACTATTTCAATCCTAAGGGTGTTACTGTACGGATGAAACCACCGAAGCTGTTAGGAGCAAGGTTACCAGGGAAATGAATGACCTCCTTGTTGCCGAGTTTAAAGCTGAGGAAGTAGTAAAAGCCCTGGAAAAAATGCACCCAACAAAAACACCAGGTCTAGACGGTATGCCTGATTTATTTTGCCAAAAAATACTAGCACATTGTGGGTAGTGATGTGGTTCATTTCTATTTAAATTTCCTGAACGGGAAGACCAGCATAAATGAGGTAAATCACACAAACATTATTCTGATCCCAAAAACCAAAGAACCAAAACACATCACTCAATTTAGGCCTATTAGTATATGCAATGTTCTCTATAAGATAATTGCTAAAGTTTTAGCTAATAGGTTAAAAATGATAATTCCTTAGTGTATTGGTGGATCAAAAAGTACGTTTGTCCCAGGAAAGTTCATAACTGACAATGGACTAGTGGCATATGAATTGTTGCATTTTTTGAAAAGTAGGAGATCAGGTTGAACAAGGTCTTTTGCTTTAAAATTTGACATGAGTAAAGCATATGATGGTGAAGTGGTATTTCTTGCGAGTTATAATGGGATGAATATCCTCAGTCTCTGATTCTATTACTGTGAATGATTATATTACTGACAAGTTCTGCCGAGGCAGAGGCTATAGAAAAGGAAACCCATTATTTCCATACTTATTCTTGATCTGCAGTGAGGGTTTATCCTCTCTACTCGACAAGGCTTAAAGGGATGGTGTAATCCACGAAGCCCAAGCCAACCGAAGCGGTCCTTGAATCAGTCACTTATTCTTCGACGAAGATGGTAGGAAGAGAACGTTTCATGGCATTTAGGGAAATAAAGGACAAAATCAGAGCAAAATTACGAGCATGGGGGAATAGATGCTTGTCATACGGTGGAAAGGAAGTCTTCATAAAGGCAGTTCTCCAAGCATTTCCCTCCTATGCTATGAATTGCTTCATGCTACCAAAGTCTTTGTGCGAAGGAATCAATAGCTTTATTAGTAGCTATAGGTGGAAACAAGGTGGTGGACCAAAAGGAATGCACTGGCTGAAATGGCGATCACTATGTCTACCAAAAGCTAAAGGCAGAATGGGTTTTAGAGAGATGGAGAAGTTCAACAAAAAAATGTTGGGCAAGCAAGGATGGAGACTTCAAACGGAACCAAACATGCGAGTAACATAGGTCTTAAAAGCTAAGTATTTTCCTAACTGTGATTACTTGGACCCAAAACCCGGAAGCAAACCCTCTTTGACGTGAAGAAGTTTATAGACTATGAAAGAACTAGTTGGTAGAGGGCTAAAATGGCGAGTTAGCAATGAGCAGAGTATCAGACTCTGTAAGGATAGATGGATACCATCCTCCAACACTTTCATGCCACAAGAGTCAGGTATAAATGTTGATACAGAGAGTAGAGTTGCAAAGCCTATAGACGCCTTAACAAAAAGCTGGAAAAATTATGTTATTTTTAACATGTTTAACGAGGATGATGCAAATGCCATATGTGAATACCTATAAACAGCGTGGGTTCACCGTACATGCAAGACAATAAAGGATTTAAACTATAAGAAATGGCTATAAGTTACTATGCTCAGAGGAGGAGGAAAACATTACTAACTTCCACCTAAATGAGAACAACAGTCGAAGTGTATGCAAGAACTTCATTTGGGGTGCGACTGTGCCAAATAAGATCAAAGTTCTTCTCTGGCGTAGTTATCATGTTATTCTACCTACCATGCAGAACTTGCACAAAAGAAGGCTCAACATGGATAAAGCTTGTTTTAGGTGTGGGGAGGTATATGAGTTAGTCTTTCATGCTCTCAAGAGATGCCCAAATGCAGAGGGAGTATGGAGACAGATACGGTTTGAACCAGGAATGGAGAGTGACTTCATTGAAACGGATGAATGGATCAAACAGGTTCGCAGTGTGGCCACACAAGAATAAATGCAGATTAGCATGACCACTGTGTGGGGTATATAGGGCAAATGAAACAAAATGTTGCATGGAGAGAATGAGAAAGCATGCAGGAGATGAAGAAGTTTATATAAAAAAAAAAAAGAAACTATGTTGTAGAATGTAATGCAGCCCAGCCATAGGCCTTTATGGATGATACAGTTGGGCAAGGATGGAAACCACCAGAATCGGAAACGTTAAAAGTCAATTTCAACGTAGCATTTGACAGCCAGCAAAAATGGGGGAGGGATAGTGGTAGTCATAGGAGACTCTACGAGGACTGTGTTGGGGGCTGCTACTGTAAGGATGATGCATGCAACTGATCCATTTCAGGTGGAAGCAAAGGCAGCAGTAGAAGCACTCACGTTTGCATTTGAACGGGGTTTTCGAAAGGTAATTCTAGAGGGAGATAGTTTAATTATTGTGAGGAAGCTGCAGGCTAAGGGTCCTGACCTATCACCTATTGGTATTATAATAGAAGAAGGAAGACGCAAGATGGCTTGTTTCAATGTAGGAAAGGTAATTCATGTCCAAAAGTAAGGAAATAGGGCGGCTCATAACTTAGCAAAACACGGGCTCCATACCACAAAGGACAAGTTCTAGGTCCATGCCACAAAGGACAAGTTTTTGGTCGAAGGATGTCCTAGTTTTCTTTTACCGTTCCTACAAATAGATTGTACCCTAATTCAACGAATGAAGTTGACTTTTAAAAAAAAAAAAAAAAAGGATAATGACATATCCTATGTTTATTCGCACACATAAGAGATTAGATTTCCACGTATACAAGGCTTGAGTTGAAGGAGATATCCTCGAAGTCAAAAGATAGATCTTATTGATTGACATTTCCAAAAGCACACTTGTTAATTAGTGGCTAAGCAAGCTCCCATTTTATTTAACGCAAATTATATCTTTCAAAAAATTTTATAGACCTAGGTTAATTAATTATGTTGTATTCCTAAAAATGCTTAGGTTTAGTCCATTTTGGCTAGTCACGCATCTAATTAACGTGTGATAAGGTTTGAACCCATGGAAAATTCCATCATCTTATAATATATATATATATATTACAATATATAAAATTACATAATAAAAATTATTTATATGAATACTTAAGTATTGATGGGTTTTTTTTTAACATGTAAAAAAAATTAATTTAGAAAAATTATAATTAATAAAGATGTACATTTTTCTCAACGAAAAAAATTTACCAACATCTTTGCATTTATATAGATTATAGATAACATGAGTTAAATCTCTTTTTTTTTCTGATAGTTGTGATAAAGTTAAAAAAAAAAAATAGTGAAAGTATTAGTTTTCTAAAACAAATGGAGACAAAAAATCGTCTCCGACGTGTGAACTGATTAGGTCGGGCGTTGGAACCGTGTACTTCCAGAACTGCTTTTGAACCAGACACGAAGTCAGAAATTTTATCTCAAAGAAGAAGATAAAGATGTTTCGTAGCGTTGTTTTTTGGGGCCCCGTTTAGTGTTACGTTCTAAATCAGCTTTTTGACTAAAATAATTTTATTTTCAGAGCAACCTCAATGCTAAATAAGATAAAAAAAATTTAAGTATATAATTAAAAAGTTTGACTTTGTAAACCAAATGCAAAAGCTCTTTAAAGGTGCGTTTGCCATTAAAAAACATTTTTGAATGATAAAATTATTTTTTATCCTTATAATTTTAAATTTTTATCATTTTATACATACATTATTTTAACATTTTAATATTTCAACAATATTTTTTCACATTAATATTAAACAATTAAAATTCTTAAAACATAATTTTTTTTAATCACACTTTTAAACCTACTTTTTTAATCTAATGAGAAAATGAAATTATATACCAATGTCTAATCTTTAACGTTTCAAAATCAGTAATTTTCCTAAGCAGAAGCAAGGTCCAAATTAAACCCAAAAAACAAATGTTAAAAATTGAGATTTCGTAAAATAATCAATTTCACACAAAAATCGGCATCAGAACCTTTGTGACCTAATTGCAAGGTAAACGTGAGCACTAATTTTTCGATTTAAGCCCATTGAAATACAATAATGGAAAAAAATTTTTAAAAATCAAATTTTATTCGAAAATATCTGAACAAAATCTAGTGTTTACAACTACTATATTTTCATTAAATAAAAAAAATTTATTTATGCAAAAAGTATTAAAACGATTATAAAAGAAATCTAATATCCTCTAATCTAAAATATCTTGACATGTGTTATATATACAATAAGAGTTATTTATTTATTACTAATTAATTTTAAATTGAATACTTATTCTTAAACTTAAAAAATCATGGGTGTGCTAATCAAGATTTCTTTGTTGTGCAAGATTATTTTTTATCAAACTTTTATGAAGATTAAATTGTATTTAAATATATTAAGTTCGCCTTCCCAAAAAAGTAATGGAGTCCTACCTCATGCTCCAATAATATTAATAAACTTTCATTATTACTTCTATAATAATTAATAAGTGCCTTCATATTTCTTTGTATTGCTTGGTTTGCTTTGTTAGAAATACCTTGCTCCTTGTGTTCCGCTTAATATTTTTTTAATATTTCATCAGAAAAGATGCGCGGTAGCAAGAAAACACGCTGCTTTCCAAGAAATTATATTTCCGACAAGGTTGGCTTAATTTTTATTTAGAAAAATTAACTCATTCACATGCTAATGGAAAACTCTATTATTGAGATTAGAATGATCATATTCTTGTAACATATATTAAAATTAATATAATAAAAAAGTAAATTTGTCTGTTTTTACCCATTTTTAAAATTTTTAAACTCTACCGACCATATATAGAAGACAATTTTTTTTTCCTTTTTTAATTTATTACAAATAACACTTGCAATTGTGGTTGCCATTTTTTTTAGTGGAAAACAGATGTTACACATTACAGGCGAGAATAACATCAACCACCGAGCAGGTGAAAAGCTACGACCGATGACAAGCTTGCTTGCCTCACGCATACACCTTGTTAATTTATTTTCGTGCAAATTCGAATTAAGAAGGAAACGATTTCATAATATATTAATAAGTCAATCTAAACAACATACAGAAAGCAAGCTCAGAATACTAATGATATTTTTTTTGTTCCTCAAACTCCACCGGTTTATCGAAGTTTCAGTCTAAAGCTTTCAAAAGTAAGAAATTCGATAATGCATATTACATATATTATACATGTCAACACTCCACCGGCTCTTTGTCTCTTCGTATTAGATTTCGCTGCAAAAAGAGAAAGAAAATTTTCGTTAGTTCTTGCTCTTAGTTTCGGAAGGATTAAAGAACAAGACTTCTACATTATCGACGAATTCGCACCGCAGCAAATGAGTAAGGTGGGCAGCCTTAGCCAAATCTCCGTCCTCCCTTGCCTTGAAGATATTAAACATGAGATGAAGACGAAGATGGGTGAGCGCACTTTGCCGCATTACTACGTTCACTTCTCTTTTTAGTTCTTCACATTCCTTTCCAATTGCCTTGAACTTCTCTTGAACCTGAGACTGACCTGCTTTGATGCTCTTTTGCTCCCTGCTAATCTCTTCCGTCTCCGCTTTCAACAGTCTAAATCTGTTGTTCATATTCTTAAAAGCATTGTTTCTCTAGCCAAAGAAAGTAATGGGAAAATCTTGTAAGAACCATAACAACAATAGCGCTGTGAAAAAGTAAACGAAATTATCATATATAGAAGAATGTGATGATCTAATAAATCAAATGTACCTTGTGCTTTCTTTGTAAACTGAAACGTCTCTTTCTGCCAAGACTATAAAATGGCAACAACTTTCTCATTCTTCTCTTTCAAAGTTTATGTTAACTCCTAAATAATCAGCAGATCTAGCAGTTAAGCATAGCCTTAAACAATCATCCTTGACGTATATATAGTTAAATTATACTTGTGAACCTGAAATTTATTTTGATTCAAAAAATTATTTTAAAAATAACATTCAATAAATTTAAAATTTAAATTCCAATACTTATAACTTACAACCTTCTTTTTTATTCACGTGCTACGATCTTTCTTTAAAAAAATTACTTGTTTATATATTTTTATTGTCGCTCGATCAGTCGTTCAATTCCCGAAAGTTTCACCACACAACACTACGAAATCGTGCGAGCAATACTTATTTAGTAATTTCTTCAGCAGTGTTGTTCACTAGTTTTGTTGACTTGCGTTCTCATTCTATATTTCTTCCTCCACAACAAGTGGATCAGTAAGAAACCATAACATGTTGGTTCCAGGTCAGCACTCGAAATTAACGAGGGAACCTTGTGTCAAGTAGCGGCATAACGCTGTTCACACGTATGAGAGATATATAAAGTGAAAGAAATTAATCTTGAGTTCATGCCAAGAATTTAAAAGATTTTGTCGTTGAAAGTAATAGCTACTTGTTTATAGCAGACGAAGATGATTAAAAGTTCACATTATGAATTGAATGCTTTAGTTTACTATTGAAAAGAAAATATGAAATCTATACTATATATAAAAGGACCAATTCCTAAAATGTAAGTAGCCAATCATATGTTTACTATTGATAATTTATTTAATTAATTATTTTATGCTTAATAATTAATGATTTTCTTATTAAATTGAAATATTGACCAGCTTTTGTAATTTTTTTATCACCATTGAAGTCGTTATTAAAGTAAACTTAAGTGATAATTTATATTAATAAATTAAATTGACTAATTTTTATTTATCTATTTCTTTATTAATCATAAATTTTTCACTAAAGTAAATTATTTTAATTTGAGTATACTATTTATCATTTTTTCATATGATTTAAAATTGAAAATTTTGTTTCAATGAAGTTATGTTAACACAACTCATTTAACACAAGTAATTAAATTTTCGTTTTTTCCATGTTTTACTAAATTTGGCATCACTTATTCATAAAATTATATTTGTTACATGAATCTTAGAATATCACTCGATTGATAAATAAGCAATTATCCACAATAAAAATGTTGATTAAGAATTCTCTTTTTAATTTATTTATAAATAACTATAGGTATAAATATGAGTAATTGGAATAAATACAAATATTTGGAAATCTTTAATTTAAAACAATTAAAGTTGAATTTTTATCACATTCTCTCCCTATCTTGGCAGTCTAAACACTTTTTTTTTTTTTTTGAAACTCAAAGCTTTAAGGTTTCAACATTTTATCAATAGATGTCACAGTTTTTGGCATTTTTTTTTCTTATTATAACTCTTTTGGTAATGCATATACAATATTTATGTGCCTAAATAGTAAAAGAAATATACTCGGTCAGGGGCGAAAACTAAATTTGCTTAATGAGGTTTAAAAACTTACACTTTAGTTGCCATTTTTTGCTCTTCCTTTAGTTTTCAAGTCAATATTGTTTATTATAACGTACAGACTGTTTAATTATTACAATAGAAAAAGTTTTTTTTTTTTTTTCAATGCTTTTCTATGTAATTGGTTGAAGTGGGATGGGAGGTTTTTTGAATATGACTGAGCTACGATTTTGTTGATGAATCTGGATGACTGTGGGCTTTGATTGAGATTGGGATGGTGATAGAGGTGTTAAGCTGACTAGCAGTGGCAATGTGGTGTTGATTAGGGAAGGTTTTTGATTTGGCAATGGTGGGCTAGTATGGAGGAAAAGGCTAATGGTAAATGTCTCTTTTGGCCGGTTGCTTTCTATGTAATTGTTGCCAAGTTTTTTCTTTGTGTTTCTTGTGGATTTCCCTTGTATTTTCCACTTTGTTTGTTCTTGCCTTGAGCAACAGTTTATATAACATGATGAAGATATTATTTCAATTCAAAAAATCGAGCATCCTATCACTTTTAATTTGAATTTTGACTTCAAGAAACATTAGATTTTAAGAATTTAATCGAAATTCTGAATTTCAAACGCCAAATCTTATCACTTAATTTATCCTTTTTTTAATCTTTTTTATTTATTTTCAAAATAATGATAAAAGCAAAAATAAATAAATAAAATAATAAAACAAATGGGCTTGCATTGAGTCCAAAATATAATCTGAGCCTAATACTCAAATGATAAATCCAAATCAAATGGAATAGGTCCAAAGCCCAACTTAAATGAACTCGAGATTCAACATTAATTTATGACAAAATAAGGTGTCTACAATTACCCTTCTTTGCACAGTTTTTATGAAATAGAAATTGCATAAACACCTAGACACCCAATATGTCCAAGTTTGGCTTCACAACAACTACAAAATCTCGAAACTTAAAAGATTCACTATTTAAAGTATTTAAAAATTTCATAATAAAAAATTTGCAATGAAACTCAAAGATTCACAATTTGATTTAAAGAATCATGGTTTTTGAAAATTAAAGAGTCATAATTCAAATGTTTGCTAAGTTTTGAAAGATTCACAAAATTTAAATTTATAAGAATTTCATAGTCACAAAGTTTTCAAATTTATAAGAATTTTCAGATTTGCAAGAACTTTCATATTTGTAAGAATTTTATATCCGCAAAATTTTTAAATTAGCAAGAATTTTTAGTTTCGCAAAAATTTCATATTTGCAAGAATTTCAAATTCGCAAGAATTTGAAAATTCGCTAGAATTAAGATTTGCAAGAATATATATTTGCAAGAACTAGAGATTCACTAGAATTTAATATTCGTAAGAATTGAAGATTCATAAGAATTGAAGATTCACAAGAATTTAGATTCACAAAATTTTCAGATTCACAAGAATTTAAATATTTGCAAAATTTTGAAAATTCGCCAGAATTAAGATTTGTAAAACTTTTTGGTCTACAAGAATTGAAAATTTGCAAAATTCAAAGATTTAGATTTGAGAGATTCACATCCAAAATTCAAAGATTCACATTAAAAAATTTCAATATTTCAAAGATTCTAATTTAAAAACCTCAAGGATTCATATAAAAAAATTGTCAAGATTCTCATTTGAGAATTCTTAGAGATTATACCCTGAGGTCTTATAAATCATTCTCAATATTAAACATGCTCCTTAAAAGGGCTTCGCAACTTTAAATTTTGGAGTGTTTTTAATGTCAAAAAAATTTTATCATGAAAAATTTTTCTCATTCAAGGATTCAAAAGTTTAAAATTTTCCTATCAGAGTAAAAATTTTATACGATAATGATGCAAATGCAAAAATCCAGATTCTCAAAATAATGCAAATGCCATACTTTAAACCATGCTTCAAATGTTCACTGCATGATGCAAATGCATGACCAAACCATGATGAAAATAAAATTATCAAAATAAAGATTCAAATATTCATCAAATTATGTACATATATTGTTCAAAAAATAATGTAATGTAGATGTACTAAAATCAATACCATGAAATTCTAATTGATTGTGGTAATAAGATTCTTAAGACTCCACCATCTCACATTTCCTTTTTAACTTCCCAACACTAACAATTTCATAATCAATTCACAACTTTCATAATTGGAATAAATACAAATATTTGAAAATCTTTAATTTAAAATAGTTAAAGTTGAATTTTTATCACATTCTTTCCCTATCTTGGCAGTCTAAACACATTTTTTTTTTTGAATTCAAAGCTTTAAGGTTTCAACATTTTATCAATAGATTTCACAGTTATTGGCATTTTTTTTTCTTGTCATAACTCTTTTGGTAATGCAAATACAATATTTATGTGCCTAAATAGTAAAAGAAATACTTGATTAGGGGCGAAAACTAAATTTGCTTAATGAGGTTTAAAAATTAACGCTTTAGCTACCATTTTTTGCTTTTCCATTAGTTTTCAAGTCAATGTTATTTATCATAATGTATAGATTCGTTGATCTATCATTAAACATGATTAAAAGAGTTACCACCAATCTCTTTTTATTTAGATATAATTGATCACTTAATTGAATATGTTTTTTTTTTTAAAAAAGAAGTTCAAGCTTGATTTAGGTATCTTTAAAATATATATTTAATGTCTATAAAACCAGAATTAGGTCCGAGAGTACGGTTACATATGAGGAAGGTTATAGTACCCTCATAACACCCATTAAATTAAGATACCAGCTTGATTTCGTGTTATCTATTAAGTCTTAAAAAATTTTATCAGATAATTAATTATTAAGAATTATTTTTAATTGATTCCAATACTTTTGACAAAAAATTGAGAAAATTCACTCACCTTAAAAGTAAACAAAAAAATTATTATTTTCTTGCAAAGGTTCTATCGTTGAATTATTTAATATTTATTTAATGAAATTTTAGAAAAATTTAAACTCTAAAGAAAAAGTTTTCTTAAAAATATTTTATTTTATTTTAGGAAAAAAATTAATAGTTTATTTTTAAAAAATTGATACTTTCAACTTTTTCTCCAAATATTTTTTAAAAATAATTTTGTTCGAGGAAAATTGATATTTAAACTTTTCCTTAAAAGACTTTTTCAAAATTTTTTATTTAAGAAAAATTGATACTTCAACTTTTCTTCAAAATATTTTTTAAAATATTTTTTATTTAAGGAAAATTAATACTTTAACTTTTCCTTAAACATTTTTTAGAAATTAAAAAAAAATTTAACTTTTTTAATTTTTGAATTTTTTTTTGTTTTTAATATTTTAACTTTTTCTTTATTTTTTTAAAATTATTTTCATTTATTTAAAAAAATCAAAAAAAATAAATAAGCAACGTAACAAAAGAAAGAAAATCACCAAAAGAAAAAATTCGGCTCAGCCTAGGAGCAACGGATCGAATCACACAAATCCGGTCGGGCCAAAAGAAAAAACGCAAATCTGTCCCCCTAATTGAAACACTGCATTTTGGTCTACCTGAAAAGCTAAAAAATTTTGCTCCCTTCATTCTTTCAACCCACGTTCTCTCTCTAAAAACTATGTTTAGCGTCTTTCTCTCTACACAACATGAACTCTGGTGACCAAAACCCAAAATTCGATGAAAGTCGCAATCATCGTCGTGTATCAACTGTCCATCGACGATCAAAATTATTTCAGAAGACCTCTGCGAGTTCATCTCAGCCTCCTCTTCCACGTGATGTAGCTAGCTTTCAACGATAACATTTTTACCTCTATAAATCGGGTTTCAAAAGTTGCGAATTCACTCTCCTGGATCTCCTTTTCTGCTACTCCTGTCACTGCCAGTTCGAGTTATCTTCTTCTCCTCTCAGTTGGTTATCTCTTTTCAACCGTGAAACTTTGAAATCCTTGGAAAGAACTAAACTGAAACCAAAAAAAAATAAATAATTTTTTTAGTTTTGGTTGTATCCTTTTGTTTTTTATTTTGCCCCTTTTTATTCTTGTGGCTTTTTGACTGTTGATGGATGCTTAGCAAGAGGTTGATGATAATGGTAGAATTGGCTTAAGTAAAGGGAGATTATGGCATTTGTTTTGATGCTTTGCTAATGTCTTTTGGATTTGCCTCTACTATCGTTTATTGTGTGGTCTTTGAAAATTTTCAGGTGATTGAGATTGCTGAAAGTGTGCTGTTAATGGCTTGTTGAAACTTGGATTTTGCTTTCTGGAAATTGGTTCGCAGGGAATTAGGTTGTAGCTGGACTTGTGATTGGGTTTGAGGTTCTTTCGGACTGTTTAAGTGGCTATGCGAGGACTGTTTAATGAGAAAAAAAGCAGAGGACTGTCTAATGATTACAATAGAAGAAGTTTTTTTTTTGTCAATGCTCTTCTATGTAATTGGTTGTAATGGGATGGGAGGTTTTGTGAATATGACTGAGCTAGATTTTGTTGATGAATCTAAATGATTGTCGGTTTTGATTGAGATTGAGATTGAGATTGAGATTGAGATGGTGATGGAGGTGTTAAGCTAACTAGTAGTGGCAATGTGGTGTTGATTAGGGATGGCTTTTGATTTGGCAATGGTGGGCTTTTATGGAAGAAAAGGCTGATTGTAAATGCTCTATTGGTCGTTGCTTTCTATGTAATTGTTGCCAAGTTTTTTCTTTGCGTTTCTTATGGATTTCCCCTGAATTTTCCACTTTGTTTGTTCTTGCCTTGAACAATAGTTTATATAACATGATGAAGATATTATTTCAATTCAAAAAACCGAGCATCCTATCACTTTCAATTTGAATTTTGATTTCAAGAAACATTGGATTTTAAGAATTTAATCCAAACTCTGAATTTCAAACACGAAATCTTATCACTTAATTTATCCCTTTTTTTAATCTTTTTATTTATTTCCAAAATAATGATAAAAGCAAAAATAAATAAATAAAATAATAAAACAAATGGGCTTGCAAGTCCAAAATATAATCTGAGCCTAATACTCGGATGATAAATCCAAATCAAATAGAATAGGTCCAAAGCCCAACTTAAATGAATTCGAGATTCAACATTAATCTATGATAAAATAAGATGTCTACAATTACTCTTCTTTGCACAGTTTTTATAAAATAGGAATTGCATAAACACCTAGACACCCAATATGTCCAAGTTGGGCTTCACAACAACTACAAAATCTCAAAACTTTAAAGATTCACTATTTAAAGTATTTAAAAATTTCATAATAAAAAATTCGCAATGAAACTCAAGATTCACAATTTGATTCAAAGAATCATGGTTTTTGAAAATTAAAGAGTCGTAATTCAAATATTTGCTAAGTTTTGAAAGATTCACAAAATTTAAATTCATAAGAATTTAAGATTCACAAGGTTTTCATATTCATAAGAATTTTTAGATTTGCAAGAACTTTCATATTTGTAAGAATTTTATATTCACAAAATTTTTAAATTCGTAAGAATTTTTATTTTCGCAAAAATTTCATATTTGCAAGAATTTCAGATTCACAAGATTTTGAAAATTCATCAGAATTTGAAAATTCGCTAGAATTAAGATTTGCAAGAATACATATTCGCAAAAACTAGAGATTCATAAGAATTTAATATTCGTAAGAATTAGAGATTCGCATGAATTTTAAATTCACAAAATTTTCAGATTCGTAAAATTTCAAAATTGCAAGATTTTGAAATTTTGCCAGGATTAAAATTTGTAAAATTTTTTGGCTCACAAGAATTGAAAATTTACAAAATTCAAAGATTCACATTCAAAAATTTCAATATTTCAAAGATTCTGATTTAAAAACCTCAAGGATTCATATAAAAAATTTTTCAAGATTCTCATTTGAGAATTCTTAGAGATTATGCCCATAGGTCTTTTAGATCATTCTCAATATTGAACATGCTCCTTAAAAAGGCTTTGCAACTTTAAATTTTGGAGTGTTTTTAATGTCAAAAAAATCTTATCATGAAAAATTTTTCTCATTCGATGATTCAAAAGTTTAAATTTTCCTATAAAAGTAAGAGTTTTATACGATAATGATGCAAATGCAAAAATCTAGATTCTCAGAATACTGCAAATGCAATACTTTAAACCATGCTTCAAATGTTCACTACATGATGCAAATGCATGACCAAACCATGATGAAAATAAAATTATCAAAACAAAGGTTCAAATATTCATCAAATTATTTACATATATTGTTCAAAAAACAATGTAATGTAGTTGTACTAAAATCAATACCATGAAATTCTAATTGATTGTGGTAGTCTAAACACATTTTTTTTTTTGGAATTCAAAGCTTTAAGGTTTCAACATTTTATCAATAGATTTCACAGTTATTGGCATTTTTTTTTCTTGTCATAACTCTTTTGGTAATGCAAATACAATATTTATGTGCCCAAATAGTAAAAGAAAATATACTCGATTAGGGGCGAAAACTAAATTTGCTTAATGAGGTTTAAAAACTAATGCTTTAGTTACCATTTTTTGCTTTTCCATTAGTTTTTAAGTCAATGTTATTTATCATAATGAATAAATCTGTTGACTTATCATTAAACATGATTAAAGGAGTCACCATTAATCTTTTTTTGTTTATATACGATTAACTACCTAATTGAATCTGTTCTGTTTTAAAAAGAAGTTAAAGCTTGACTTAGGTATTTTTAAAATATAGATTTAATGTCTATAAAACCAGAACTGGGTCCAAGAGTATGGTTACATATTAGGAAGGTTATAGCACCTTCACAACACCTATAAAAGGATGATACCAATTTGATTTCATGTTATTTATTAAGTCTTAAAAAATCTTATCAGATAGTTAATTATTGAGAATTGATTTTAATTGACTCCAATACTTTTTACAAAAAAAAGAAAAAATTCATTCACCTTAAAAGTAAACAAAAAAACTACTATTTTTCTTGCAAAGGCTCTATCGTTAAATTATTTAATATTTATTTAATGAAATTTTAGAAAAATTTAAACTCCAAGGAAAAGGTTTTCTTAAAAAATTTTATTTTATTTTAGGAAAAAATTAATAGTTTATTTAAAGAAAAGTTGATACTTTCAATTTTTTTCTCAAATATTTTTTTAAAATATTTTTTGTTCGAGGAAAATTGATACTTAAACTTTTCCTCAAAAAAAGTTTTGAAAATTTTTTATTTAAGGAAAATTGATACTTCAACTTTTCTTCAAAATATTGTTTCAAATATTTTTTAATTAAGGAAAATTGACACTTTAACTTTTCCTTAAACATTTTTTAGAAATTAAAAAAAATCTTTTAACTCTTTTTTTATTATTTTTTGAATTTTTTTTGTTTTTAATATTTTAACTTTTTCTTTATTTTTTTAAAATTATTTTTATTTATTTAAAAAAATAAAAAAAAATTAAATAAGCAACGTAACAAAAAAAAGAAAATTACCAAAAGAAAAAATTTCGGCTCAGCCTAGGAGCAACGGATCGAATCACACAAATCCGATCGCGGCAAAAGAAAAAACGCAAATCTTTCCCCCTATTTGAAACACTGGATTTTGGTCTACCTTAAAAGCTAAAAAATTTTGCTCCCTTCATTCTTTCAACCCACGGTCTTTCTCTAAAAACTATGTTTAGCCTCTCTCTCTTTACACACTATGAACTCTGGTGACCAAAACCCAAAATTCGATGAAAGTCGCCATCATTGTCGTGTATCAACTGTCCATCGACGATCAAAATTATTTTAGAAGACCTCTGCGAGTTCATCTCAGTCTTCTCTTCCACGTGGTGTAGCTAGCTTTCCACGATAACGTTTTTACCTCTATAAATCGGGTTTCAAAAGTTGCGAATTCAGTCTCCTGGATCTCCTTTTCTACCACTCCTGTCACTGCCACTTCGAGGTATCTTCTTCTCCTCTCTTTTGGTTATCTCTTTTCAACCGTGAAACTCTGAAATCCTTGGAAAGAACTAAACCGAAAAAAAAAAAAAAAATTTTAGTTTTAGTTGTATCCTTTCGTTTTTTATTTTGCCCCTTTTTTTTTCTTATGGCTTATTGACTGTTGATAGAAGCTTAGCAAGAGGTTGATGATAATGGCAGAATTGGCTTAAGTAAAGGGCGATTATGGCATCTGTTTTGATGCTTTGCTACATGTCTTTTTGTTCTGCCTTTACTATCGTTTATTGTGTGGTCTGTGAAAAATTTCAGGTGATTGAGATTGCTGAAAATGTGCTGTTAATGGCTTGTTGAAACTTGGATTTTTGTTTTCTGGAAATTGGTTTGCAGGGAATTAGGTTGTAGCTGGAATTGTGATTGGGTTTGAGGTTCTTTGGGACTGTTTAAGTGGCTGTGGAGGGACTGTTTAATGAGAAAAACAGTAGAGGACTGTTTAATGATTACAATAGGAGAAGTTTTTTTTTTTTGTCAATGCTTTTTTATGTAATTGGTTGTAATGGGATGGGAGGTTTTGTGAATATGACTGATCTACGATTTTGTTGATGAATCTAGATGATTGTAGGTTTCGATTGAGATTGAGATGGTGATGGAGGTGCTAAGCTAACTAGCAGTGGCAATGTGGTGTTGATTAGGGATGGCTTTTGATTTGGCAATGGTGGGCTTGTATGGAAGAAAAGGCTGATTGTAAATGCTCTTTTGGTCGGTTGCTTTCTATGTAATTGTTGCCAAGTTTTTTCTTTGCGTTTCTTATGGATTTCCCCTGAATTTTCCTCTTTGTTTGTTCTTGGCTTGAGCAATAGTTTATATAACATGATAAGATATAATTTCAATTAAAAGAACTAAGCATCCTATCACTTTCAATTTAAATTTTGATTTCAAGAAACATTGGATTTTAAGAATTTAATCCAAACTCTGAATTTCAAACACCAAATCTTATCACTTAATTTATCCCTTTTTTTATTTTTTTATTTATTTCCAAAATAATGATAAAAGCAAAAATAAATAAATAAAATAATAAAACAAATGGGCTTGCATTGAGTCCAAAACATAATCTGAGCCTAATACTCAGATGATAAATCGAAATCAAATGGACTAGGTCCAAAGCCCAACTTAAATGAACTCGAGATTCGAGAATAATCTAGGACAAAATAGGGTATCTACACTTACTCCTATTTACACAGTTTTTTTGAAATAGGAATTGTGTAAACACCTAGATACCCAAGATGTCCGAGTTTGGCTTCACAACAACTACAAAACCTTGAAACTTTAAAGATTCACAATTTGAAGTATTTAAACATTTCATAATGGAAAATTCACAACACAAGTTAAAACTTGAAGATTCACAATTTAATTCAAAGAATCATAGTTTTTGAAAATTAAAGAGTCGTAATTCAAAGATTCATAAAGTTTTGAAAGATTCACAAAATTTAAATTCACAAGAATTTTAGATTCGCAAAGTTTATAGTTTCACAAAAATTTTTAGATTTGCAAGAACTTTCAGATTTGCAAGAATTCTATATTCACAAAATTTTTAAATTCACAAGAATTTTTAGTTTTGCAAGAATTTCATATTCACAAGAGTTTTGAATTCGCAAGATTTTGAAATTTTGCCAAAATTAAGATTTGCAAGAATATAGATTCATAAGAACTGGATATTTGTAAGAATTTTATATTCGCAAGAATTTCAAATTCGTCAGATTTTGAAAATTTGCAAAATGCAAAGATTCGAATTTGAGAGTTTCACATCCAAAGTTCAAGGATTCACATTCAAAAATTTTAATAATTCAAAGATTCTGATTCAAAAACTTCAAGGATTCATATGAAAATATTCTCAAGATTTTCATTAGAAAATTCTTAAAGATTATGTCCGGAGGTCTTGTAGATCATTCTCATCATTTAAAGTCGAAAATTAACTTTCTTGGATCTCTTTTTCTACTACTCCTGTCACTACCACTTTGAGGTATCTTCTTCTCTCTTTCTTGGTTATCTCCTTTCAATTGTAAAGTTCTGAAATTCTTGGAAAGAACTAAACCGAAACCAAAAATTTTTTTTTTTTTAGTTCTGGTTATATTCTTTCATTTTTTATTTTGCCTCTTTTTATGGCTTATTGATTGTTGATGGATGCTTAGCAAGAGGTTGATGATGATGGCAAAATTGGCATAAGTAAAAGGCGATTATGGCATCTGTTTTGATGGTTTGCTGTGTGTCTTTTGGTTCTACCTCTGCTATTATTTGTTGTGTGTTCCATGGAAAATTTTAGGTGATTGAGATTGCTAGAAATGTGCTGTTAATGGCTTGTTGAAACTTGGATTTTTGCTTTCTGGAAATTGGTTTGCAAGGAATTAGGTTGTAGCTAGAATTGTGGTTGGGTTTGAGGTTTTTTAGGACTGTTTAAGTGGCTATGCAGGGATTGTTTAATGGGAAAGGAAGCAAAGGATTGTTTAATGATTACAATAGAAGAATTTTTTTTTTCTTAACGCTTTTATATGTAATTGGTTGAAGTGGGATGGGAAGTTTTGTGAATATGACTGAGCTATGATTTTGTTGATGAATCTAGATGACTGTGGGTTTCGATTGAGATTGGGATGGTGATGGTGATGGAGGTGTTAAGCTGACTGGCAATGTCATGTGGTGTTGATTAGGGATGGTTTTTGATTTGGCAATGGTGGGCTTGTAGGAGGAAAAGGCTGATGGTAAATGTCTCTTTTGGCTGGTTGCTTTTTATGTACTTGTTGCCAAGTTTTTTCGTTGTGTTTCATGTGGATTTCCTCTATATTTTCCACTTTGTTTGTTCTTGCCGTGAATAACAGTTTATATAACATGATGAAGATATGATTTCAATTTAAAAAATCGAGCATCCTCTCACTTTCAATTTGAATTTTGATTTCAAGAAACATTGGATTTTAAGAATTTAATCCAAACTTTGAATTTTAAACACCAAATCTTATCACATAATTTATCCCCCTTTTTTTATCTTTTTATTTATTTTCAAAAAAATGATAAAAGCAAAAATAAATAAATAAAATAATAATACAAATGGGATTGCATTGAGTCCAAAACATAATTTGAGCCTAATACACAGATGATAAATCGAAATCAAACGGACTAGGTCCAAAGCCCAACTTAAATGAACTCGAGATTCAAGAATAATTCATGACAAAATAAGGTGTATACAGTTGCCCATTTTTGCACAGTTTCTATGAAATAGGAATTGCATAAACACCTAGTCGCCTAATATTTCTGAGTTTGGCTTCACAACAACTACAAAATCTCAAAACTTTAAAGATTCACTATTTTAAGTATTTAAAAATTTCATAATTGAAAATTCACAACACAAGTTGAAACTCGAAGATTCCTAATTTGATTCAAAGAATCATGGTTTTTGAAAATTAAAGAGTCGTAATTCAAAGATTTGTAAAGTTTTGAAAGATTCACAAAATTTAAATTCATAAGAATTTTAGATTCGTAAGGTTTTTAGATTCACAAGAATTTTCAAATTTGCAAGAACTTTCATATTCGTAAGAATTTTATATTCACAAGAATTTTTAGTTTCGCAAAAATTTCATATTCACAAGAATTTCAGATTCACAAGATTTTGAAAATTCATCAAAATTTGAAAATTCACCATAATTAAGATTTGCAAGAATATAGATTTGTAAGAACTAGAAATTTGCAAGAATTTTAAATTTACAAAATTTTCATATTCGTAAGAATTTTAAATTCGCAAGATTTTAAAAATTCATCAGAATTAAGATTCGCAAAATTTTTTGGTTCACAAGAATTGAAAATTTGCAAAATTCAAAGATTCGAATTTGAGAAATTCACATCCAAAATTCCAATATTCACATTCAAAATTTTCAATATTTCAAAGATTCTGATTCAAAAACTTTGGGAATTCATATCAAAAAATTCTCAAGATTCTCATTTGAAAATTCTTAGAGATTCTGCCCGAAAGTCTTACTGATCATTCTCAACATTGAAAATGCTTATTAAAAAGGCTTTGCAACTTTAAATTTTGGAGTGTTTTTAATGTAAAAAAATCTTTTCATGAAAAATTTCCCTTATTTAAGGATTCAAAAGTTTAAAAATTTTCTACCAAAGTTAAAATTTTGTACGGTAATGTTGCGAATGCAAAAATCCAGATCCTCATAATAATGGAGATGCCATACTTTAAACCATGGTTGAAATGTTCACTACATGATACAAATGCATGACCAAACCATGATGAAAATGCAATTATCAAAATAAAAATTCAAATATTCATCAAACTATGTGCAGGTATTGTTTAAAAAATAATGTAATGTAGATGTACTAAAATCAATACCATGAAATTCTAATTGATTGTGGTAATAAGATTCTCAAGACTCCACCATCTCACATTTCCTTTTTAACTTCCCAATGCTAACAATTTCATAATCAATTCACAACTATCGTCAACTAATCCATGTTATTTCCAGCATTTGGTCACAACTCACTAATTATATTGGTTGATCCATCACCATATTCACCGCTTGGGCACCACATTTGTCTTTTCAAATCATCTTCTCAAGCTCTGTTCATCTTTTTTTTTCATTTTTTTACCCTTATCATTTTGGACTTCTCTTCTAAAGAATACATAAATCTCTTATGGACATTGTCATTCATTCATTATCATTTCAATTCATGACAAATATAATGCAATTATATATTTTCTTGATTTATTTTAGAGATGCAAAAATGAAAGAGGACAAGGTGAATTGAAAGAAAAGATAATCAATACAAGAACAATTTTGGTATAAAAACAAATAGGCAAAGGAACAAATTCAAAGCATTTCACTAGGATAAGTATTTGAATTGTATAACAATGTCCAAACAATGAATATTTAGACAATTTTTAACATTAATCTAGAATTTTTTTCAAAAACTCATTCCATTGATTTTCATAATCATTTTGAATTCATCAAACGTTGCCTTAGTTTTAGAGGATCTTCAATTCAAGCATTCACATTTGATCAAAATGGACTTTTAAGGGTTGTAATGTTGGCTATGGTAAAAGGTTCATGAAAAAAAATGAATAAAATAGGCTCAAAACATATGTTTAAAGGGTTTAAACTAAAAGATCATTTTTCATCATGTACTGCAACTTGGCGCTTTGCCTTATTCCACATCATTTTCACATTTTACTTTTTTTTTTATCTTATTTCTCACAAAAGAATTTTCATTATTTTGCCTCAGGTTGTTTGTGGCATTCACTTTTTTTATTTTTTTGTAAAAAATGTTTTTCTTTTCTTTTCACTCCCCATATTGGAGACCTTTTATGGTCTTTTGCTTTTTTCTCTTTTTAAAGTAAGTCTCTCCCTAAAATTGACCCCTAGTGTGAAAAGTGACCCTTGATTAGGCTTCTTTAAAAGAAAATTATTACAGGCCCAAAAGAGGTAGCAACGGATGGTTTCATTTTTATGAATGGTAAAAGAAAGACAACCATTTTTCATCTCAAATGTGAATACTTTATTTGAAGACCATGTTTTGAACAAAGACAAACTAATGGATGCTTCCAAGATATGTTCATTTCATTTTTTCAAGAATGATATCTGCTCACAGATTGCTTCTTTTACTCAAATAGTCTTCACAGATCAATATGAATGAGTTTCTAAAATTAAATCCTAGAATTGTTGTTTGTCATTGTCTAAGCATTCATCATTTAGAATTTGAAAATAGGAATAAAAAGGATATGAAAAATAATAAAGCATAGAATAGTGGGTTGGAAAGAGAAAATATAATGAAATGTATCAACTTGCCTTTTATTAAAATGATAAAATAAAATAAAATCTTATTACATAAAAAACCTAGCATTACTCTAAAAAAAAATCCTAAAATGACAAGCAACTTTCAACCAACATTAATGTCTTTGTCCTTTTTAAAATTATGCTTTTACATGATCAAGTGAAAAAGTTTTTTTTTTTGACATCATTACAAGAAAATAGGTATTTAGTGACAGTTTTTTAATGACATTTTTCAACAAATGCTACTAGGTTCCGTGTTTTTAAAAATTTAGTGGTGTTTTTATTAAAAAAATACCACTAAATAAACATATAGTGGCGTTAATAACCTAAAACGCCACTAATCAATAGCATTTAGCAGTGTTTGTTCTTCAAAACACCACTAATTAATAAAAATTAGCGATGTTTGTAGTCTACAAACACCACTAATGGAATTATTATAATTGATCAAATTATTATTTTTTTGAAAAATGAAATGCACAATTTAACTCAAATTTGGTGGCATTTTTTATAATAAATGCCACTATTTATCATCATTTGTGGTATTTATGTAAATAAAAATAGCAATATAACATCATTTAGTGGCATTTGTCTTGATAAACACTGTTATATAATATTATTTAGTGGCGTGCTAAATTTTCCCCAATTTCATCGATTCGGTTGAGCCTTTTTGGCAAATTGCTTTCTTTTTCATTTCCCTCATTTTCTCGTATTCTACCCAAATTGTTTTACCCTGATTTTTCTTTGATTTCCATTTCCATTTTCCTTTCCTTTCCTTTTTCCCCCATTATGCCAAGATTAAAGCCCTTTGTTTTTATTTTGCTTACCTTTTCCTTTTCAAATGAAACCCATTTTGCCTATTTCGTTTCAAGCTTCGGTGGCATTTACAGTGGACACTTTTTTGGTAAATCCCTAGCATCAATGATTTTTAACTTGCTGGCCTTGATTTTCAATGGAAATACTAATTTTATTTTTTCATTGATGATTCTTATGCTATGTTTCTTGTCATTCCTCATTCCTCAATAGCATTTTTAAAATAATTTTATTTTGAAAGAGGGGTTTTTTTGTGTTTCTTAGTGTATTGGTTGATCTCTAGATATGTAAAAAAAAGAATGGTTGATTTAGATGAGGATTGGTGCACTTGTGTTTAATGTTATACTATGATACATTTATTTGTGTTTTAATTGGCTGCCTAGTACATCAGATTATTAGTCTGCTTTTAGGGGTGTTATCTAGTTTTTTAGTTGATCTATATGCATGTGCTACTATGGACACGCTAGATTTGATGTTTGTAGAGCTATCTCGTAAAAGGGGGATCTAGTGGCATTTGAGATTGTTTAAACCCAAGCTATTATTTTATGCCAATGAAATGAGAATCAACTAGCTAGTTTTCTACTTTTATTAAGTAGTTCACTAAGTCAGAGTTGGAGGCTAGATGCCTGCAATTAGTTCAAGGTTGCTATGAAGATAACAATATGTAGCTATAAAGGCATTGCTAGAAATTTGTTTATATGTTTACTTTTGTAATGAAAAATAAGAGTTTGGCAAAAAAATTGTTTCACTATTATTTCTTTTAAGTATTCTTTAAGTTAGACTATGACATTTGCTGCTAATATAGGGATGGATCCATTAATATAAGGATAGATTTGTGATAGATGATAAGGCATGAGATCACGTTGATAAGATCTTCACATAATTTTATATTCCATTTAAAATATCTTTTCTCTTTTAACTGAAATTCAGTTTGACATAATTGTATCATTCTAGTCACTTATTCCATAAGATGCCCTAGTTTGTGTTGCATATTTCCAATGTTTTCCCCCTTTTCACTGTAGGTATATGTAATTGATTATAGCCTTGCAAAAAAGTATAAGGATCTTCAAACGCACAAGCACATACCATACAAGTAATAACTTTTGATGTTTTTATTTGTAGATCTGATGTTTCCTCTTCTGGATTGTTTATCAATTGGCCTGTAAGCTTGACTTAATTCTTTTGGTAATAGATTTAATGGCCATGAGTTCTCAAAAAAAGGCTATTTGGCTTTGAGGAGCAGAAGATGGTTAAAATTTTCATCGATTATATTGTCACTCATCAGCATACTTAAGTTCTTCTTTTTTTGGATTTCTCCAATTAATAGTGCCTCATAAATAATTTGATTTTGCAATTAACTATTTGAAGAGATACTTTATTCTGCTTTTAGCTTTACTCATCAATTTTCAATTTGTCTAACTAGGATAGCTCATATGTTGCATGTATATTACTCTAACGAAATCATTTTATATGTGCCTAATGGACCTTATATTGTACTTTTTTTTTTTTGTGAGGCTTTTTCACTAGCCATGGGCAATTGTTAAGTTATCAAGATTTCTTATAAGGAAAACAAGAATCTTACAAGAATAGCTCAATATGCAAGTGTCAACACTCACCTAAGAGTTGGTGAGTGAACTTACTGTATCTAATATTGATATGGGCTTTAATTTTAGCAAGCACGTCTTGCCATGGATTATTTTGCCTTATATGTGATTCAACTATGCCCCATATAACTTCCAGAGCAAAGCAGGAGGGATGGTCTGGAATCTCTTGGTTATGTGCTTATGTATTTCCTAAGGGGAAGGTTGGTTATAACTTGGTTGCTTACTTCACAAACCTTTTAAATGTTGACTAACATTATTAACTTAATTTCTTGTTTTTTGTCCCAGCCTTCCATGGTAAAGTAAAAGTATGACAAGATTAATGAAAAGAATATGGTTACTCCCATAAAGGTACCATTACTTGCTTGCTGTTAATACCAAAAAATTTACAACTATTTGAGACTAGACAAGAATAAGTTAGTTAATTAGAAGTTGATTTTTTCAAAATGGTTTCTTGCTAATTCTGATCATGTTCAAGAATGGAAGACAATGTATGTTTGACAAGTAATGTGTCATTTTCAGGTCCTTTGCAAGTCATATCCTTTTGAGTTGACATCTTACTTTCATTATTTCCAATCACTACATTTTGAAGACAAATCGGATTATTCATACCCGAAGAGGCTATTCTGAGACCTTTTCATTTGAGAAGGTTAACTTTATAATTTAGGTGTGCCTGTTCAAATATTGCTCACCCTCTTAATTTGTTTAATTTTGAAATTTGAATCAATCTTCTCATTTTTCATCATCACAAATTTGCATGAGATCTTTCATTAGGAAATCTACTCAATTGAACTCCCAAATTAATTGATTTTGACGACTAACTGATGTAGGTTATCAGTTTGATTATGTATTTGATTGGACTATATCGAGTTCTGAACAAGTTGGCTCTAGCTTAAGAGCAACAGTTAATGATCTTTAACTTGCTAGCCTTGATTTTCGATGGAAATATTAATTTTATTTTTTAATTAGTGATTCTTATATTATGTTTTTTGTCATTCCTCAATAGCCAAGCCCAAATCTGGGTTTAAATTCCTAAGGAGTATCTGTTAAAAGAATAAAAAGGCCTTTAGGTCTGTTCTTTCTTATAGCCTGATTTGGAGTATATTATGATAATTTAACTAGTGATAATTTTTTTAGCATAAATATTGTATTTGAGATTCCTGACTTGCCTATGTTTTGACTTTGATTTCCTTAAATTATCTAACTTACAATTCTTAGCACAAATCTTTAATTCTTGTAGTTGACCCAGAAATTTGAAAACGGTTCTCTGGTGCAGTTGATGCATTTGCTAGACGGAATGGCTCTGGGCATGGTTTGCATGGTGATCAGTCTAGATATAGATTATTCTCATTCACTTATTCTTCAAATTATTAGATTCCCAAGCGACTGATAATAAGCAGGTTCATTGTAAGAAATTTGTACTTAATATTATTATTTTTGCTTGCAATCTCTTAGCTACTTAGATTCATATATTGGTTATTGTTAGGTGCAATATTAGCAATAAAGTTGATAATTCCCTATTTCAAATTCTAGATAATCTATCAGATAATTAATTTATTTCTTAGATTGATTAAATTTAGAGGTCAGTTACCTGAGGTCAAGATATCCTTATTGATTAAATTGTGTTGGCAAGATATCCTTATTTCTAAAACTGTTAGAAACTCAGGTGAGCACATTGGATCATTGTTATCATTTCCTTGAATTTTAAGGTCAATTGGCTTAAAGTAAATAGTCATGCAAATAAGTAAACAAGTAGTGTGCAAAATTTTCAATTGTCTTTCCTATGAAGAAAACTTTCATGTGAATCATAATCCTTAAATCAGCTCTTTTAATTATTGTTATTTTCTTTTTGTAGCAAACGGGGCTTTCTCTCTTCTGTCTTGGATTGCTTATCCGCTATATAGTGACAAAAAAATTGATGTTGCTAGCAATATTAGTTTGTTTAAAAATTATCTTCTAATGGATGATTTTAGTATAAAAGTTAGATCTTTACAGGTAAATCTCATTCTACTCTACTAAGTTATCCTAGAGTTTGCTTCCATCTTCCTATTAGCATATTTTAATATTATATATTCCTTCGTTTCTATGGCTCCACTATTTAGGCATTAGGCTTTGCTCTAATTGCTAGGCCTGAATATTTGTTGGACAAAGACATTAAAAAGATATTAGATGCAGCATTAGCACTGACTTCTAATGTTTGTCTTAAGGTAAAATTGTCTCATATCAATTAATTTTTCTATTTACAAGGTGTGTACTAAGCAATTCTATCAACCAAATGCAAGTATTACAAAATTTGTTAGAATATCTTCTTGATGCAAAAAGTCAAATGGGAATGGATAAAGCTAGAAATGGTGCAATTCATTATTTGGTAGAAGGTCTTCATAGTGTCCCTATAGCTGCAGGTGCTGGGGAGAAATTGTTTACCTTGTATGTATTATGTGAGGAAGCAATTTTATTTCGATGGACTAAATCTGAGCAATTTTATTTCTATAACTAAATCTAACTACCTTTAACCAATTCCTAGCTAACTTTAGTTTCTAACTAAGAAAATACTAGTAAAATCTCAAGAAATAAACCAAGCAAGATGTAAATTGACAAAAAAAAAAAACAATAGCTTAAATAAGGTAAAAATAAAATTAAAATGAAAATTTAAAGAACAAAATCACAAAATATAAATGGATATGCAAAAACCAAATGAAAGAAACAACATGGAAAAACCATAACTTAAACAATAGTGTCTAGATCTAATGTGCTGCCACTTGTATGAAATTGAATGGTAAAGTGCAAAACAGTAATTGAGAAAACATGGAAACAAATTTGAAATGCAATTGATGCATCAAAATCACAATATTCAAACAAAAATGTAAAAACAACAAGGTGGAAAAAATTCTAGAAGCCGCTGTTTCATGCATGAAAACTTAGATCTAGAGATATCTAGAAGGAATGAACTTGAACTGAGATAGAACAAACTAAATCTACAAGTTTCTAACCTAAATCGACAAAAAAAAAATCACAACAAAAAGTTAAGATTCAAGCTTATTCAACTAAGATTCAAACTGAGTGTAGAAACCAAAAATTCAAGGCAAGTGTAGGAAAATTCATCCAAATAGCAAGTAAATGCACGAAATTAAATGTAAAAAATTGAAAACTAACAAGTAAACATGTAAATCTGAAAGTGTAAAGTATGAAAAAAGCAAATTGAACCCCTAGAAGGAGAGAGGATCGTCATTCATCAAGTTCTCGTGCAAAGATAGTTTCTACCTTTTGGATCCAGCCTTAACTTTGAAGACTTAACTGTACTTGTACAGATAGAATTTGAAGATGAATTTTACTAGATTATAGCTTTATTAACTAGGAATCTAGCAAAAACATTCGAAGTAAATTAAGCTAGAATTCACTGAGTTTCGATCAAAAGACTGAAGATAGGTCAAGTGCGCGATTTTGAAATCAGATCTAAGTTCTACATGAAATCAACAGAATTTGAAGAGGAAATCATGAGAATTTGCAAATTTCATTATGAAAATCTTAAAAAACATTGAAAAAGAGTGCAAGAAACTTAAAATTGCAACAAGATTCAATCAAGAAACTGAAATTAAAAGCTGTTTGGTTGGAGAGAAGATTAAAATGCAAAAAGATAACGTAAAAAATTTAAAGGAATAAAAATGTAAATTCTAGCTTAAAGTTCCCCAAGTGGTTGGCACCTCCCTTATATTTATAGACAAATAGGAGGTGCCTCAACCACAAAATATCTCCAAAAATATCTAAGCATGGACATTTTGCTAAAGCCTTTTTATTTTTTTCCTTCCTTCATGTCTGGTTCATTCTTGTTTGGTTCCTTGAAGTCCTTGTTTCCAAGCTCTCTTCTCATGAATTTTGCCAATCCAAAATGTCCGCATTATGGCTAATAGGAGTCTTTCAAAAGGCCAACTATCAACTCCATTTGACCTTCTTTAAATCACTAAAGGATGGCACCAAAACATTTGCTACATAGCACTTGAACACTCACGACAAGCATGCATCTTTCCTTCTCTTTTGTTGTCACATGCTCATTTTACTATAAAATTCAAGCTGTAAATGAACCAATTTGACATATAAAACTTGGCAAAGTTTTGGAATTTAATCATCTAAAAAAATCAAGAAACAATAGAAAAAAGTATAAGAAGAACTCCCTTAATAGGCAATGAAGTGCAATTACACAAGTTCTAGCCTATGCTAGCTTTTACCACCATAAATCCTCCAATGTATGTACCAATTGCCCAAAATTTCTCATTTTTTCTATTTTTACCTATACATAAGACAAATGTGCATTTAGGAGTATTTTTGCAAAAATTCACAAGTAACAAGTTAAAATATAAGAAAAATTGCACTAAAAATGAGTATGAAAATACTAAAATTTTAGTGCAATCCCTAGAATAGAGAAATTGCTTAATCTTTCTTCTATAGTAGGTAGGCTATATATAATTCATTTTTTGGTGCAATTAAGACTTATCACACTATTGTAGTTTTCACATTTCTAAAATGCACTACTTTTATGCATAAGTGATTACTATGTTAAGTTTGTATTTTAGTTTTGTTTTTAATCACATTATTGTTTTTAACTGATTTGTAGTAGTGATTACTTTTGTCTTGTGTTTTTGAAACATTTTAAAACTAATTATTATATTTATATTTATATAATATGCAAACAATGGTACTTGGAAAGATGTAGCAACAAGATCTATGTACACTTTATTGGCTTCATGTGGACTTGAGCATAGGAGGAGTAAGGTTCACATTGTGCCTCCACCATTAAATTGTACACACATTAAAAGAGTGGCAGCTGAGTACGCGAGCTTATGAAAGGTCATTGCTTAACTTATTTCGATTCTTTTGTAAAAGATATAGTGAAGAGGATCATGATTGCAATCCCGACAGTGGTTAAGTTTGGGTCTTTAGATCTTTAATATAGTGAATGTATCTTTCTACATTTTGGTTAGAAGTTTGAAGGAAGATAGAAATAATTTGAATGTTATTGTATTAAATTTTATGGTTACATGTATACTAGAACAAATTATGTATTTAGATATTTAAATATTTATAATACTCAGTTTATGAATTTTAATTCATTTTTTTATTTTTTCAATAATTTTTATTTAATTATGTAGTAATTATTAAAAGAAATTAAAAAAGGGTAAATTTCATAATTTAACGACATTTGTATGTAAAAAAACTACTAAATAACCAAAATTAATGATGTTTGTGTAAAAAAATATCACTAAATTTAGCAATATTTATGTCAAAAAACATTGCTAATTTTGGTCATTTAGTGGCATTGTGTTCCGCTAAATGACCAAAATTAGCAGCGTTTGTATCATAAAACATCACTAAATTTAACAATGTTTATGGATATAAATGCTCTAAATTTAATAGCATTTTTTCCTAAAACACTATTATTTTTTCCTAATGTAGGTATAGTCAACGCTCTTAGCGACATTTTTTGGGCAACCATCGCTAATAGTGAAAAAATCGCTACTAAAAATCTATTCTCCTGTAGTGTATCGAGTCCCTTCGATTCATCGAAACTCACTAAGTCTTTTTAGATCAAAATTTGTACCTTGTGCTTGAAGGCAAAGCAAGTTTCTATAGAATGACCCATGTTCCCATTATGGTAATCGCATGTGACATTAGCATCATACCATTTAGGATAAAGTGACTTCAATGGTTCTAGAATAACTAGAGATATCAAGTCGTTCTAGAGCAATTCTAGGAATAACTTAGTGTAATTCATGAGGATAGGATCAATGTAAGCCATTTTTTGTTATTTCAAGATCTCCTTAAACTGCTTACTTGGTTATTAGGCCTTGAAACTAGTATAGTAATAAGACCAAGCCCATATGCAAGTGTTTGAAAAGTTGGTCGGTAAGCTGGTTGTGGAACAAAAAGGTAAAAGACTAGTGTGACGTGATTAATGGCTGGATAATAGGCAGGATATACTGGTTGTGGGTGTGAGTTGTAACTTCTGAATTGCTATCCTTTAAAACTCATAGCTTGAGCTTCATTTTTTTTTCTTTTGAGCATCCCACCCTTCTTTATATTAGAAGGCTCTCATTCTTCAAGCTTGCTACTCTTAATGGTATTTTCTATCATTTCCCTGAAGATCATCATATTGATAAAATTCTTAGTGGCATTCTCGATCATTTTCTCAAAATATGGAGTCTTCAAATACTCACAAATAAAACTGTTATTTCTTTTTTAATGAGAGGTGGTTGAACATGAGTAGCCACATCTTTTCACCTTTGTGCATACTTCTTGAAGCTTTCAAGAGATTATTTTTCCATGCTTTGTAAAGATAAATGATCTGGAGCTAAGTCAATAATGTGTTTGTATTGGGCAATGAATGCTTTTGCCAACTCATTCCAAGAGTAGATATAGGTTCTATCTAATTAGATATACCACATTGTGATCGAGCTAGTAAAGCTGTCTTAGAATACATTTATCAACTGGTTCTCATTTTAAGCATAAGCGACCATTTTACGATAATGCATGGTAACATGAGTTAATCGATATCTTATCCCATCATATTTTTCAAACTCAAAGACTTTAAATTTTAGTGGAATGACCACATCCAACACTAAACAAAGTTTAGCTACATCCATAAAGCCAAAATAATCCATTCCTTTAATAGCTCACACTTTCTCTTCTAAAAGGTTCATTTGTTGCATGCTTTAATCCTCTATCGTCTTAGAAAACTTCATCTTCAATCTCTCTTTCTCTTTAAGATCATCAAAATTAAGATCTTAAAATGAATCATACACCTTTGCCCCAAAAGTAGGGTTAATGTAGTTATGAAATGGCACTTCAAGATATGTGTAAGCATATGGCTTAGAAAATGGCATCTATTGGGCCTGTGTGTTTTAAGAAAATTGGCTTTGATTTGGGCCAAACTTGGAAGGGTGCAGAAGATCCACAATATTTTGTTTCTCATTTGAATAAGGGATATTTTATACTATTTTGCCTTTATCTAACCTTTTTAGTATCTCCATAATCTATGCTAAGTCCATTTTTAACTCTTCTTGAGCTTTATCGATCTTATCCATATGGCTATTTTGTTCTTATTCCATTTACCTTGTTTGAGATCGAGTATTGTATGACTGACGAGTAGGTTAGACATAAGTCTTTGATGATCGAGCTATCTTTGAACCTTTGATTACCATAACTTAAAATGCTTATATTATTACATGCTTATACCATGAAGAAAGGATTATAAAAATCATCTTAATATGCAACCACTGAGATTTCAAGTCAGCACATGTGAAATGAATGCAAAAAAATATGCAGCCTAATGTTATCTTACTTTAAACAAAAAAAAAAAAAAACAAATGAAGGAAGAAATTCATGCACTTTATCATACGCCTCAAAATGACAATTCATGCAACATGATATGCACAAAAAAAAGTTAATTCCCATGCAAGAAAAATTAATTATTGCAAAAATGTAACTCAAATGTTGGATTTTTTTCTACAAAGGGGAAGTTAAGGCTTTAGCTACAAGTTAGGTTCCTTATGGTTGTTATATGTGGTTTAAGGTTGATAATCTAAAGTTTGCAAATTATTTCTCACATTTTTGTTTATCATAAACTAGTGAGGTACCCCAATTATTGCCCACTATAGGCTTAAGTGAAAACAGTTCAATTTGAATAGAAGTATTTTGCTAGCCATTATGGAGGCATTAAAACCTCAAGAAAATGCTGGTACTCTACTTCCTCCTAAAGGGATGGAACTCAAGTATAGAGCTTATGTTATGCAAATGCATATAGATGACATAATAAGCAAATAAATAAATAAATAAATAAAAATCTTTAAAAAAAAACCAAGTTTGTTATGCTTTTGGATAACACAAATTTATTTGTTGGCCTAACTCTCATATTGTCCTCGGTGCAGTCATCAAACTATCATAATGTATAGATTCGTTAACATATAGCTAGATATGACTAAAGGAGTTGTCACCAACTTTTTTTTTTATTTAGGTGCGATTGGCTACCTAATTAAAAATCAATCATGTTTTAAAAAGAAATCCTAAGCTTGACTCAGGTATCTTTAAAAGGTAGATTTAGTGTTTACAAAATCAGAATTAGGTTTGAAAGTACGGTTACGTGTAAAAAATGTTATAGCACCCTTACAATGCCCATCAAAAGATGGTACCAACTTGATTTTGTATTATCCATTGAGTCTTAAAAAATCTTACCAAATTGTTAATTATTTAGAATTTTTTTAATTGACTCCAATACTTTTGACAGAAAATTAAGAGAATTCTTTCACCTCAAAAGTATATAAAAAAACTATTGTTTCTCTTACAAAAGCTCCATCGTTGAATTATTTAACATTTATTTAATGAAATTTTAGAAAAATTTAAACTCCAAGGAAAAAAGTTTCTTAAAAAATTTTATTTTATTTTAAGGAAAAATTAATACTTTATTTAAGGAAAAATGGATACTTTCAACATTTTTGCAAAATATTTTTAAAAAATATTTTTTATTTAAGAAAATTTGATAATTCAACTTTTTCTCAAAACATTTTTTTAAAATTTTTATTTAAGGAAAATTGATACTTCAATTTTTCCTTAAATATTTTTTTAAATTTAAAACAAATCTTTTAACACCTTTTTTTCGATTTTTTGAAGTTTTTTTTTTTTTTAATATTTTAACTTTTTCTTTATTTTTATTTATTTAAAAAAAAGCTAGAAAATAAAATAAGCAAAGTAACCCAAAAAAAAAAATTCAGCTCAGCCTAGGAGTAACGGATTGAACCGCATAGATCTAGGTCAGGGGCAAAGAAACAAACGCGGATCTTTTCCCCTAATTGAAATGCTGCATTTTGGTCTACTTTAAAAGCTAAAAAATTTTCTTTCCTTCATTCTTTCAACCCATTCTCTCTTTAAAAAAACTATGTTTAGTCTTTCTCTCTCTACACACTATGAACTTTGGCAGCCAAAACCTAAAATCCAATGAAGGTCGTCGTTGCCATCATGCGTCAACCATCTACTGATGATCGAAATTGTTCCAAAAGACCTTCGCGAGCTTGTTTCGGCCTCCTTTTCTACATGGTGTTGCTAGTTTTCCATGATAGCTTTTCTACCTCTATAAATTAGGTTTCAAAAGTCACAGATTCACTCTCCTAGATCTCCTTTTCTGCTGCTCCTATCACTGTCACTTCGAGGTATCTTCTTCTCCTCTCTCTTGGTTATCTCATTTCAACCGTAAAGCTCTAAAATCCTTGGAAAGAACTAAACCAAAACAAAAAAAATTCTCTCTTTTTTTTTCTAGTTTTGGTTGCATCCTTTCATTTCTAATTTTGCCCCTTTTTTTTTTCTTGTGGCTCATTGATTGTTGTTAGATGCTTGGCAAAAAGTTGATGATGATGGCAGAATCAGCTTAAGTGGAGGGCAATTATGGCGTTTACTTTTGTGGTTTGTTGCATGTCTTTTTGTTTGCCTTTGCTATTGTTTATTACATGGTTCATTGAAAATTTTAGGTGATTGAGATTGCTGGAAATGTGCTGTTAATGGCTTGTTGAAACTTGGATTTTTGCTTTTTGAAAATTGGTTTGCAGGGAATTAGTTTGTAGCTGAAATTGTGGTTAGGTTTGAGGTTTTTTAGGACTATTTAAGTGGCTATGCGGGGATTATTTAATAGGAGAGGAAGGAGGAGATTGTTTAATGATTACAAGAGAAGGTGCTATTTTTTGGTTGATGCTTTCTGTGTAATTGGTTGTAGTGGGATGGGAGGTTTTGTGAATATGGCTGAGCTACGGTTCTGTTGATGAATCTGGATGACTACGGGTTTCAGTTGAGATTAGGATGGTGATGGAGGCGTTAAGCTAATTGGCAATGGCAATGTGGTGTTGATTAGGGATGGTTTTTGATTTGGCAATGGTGGGCTTGTATGAAAGAAATGGCTATTGGTGAATGTCTCTTTTGGCTGGTTGCTTTCTATGTAATTATTGCCAAGTTTTTTTTTTTCAAGCTTTTCGTGGATTTCCTATGTATTTTCCGTTCTATTTGTTCTTGCTCTGAACAATAGTTTATATAACATAATGAAGATATGATTTTAATTCAAAAAACCGAGCATCCTATCACTTTCAATTTTGAATTTTCATTTCAAGAAACATTAGATTTCAAGAATTTAATCCAAACTCTGAATTTCAAACATCAAATCTTATCACTTAATTTATCCCCTTTTTTTATCTTTTTATTTATTTCTAGAATAATGATAAAAGCATAAATAAATAAATAAAATAATAAAACAAATGGGCTTACATTGAGCCTAAAATATAATCTGAATCTAATACTTAGATGATAAATCCAAATCAAATGGATTAGGTCCAAAATCCAACTTAAATTAACTCGAGATTCAAGAATAATCTAAGATAAAATAAGATGTTTACATTGTTAAAAAAAATGACTTATACTTTAAATATATATATCATATATGATATTGTTACAGAGAGAGAATTGCAATTCAAAAAAGAAAAGGTGAAAACTATAAAAAGGGAATAGACTTGTTCATAGGTTGAATCAAGCCTAACTAGGCATGATATTTATATTATATATGCATGCCTAAGCTCAACTTGGCCCGAAAATTTGAGTCGTAAATTTTGTCTAGGCTCATCCAAATTTATATAAAATATAGCCAAGATCCACCAAGATTATTGTTAATGTAGTAAAAAAGAAATTAAAATATGATTTTTTATTTAATGTTTATTATTTTTGTCTTTTTTATTAAGTTTTAAAATGTGGACAATTTAACTAATGAGAACTTGACTTAATGATAAGGAGTGTATCCTATAACTTTAAGATTTTAAGTTAAAATCTCACTGTGTGTGGGTTTGACTATTTAGTTTATAGTTTAGTAATTGATTATTTAGTAATATAATTATTAATTATTCAGTTGATTATATAGATATAATATTTGATTATAAATAAAATTTAAAAAATAGATAGTTTAACGTATTTTTTAATGTTTACACTATAATGTTATATATTTATTTTTTTATATAACATATAAACAAATCTAAAAGATGTATATATTATATAATTTCAATCCGGTTGGATTGGGCTCAGACTTGAATGTTTGAGCTAAGGTTCGATCCATTGGTAAACGAGTTTTATATATATATATATATATATTTTTTCAAACCCTCTAAATATCGAGCAAACCTGAGGCTTATACAAGTAACCTAGTCCTTAGACAGGTTTAACGGATGGGAAAAGGATATAAACTGTGTTAGCTTCAAAATTAAGAGAAAAATTTTCAATATCGACATCATGTTTAATCACATTTATTCCACTTTAATTTATATTTATTCCACATTAGTCACATTCACATGATGTTTTTTGCAATTTACTTTATATATATTTTGCCGAAAAAAGAAGTAATGACTTAATAAAAAAAATTATAAATATTGAAATTTAAATTTCAAACATATTGAATATTTATTTTATATATTTATACTTCTTATTCGATTTTTTTAATTAAATAAGTACAATAACAATAAGAACAAGATTCACACCCAAAAAATCAGGAACAAGATAATTAAAAAGATTAGTCATTTATATTTTTGTTTTCATTTTTAGTCATTGTTTTATAAAGTTTACCAACAAATAATTTGATTCAGTCTCGTCACCTTCTACGATGTATAGTTATAGTCCTTGAAAATATTTTATATGATTCGTTTTCAATTTTTATTAAGAATACTTTTAGTGTCTGGCAGACACTGTCGGCAAAAACAATTGTGCTTTGGCCAATTAATTTATTGACTTAATCGTTTAGATTTTCATATGGATTATTGACAATGACGTATTGCCTTGTCATCGTCGTGTATATATCATGTTACCGACAAAGGTTGTTTTCCATGGATAATATTGATATTCTGAGGTGTACCATATAAAAATTGTACTTTTTTTTTGACATATTTTTATCAAAACATGTGCTTGATCGTCTGATTAAAAGAGCTCACCGTCAGTTTTTATATGTTGGTTGGCATAATTCAATTTATCATACTTAAAAACAATTTAAACTTGATTTAAGTTCTTTAAAATAATAAATTCTGACTGACGAAATAGAACTGAGTTCAAAAAAATAGTGGCAGAAAAAAAAAAACTTACATATTGACGTCCTTTTTACGTTTATTCAAAAAAATCAATTAATTATATGTTATTTTTATTTAGATTTGATAAAAATGTTCTTTAATTTTATTTTCATTAATTATTATTCTTTTTCTTTTATCTCCTATATGGTTGAGTCGCGTATTTCAAATATTTGTGTTATAATGGTTTTGGAGTCATCAAACGAATTTGAAAATGAAAATAAAAATAAAGTCACGCACTAATATTTTTTGATTATGTAAAATTGATCATCTATTAAAATTTATTCTTCTAATAAGATTTTAAAGTTAATTAAAATTTATCAAAAAAGATAATTCTATGATCTACGAAACAGTTTAAATTCGAAAGTCGATTACGCATGAGGAAAGATTAGCACCCCTACAATATCTATTTAAAATAGTACCAATTAACTATGTGTTATCCATTAATTTTGATAAAAATAATTTTATTTTCGGTGTTTGAAAAATAATTTTCTTGATTTTTTTCATTTATTGGAAATCATTTTTTAAAATTTTTATTTAATGCTCAAATTTTATTCCAGAAAAATAAATTAAAACATTTTTATTGAAATAATTCTTAAAATATTTCAGTACATTAGTAACATTAGAAGAACTCTTTCTCACCTAGAGATTCTTTAGGCGTTGCTTCTCAGAATATCTTAGGATCTCATCTTTTGAGGCTCAAATTATTTTTCATAAAAAACTATGCCATACATGTAATGTAAATGATAATACATTAATGCACACATTTCATTTTTTATTTAAAGATTTTATTAATTTTTTATTAATATTTTCAAGTAAAAACTTGAAGCAAAGAGGAATTTTTATTATATTTAAGATTTTTTATAAATATTCTAATACATAGGTAATATTTAAAAAAAATCTTCTCACATAAGAATTTCTTAAAGTATCTATAGTTGAAATACTTTTAGAATCCCATCATCAGATAAAATTTTCTTTTTTCTCACTTTTTCATTAGTTATTCTTAATTTATTAGTTAATATTTATTTTTATTTTATAGCAAAAAAAAGAAAATTTTTATTATATTGAAAATTTCTTTATAAATACTCCAATGCACTGGTAGTATTTTAAAAAAATCATCTCACCTAGAGATTTCTTAAGTATCATTATTTGAAATACCTTTAAATCTCATCGTCAAATAAAATTTTTATTTTCTTATATTTTTATTAATTTTATTTTTTAAAGATTATTTTAAAATTAATAAAATTATAACTACATATTTCATCATTTATTTTTATTTACTACAACAAAATCTATTCTAACAATTATAAGTATTTTAATATGCATAAATATTATTAAAAATAATATACCGAAAATAAATAAAATTAAAAAAAAATTTACCTGAATCGGGCTGGTCAACAGTCTGGTCAATACGAGTCCGATCAGTTCGATAGCTCAATCTAGTCTGGTTAGTTCAGCGGTTTAATGCTGGTCTGATTCGGTCCAAACCGATTTAGCTGGATCGATCTGGGTTTGGGACAGAGGCAAGTCGCAAGTTTGGTGCGCAAACCCCGGATTAGGTCGGCAAGTTGACATGCGGATCCTGATTTTAAAACAACGTCGTTTTTGTCCTTTAATGAAATGGTGTCATTTTGGCCTTTGAGGGTTTTTATAAAAGCCTAAAAAAAATTTTCAATTCATTCCCTCCTCTTCCCTTTCAAAAAAATTCTCTCTCCCTATTTTCAGACAGGTTAGAGGCCTGTGGTCGTTCGTCGCGACAATCATCATGGTCCTTGCCGACAACGAACTCCGACCACCATGTCAGTCACCGAAAAATCTCAAAACTCACCTAAAAACTCTTCTCGCCTCTCTGAACATAGATCCAAACTTCTTTTCACAAAAAGAGTCCCTAAATCCCTAGATCTGCTTTCTAACTTTTGGCCAAAACATTTTTTTATATATTTTGACTTGTTTTTTGTTGCAACTGATTTTGATTTTTTTTTCAGGTATTTTCGGCCCTGGGTTTCCTGTTCTGGAGGACTGAGTTTTTTTTTTATTTGATTTTTATAGAATCCTTTCTTTTGTTTTATGGTTGCAAGGTCTCTTTCCCTTTTTTGTCTGGCATGGAGCTCTATTTATAAAAAGCTTCGACCATGCCCTATGCCTGGTTGAGTGGCACAGGGCTTGGCAGAAAGGGGGGTGTCATGTATAGTGCCCCAAGCACCAACCCCTTCTCTGCCCCTTTATTCTTCTATGTTATCCAGTCTTGGCCTTATGCCTAAACAGGTGGCACAGGGCCTAACAGGGGTAGGTGGTGCCGTGCACGGCACCAAGCAACCTCTATTTTTTTTGTTTTTTCCTTTTCTTGTATTCTTATGTTTGTTTTTTCTTTTTTTTATCCTTTATCCTTTTTTCTTTTTTTGTATTTTTTTTAATTTAACAAAAATAAAATAAAATAAAATAAAAAGTGAGCTGGGCCTAAAAAATAAAACGGGCTTTTGGCCCGATCAAAATCAGATTTTGGGCCCGATTGAATTAAAATTGGGCTTGAAGCCCAATTGAATTAAAATCGAGTCTAAAGCCTAATTGAATTGAGATCGGGCTTCGACCCGAAAACATGATATATCTGATAAATTTTAAACCAAAACTTAATTAAAAACCCGGACAAATTTGGTATCTACAACTGTACCTCTTTGCACATTACTGAGAATCAGGAATGGAGCAAAGACAAAGACAATAATTTTGTCCGAAATCCAAAGAGAATTTTTCTTTTTGAACTTAAAATAATAAGAAAGATTTTCTCATCAAATCGAAAATGCTCCTCTTACTCGATGCTCGACAACTTTTGAAAATTTAAAATCTAAAAAAGGCTCCTCTCAACAGAGGCTCAATAACTTTAAAAATTCTCATCTTAAAAAAGGCTCCTTTAAGCAGAGGCTCAACAACTTTAAAGAAATTCTCATATTGAAAAAAGCTCCTCTAAGTAAAGGCTCAACAACATTAAAAAAATTCTCATTTTGAAAAAGTTCCTCTAAATAGAGGCTCAACAACTTTAAAAAATTTCTCATCTTGAAAAGGCTCTTCTAAGTAGAAGCTCAACACCTTTAAAAATTCTATCTTAAAAAAGCTTCTCTAAGTAGAGGATCAATAACTTTAAAGAAATTCTTTTTGAAACTGATGCTTCATCTTTAAACAAGTAAATTCCTTTCTTTTGAAATCTCTTGTTTAATTATTACCTTTACCCGAAGACCAAAATTTTATTTTTTCATTAGGGAACGAAAAATCCATATCATTGTTATAACTGTTCATAGATACATGTAATGTATGTTCTATATGCAATGCATGTGATGCAATCAAAATTGTTTAATTGTGGTAAAAGATTCTTGAAATTTCTCACCTTTTTGCTCTTTTTTTTATCAAAATTCTTAGCAATCGCCATATAACCAATCTGTTCTTAATGTTTGACTATTGTATTCTTTCTTAACAATTTTTTTTCAAAAATCTGCAACATTAATGTTTTGTCATGCTTTTCCGTCCTTTTTCATCCGCCTTTGTCAACTTTTAAAAAAAGTAATGCTAAGATCTTTCGTGTTTGTTTTTTTGTCATTTTAAGGTCAAGACAAGCAAAATGCAATCACACATTTCTCTTATTCATTTGTAAGGTAAACTAAGATATCAAATGAGGTAAAAGAATGGATAAGCATTACTTCCAAAGAAAATATAGCATATTTCTTTATATTGATAATAAGTGCGTGACAACAAGAGTGTTTGAGTCAAAACAAAGGTGCTCAAGTAATGATCACAAGATAATCATGAACAAAATATTCCTAGATTCTTTTTCTAAAACTAAATCAAATGACTTTTTTTATTCTTCAGAGTTCATCAAACTACACCTACCCCTAATATTGTAAGTAAATCCAAGCTACCTTTTCAAGTTTTTAACTTAGATAAGTCATTATTTTTTTTTTTTGACTTTTTTTTCTCTTTTTTCTTCTTTTTTTCTTTAAGCAAAATATTTTTTGAAAGCATTCGAATTTATCGAAGTAGGTAAATCACTTCTGTCTATTTCCACTAAAATCAATGCCCTATTGGAAAAGGCCTTTTTCACCACATACAGGACCTCCCAATTTGGTGTCCATTTTTCTCAATTATCATGTTGATTTGAAAGGATCCTTTTTAGCACTGTCTCTTTCTTTAAAGCAATGAGGGTGAATTTTCTTATCATGTGCTCTCATCATCCTCTTTTGATATAATTGACCATTACAAAGTGCTGTAAGTTTTTTCTTTTCAATGAGGTTCAACTGCTCATAGCAATTCTGAACCCATTTTGCTTCATCTAACTCTACTTCCATCAAAACTCTCAGTGAGAGAATTTTCACTTCGACCAACAGCACAACTTCCATTACATATACCAAAGAGAATGGGATGGCCTCAGTAGATCTTCGGACTGATGTTCTATAAGCATACAAAGCAAAAGGTAACTTCTCATGCCAATCTTTGTAAGTATCAATTATTTTCTCCAAGACTCTTTTGATATTTTTGTTTGCAGCCTCCATTGCCCTATTCATTTTTGAATGATATGGTGTTGAATTACAATGATGGATCTTAAACTAAATGCACACTTCATTCATCATTTTGCTATTCAAGTTTTTTGCATCAGTAGAAATAATAATCTTTGGAAGCCCATATATGCATATTATCTCTTTTTTTATGAACTTGCATATCACGGATCGAGTCACACTAGCATACGATGCAACTTCTATCCATTTCGTGAAATAATCAATCATCACAAAAATGAATCTATGCCCATTCAAAACTTTTAGAGTAATAGGCCTAATGATATCCATGCCCACATAGAGAATGGCCATGGAGGAGTCAAAATGTGTAATGCTGATAGAGGAGCGTGGATGTTGCCAGCATAGATCTTACACTTATGACATCTTTTAGCATAATCAATACAATCACTTTTCGTTGTCAGCCAATAGTAACTAGGCCTCATAAATTGTCTAGCCATCATATGACCATTCGTTGTGCCTCACAGACCCCTCATGCACTTCTTCAATAATATTTTTTGCTTCAACTATATTCACACACCTTAAGAGCACTTGATCTCGACTCTTTTTATAGAGGATATCTCCATCCAGGAAAAATTTCATGGCCAACATTTTGATAGTTCTTTTACCATTTTTTAATGCATGTTTTGGGTATTGTTGGCTTTTGATATATTGTATAAGGTCATGATACCATGGCTTCCCATCAATTTTTTCTTCAACACTTGAGGCTAATGTGCTGGTTTATCCTTCACATCTAGCTTGATGGGTTGGATCTCGATATTTGCATCTATTTTAATCATTATAGTTAGAGTAGCCAATGCATCAGCAATTTGGTTCTCCTCTCTTGGCAGGCGCTCAAACAAAACTTTTTCAAATTGTTTAACCAACTCAGAAATATATTTATGATACCAGATCAACTTAGAATCTCTTATATCCCATTCTCTTTGTAAATGATAGATGACTAGAGCTAAATCTCCAAACACATCTAACACTTTAATTTTTTTTTCAATTGCTGCTAGTCAACCTATAACATAGGCCTTGTATTTAGCCATATTATTTGCGCAATTAAAATTCAACTTGGCTGTGATGGGATAATAATGCTCGTTTGGAGATATTAAAATTACCCCAATACCATGGCCTAAAGCATTTACAGCTCCATCAAAATACATTATCTAAGACTCTTTAATAGGTTCATTTTCTTTAATGGCCACCACATCTTCATCAGAAAAATCTAGGTTCATTGGTTTATAATTTTCGATCACACAATCGACAAGAAACTTGACTACTGCACTTTTTTTATAACCTTTTAAGTTATATAAATAATATCATATTTTAAAAGCATAACTTGCCACCATGCTATTCTTCCTATCAATGAGGGCTTCTCGAAGATATACTTAATGGGATCCAACTTTGCTATAAGCCACGTAGTGTGATAAAGCATGTATTGTCTAAGCCTTCGAGCTGTCCAGGCCAATGCATAACATATCATTTCTAATGGTGAATACTTGGACTCATATTAGTAAACTTTTTACTCAAGTAGTAAATTGCTCATTTTTTTCGTTAGTTTTATCTCTTTGCTCCAACACACATCTTATTGATTTTTCATGTACTGTTAAGTATAAAATCAAAGGCTTTCCTAGAATAAATGGCACCAATATAGGTGGATTTGATAAATACTCTTTGATTTTGTAAAAAGTTTCTTGGCATTCATCATTCCATTCTCCTGGATCATGTTTCCTAAGAAGGTTGAAAATAGGATCACACTTGTAAGTGAGTTGAGAGATGAAACGAGCAATATAGTTCAACTTCCCTAGGAAACCTCACACTTTTTTTGGGGTATAAAGAGGAGATAAGTTCTAGATGGCTTGTATCTTATCCGAGTCCACTTCGATTCCTCTTTCATTGACCACAAATCCCAATAATTTTCTTGATTTGGCACCAAATGTACATTTGACAGGATTCAACTTCAGCTGAAATCTTTTCAACCTATCAAATAGCTTTTTGATATTGACTACATGATCCTCTTCTTCATGAGATTTTGCAATCATATCATCTACATATACTTCTATCTCTTTATGCATCATGTCATGAAAAAAAGTTGTCATTGCTCTTTGATAAGTAGTGCAAGCATTTTTCAACCCAAAAGGCATGATTTTGTAATAAAAATCCCTCACTTAATCATAAATGTGATTTTTTCTATATTATTTTGAGCCATTTTGATCTTATTATAGCCTGAGAAGCCATCCATAAAGGAAAATATGGAATGCCTAGCAGTATTATCCACTAGATTATCAATGTGAGGTAGAGGAAAATTATCCTTAGGACTTACTCTATTCAAATCTTGATAATTGACACACATTCTCATTTTTCTATTATTTTTTGGAATTGGCACTATATTGACTACCCATTCAGGATATTTTGCCATTTCCAAAAATCCTACATCTAATTGCTTTTTCATCTTCTCTTTAATTTTTAGTAGCATCTTTGGCTTCATGCACCTTAGCTTTTACTGTACTGGCTTGCATTCTGGTTTCAAAGGTGATTTGTGCTCTACAATATTAGTGTTGAGTCTTGGCATATCTTGGTAAGACCAGGTAAACACATCCACATATTCGTGGAGCAGCTCTTCTAGCTTTTGCCTTTCAATTGAAAAAAGGATTATACCAACTTTGACCTCTTTTTTGTTTTCATCATCCCTCAGATTCACTAATTCGATAATTTTCTAATAGGGTTCAATTGGTTTATCTTCTTGTTCTATTAATTTTAACAAATCAAGAGGCAATGTGTAATTATCTGAATCTTTTTCATTATCAAGTTCATCAACACGAATTGTGTTTTTGAAATCAAATCCAAGATTATTGTCATGATTATCTTCATGTTCATTATTTGAGACCCTACAAAAGGTAAGATGAAAAGAATATTGGCACACAAAAATGGAATGGCCAAAAAATGATGAAAAGAGAAAATGGAAAGCAAATTAAAGATGAAAACAATAGAAGAAATGCGGATGCATCTTTTAAGTCTTTTATTAAAGCGACAAACATAAAGACACCACAAAAGATCACCTAATACTCATAGAAAGTAATTAGGGCTTTAAAGTTCTATAATACATTACTTTTCAAAAGTTTTAAAGATAACAAACAGCTCTATGACTCTTAAATTATTTAGCTCGAAATTTGAAAGGCAAGGATGCACGAACAGTTTTTTATCTTGACTCTTCTTTTCTTCATCATCCACCATTTGAATAGGTAGCTCTGAAAACTCTTCCACAAATCCTGCACTTAGGGCTCCAAGCAAATCTAAGTAAATATATCCTCTCAAACAAAAAGAATCATAGAGGTATGGAATGACCATAAGCTCTAACTCTAGCTCATATCCCCTAAGATTAGCCATTCTCTTATCTTTTTTCTCATTCACCATTTTCATTGTCTCTTCTTATTGGCTTATATCCTAAGTCGAATTTATCTTTCTCGTCATATACTACTGATGGCTCTATGATTCCTTATAACTTCTTCACTAGTCCAGTTCCAGGTTGCCATCCCATTTCAGTGAACTACTTAACGATCATTTTAGTAGTCGTAGACACATGTGAAAAATTTTTTGTCCCTTTTTTGTATTTTGTTTAATTTAACAAAAAAAAAATAGGTTGGGCCTAAAGAACAAAATGGGCTTGGGGCTTGATCGAAATCAGACTTTGGTCGGGTTGAATTAAGATTGGGCTTGAAGCCCAGTTGAATTAAAATTGGGCCTGAAGCCCAGTTGAATTGAAATCGAGCTTCAGCCCAAAAACCTGATATATTTGATAAATTTTAAACTAAAACTTAATTAAAAATTCAGATAAATTTGGTGTCTACAATTTGGTTATGTCGATGATGTTTTCATTTCCTCGTAATAGAAGAACTAAAAAGGAGATTGGGTTTGTCAAGTTAGAAGCTTTGGAAAAGTGAAGAAAATAGATGTAAATCTCAACAGAACCTGGTTATTGGATCATAAAATAAGAATTTATTATAATGATTTTTTTGTTTAAAGGCTCTATTCTTGACATGGAATAATAAATCGTTGTAGATTATTTTTTAATTAAATGTTATTTGATCATCTAAAAACCTTTTTTTTAATAAAATCTTAAATTAATTAAGATTTATCAAAAATATATATTTGATTTATAAAATTAAAATTAAATATGAAAATATGGTTATGTATGGAAAAGATGTTAACACTCCCACAACACTTATCTAATAGGTAATACCAATTAATTTTATATTATCTTAATATTATTTTGGTTTGAATGGTCTTCATTATTAATAAAGTTTTATTATTCATCAGTTGGAAAAATTCTAACGTTTTTTTTTTTATCATTTTGGTATAATTTTTAAAATTTTCCTTTACCTTAAAAGTATTCAAAAAATCAGTTCATTTTCATGAAAAGACTTTATCGTTGAATATATTTAAAGATTTTTTAGATTTAAATCATTTTATGCCTATTATTATTATTATTATTATTATTATTATTATTATTATTATTATTATTATTATTATTATAAACTTACTTTTAGGAATAAATCTAAATCCATGATATTAAAATTTTATCTAAATTATCCATATTATGAAAAAATCCAGATAAAACATTTTTTAAAATTTCCTAGAGAATAAATCATTCTTAATTTTTTTAAAAAATTCACCCTTTGGATTACATTCCATTCCACGGTTTACTAGAAAAATAAAAGTATTTATTCTAAATTAAGCTAATTATTCATTTTATTACATTTTATTTTTTTCTCTCTTTTATTTTATTTTATTTTAATTTTTTCTATTATTTATTTATTTATGATTTTATTTTATTTTATATTTTATTTTTTTAAATAAATTTCAACCATTACCATTGAAATTTCTTTCAAAATTTTTATTATTCTAGTAAAATTTAAAAAGGTTTTCGCACCTGAAAAATTCTTAGAATATCAATCATTTGTGATTTTTTAGAGTTTCATCATCTGAATAGTTTAGATTTATTCATAAAATTTCATGGTTGATTTATTTTTCATTATTGTTTTATTTAATAAAAATAGATATTGAAATTTTTATCTAAAATTTCCATTAACTTTTAACAACAAAAACATTTTCATAAAAAAAATTTTAAAAAATCAACCATTCTCGATTTTTAAAAAATTTATCGTTGGATAATTCCTATAAATCTTGTTAAGTTAACTTTAAAATCATTTTTAATTAATTATTTAATATTGAATTTTATTTAAATTATCCATCATTCTAAAATAATTTAGAAAAAAAATCTTTCTTAAAAATTTGTTAAAATCATCCATTCGTGATCTCAAGGATTTTATTATTTAAAAATTATTATCCATTTTATTATGAAAATTTAAATTAAGTTTTTGTTTGGTTTATTTTTATTTTTATTTAATATTAAGTTTTTTTATCTAAGTTACCCATATTTCTAGAATAATTTAGAAAAAAGATTCTAGCCTAGAAATTTTTAAAAAATCATTCATTCATGATTTCTTAAAAATTTTATTATTGGATTCATCTATTTTTATTTTTATTACTTTAACATTTCATTTATTTTTATTATAAATTTTCTTTATTAGAAAATTGAATCTAATAAAATTTAAGAAGTTTAATTTTTAATCTTTTTCAAAATTTTTAATTTTCGTAAGCAATAAAAAATAAACAAAATATATGACATCATAATTAAAATAACATGTTAAGTAAATAAATAACTAAATAAAAATGAAAATAGAACAAATAAATAAAACGAAAAAAGAAAACCATGACGTAGGGGTTGGATCTGCAAGTGGGTTGGAGGGCGGGTTGCTTGATCGGAACGCAGGCAAGAGGATCACAAGAAGGCATTGTTTTCGTCACCTACAAAAGACCCTAACAGCCTTTTTTTTTTTTTTTTAACTTTCATCCCCTATTTACGTTTTTAATTGAATTTATATTTAATTTGAAGGCTTAATTTATTTTTATTATTTTATTTTTGCTAATCACTAATTAAATATAATTTATCTACCAATAATTTAAATATTTAATTGGTAAATTTAATATTATTTTATTTTATAAATTACCAAAAAATATCAAAAATATAATTTTATTATAATATAAAAAATAATATAAATACACTCAAAAGTTAAGAGCACACTTATAACAATTATAGGTCAATATGACATGACTGGACTTGTGTATTGTGTCGTACTAGCTCAAGTGCCACTTTTTGGCACTAACCCTAAGCACTAGCCTTAAACAAGCCATGTTGTGTCGATCCATGGGTCTAAAATTTTTTAGCTTAACATGATACACATATATGTATCGTGCTTGACCTAACCTGATTATTTAATAACATATCATGCCATATCTTGTCAAATTATGTCATGTCATGGATCCACAAACCTATTTGACACCACTACTTATTATTTTTATAGTTTTTTTTTTATTTCATTTGCTTGTTTTAAATTTTAAAAAAATGTGTCTTGACCAAAATAAAAAATTGTGAATATTTGTGTTAATGTTACATTTTTAAATAATTTTTGCTAATAAAATAATTATCATTATTTTTTGGAAAATAAAAATATAAAAGTGTATTTGTAAGTAAAATTACTTTGGAAACCCTACTTAGATATTAAGGAGATTTCAAATGATTATTTTTTCTAAGAAATATTATTTTTTTGAAAGAATTATTATAAGATTTTTTAAACAAATGATCAATTTTTCAAATTCACCTAGATATCAGGTAATTAGGAATTTTGCATCACTAGAGAATTTATTTCTAAATATTTCATTAAAAGATATAAAAGAGATATAAAATGAAAGATTTGAAAAGAATGAATAAGATTGATTATTTGCATTGTGTGATTTCTATTTGTATCATTTATTTCATATCGCATTACATGCATTATACTTGTTGGTAATAAATGTAAAGTTGTAAAATAAAAATTTTAAAAATTGATTTTTAGAAATAAAAGCTAATATTTTTAAGTAAAAATAATTTTTGGGACCCTACCTATATATTGGAGGGATTTGCAATAATTATTTATTATAAAAGAAGATTATATCATATTTTAAGGGTTATTGCGAGATTTTCAAGTTTATAATATTTTTGAAATGTCTAGATATTGAAAAATTTAAAAGAAAAATTTGAAACTAAAGATGTTTATACAAAATGTTTTAAAAGATTTTGTAAAAATAAATAAAATTAAAGAAATTATTTAAATATTAAAATTAAGATAATTTTTATCAATACTAAAAAATAACATTTGATTAATTAATACCATTTTTAAAACAGGTATTATGAGAGTGCTAAACTTTTTTCACACATAATCGTACTTCCTAACTCAACTTTATTTCTCAGAGACCAAAAATTATTTGTTTAATAAGTTTTAATTAATTTTAAAATTTTATTAAAAAGATAAATTATCTTAGATAATCAATCACACTTAATCAAAACATATTGGTGACAGTTCTATTTTTTTTATTTTTTTAAATTTATTTAAGCGGTCTGGTTTATGATTCCATTTCTTAGGTAAACTCAACTTTATGAGATGCATTATAGATTATATCCAAAATTTAAAATAATAGGTAGTTTTGGCTAAATAAATAATTGGTTTTCTACTTAAATTTTAAAAGTTTAGAATAGCTAAACAAAATTTTAATTATAGTTTTTATAAATAATTTAAAATTAAAAATATGTTATAAATAATTTTTTTAAATGTTGAAAAAAAAAATATACATATAAATATCCACATCAACCTAACTTATTTGATAATCATGTATTTTGTAATCATATATATATATATAATTTTGTAATTGTGACAAAATAGGAATTTAATCAGTCTACAATAATTTTAATATTGACACTATCTTTATTTTTTTTAATTTGAAATTTTGATCTAAATGAAAACTGAATTAAAAAATTCTTCCGTTAAATCTGTAAATGAGAATGTTAATTCGATGATATGACAATGACTAAGTTGATGTGATAAATTTCATCATTTGATTGTTTGGATTTTGATGATGTGAATTTGTTAGTTCCCTATTTTTTATCCCTTTAATCCTTTTCATTATTTCTATATTCCATATTTTTCATTTTTCTTCATTTTCCCTCCCTCTAAACCTCACTCTCTCTACCTCTTAAACACTAAAATTAACCACCCATCACCATAGACTAACTGCAGAATTCAGCACCGAACCGTCAATTGAACCGCCCTGCGCTGCCATTGTCGGTGTCAGAAATAACCTAAAAGCTACCCGAAAACTCCTTTCTTCCTTCCCGACTTTTCTACTGACTTATATTTGACAAGAAGAACCTAAGAAAGCCTAGATCTAAAGCTTTAAGTCCATTTCTACCGTTTTAAATGGCTTTAAGTTTTATTTGTGTTTTTGTTGATAGTTTAGAATGTAACATATCTTACGTTAGATAAAAAATTTTAATTATTGATAAATAAAATTAATTTTTGAATTAATTTTATTTATATTTTAAATAATTATATTTGAATTGAAACAATTATCATATTAATAATGGTCATAAGTATTTGAATATAAATAGAATATTATTTGTAAAAGTTATGATTATATAAAATATTATAACTATTTGAATGAAAATTTATATTTGTTCATTTATTATAAATAAATTTTTTAATATAATCATTTTCATTACTTCTGATTACAGAATTTGAGATTTTGTTATATCTTAAAGATATAACTACATTTGAAAAAGTATTCTTCACATCTCAAAATCATAATTTTTTTATATTATTTTTTTCTCTTATTTATTTTTTCTAACAGTTTTTGCTTTCACCATTCTTTCCCTTTCTACCGGTTGAGTTAGTCACTCTACCTAAATTTTTACTAATGCATGCTTTTGCATTGAGAACTATTTGGTGAAAAGCTTGTCGACAGGAACATTTCTTTGGAATGGCCTAGACAGATTTGTATCCACTTTGCCTGGGTTCAAAAGAATGCATGCAACTGAGTCTTTAATTTCCTTGCAAACTCATCTCAAATAGTTTTCATCACTGCATGCGTCAAGTCAAACAGCATTATCTGGTAATGAAGCAAGACATAAATTGAACAAAACTAATTTGTCTATTCAGATGTACATTATGAGGGAAGTTGACTCAAGCCTTTGTTCATTCTTTTCTATTTTATAATTAAAAGAAAATTTTGGCACTTTTCCGTTCTTTCCATCACAAGCTTTATAGAAAGGGGATCAAAACATTTACGCAGCCATTGCGAGGCTATGCAATTATGTCTAAAATAGTATCATTATAGAATATCATATAAGATATAGAAAATCTGCTGCAGAAAATTAAATGGGTCTGATTTTTTTTTTTCTTTTCTGGGTTCTTCAGTTGATTCGGTGAAATTGAGAATAAAACAGGGGATGCAGATTGCATAAAGTGCTTTGAGGATTTTCATTTTTCTTTCGAATTATTATTTTATGCTTTGAGTTTTGATTATTAACAAACAATAATAAGTTATGAAGGAAAGGAAAGAGCGATTGAATAATGGCAGCTTACAGTTTTGGAATGTATTGATAATTATTTTTTCTAAGCCAAAATATTTTATTAAGATTCCAAAAGGAATACAAAAGTTCAAAGCTAGCATTAGGAAATAACAACCGGCTCTGTTTTCGCGTCAATGAACAACTTATAACACACCTGAAATATAAATAAAGATCAAACAAGCATCTTAAAATTAAAAAGTCTAAACCTGGACATATCTCAACAAAGCTAAAGCACCCAAAACCAATATCTACAATTTTTTATTTCCCTTAGTTTCTTTTAAAAAAGAGGTAGCTAATGAAATTTGGGTTTGAATTTTAGGTTAATTTAAATGTTTTATTTGAATAAGTTGTTTTAATTTTATATTAAATTCGTATGATTTAATATAAAATTTTAAAAGGGTTTCTTAAAAAAAATAATAGTGGGACCAATCCAAAAATATCATATGGGCCACCAAAAAGCCACATGGTAATTTTAAATTAAAAAAAAAAAGTTTCACCAAAAATCAATATCTCCAAAACCCAAAAAAATTAAATGATAAAACTCACAACATTAATAAAGTCAATGTCATATCGTTAGGTCAACATTCATATTAACGAATTTAATGGAAGAAATATAACAACGTTATAAATTGAATGAAAATTTTAAATCTTGAAAAGTAAAGTTAATATAAATATTGAAATTATTGTTGACAGATTAAATAAACATTATGCTTTAAAATACGAAGATGGGTCTCACAAATTGATCAACTACTTCAAGCTTTAAATGCAACGATACCTACATGAAGAACACAAAATAAAGCTTTAAATTCATCAATAAAAGCTTAAAAATAGAAACTAAAAGCTTTTGAAGCCAGGACTTAGTATATATGACTTCATGAAACTCCTTTAAAATGTGGTATATCATAAATCTAAAATTTAAATTTTAATACTTGTTTCTCTTTTTCCTCTTATCTAGAATTGCAGTCTCTCTCTTGCACCAAAAAAATATTAAAAGATTTTTTAAATACAAACTAAATTATTAAACACAATGACAACTTCATGAAAATAGAACAATCACCTCCTCCTCCTATCCCATGGACTATACTCATCTTATGTACTAAAAAGGAAAATAGAACAATGACTAAAGCTTTTTGTTTTTATAATATAAACTAAAGCTTTAAATACAATAATATCTAAATGAAAATACAAACTAAAGTTTTAAAAACAATAATAATTTCATGAAAATGCCAACTAAAGCTTTAAATAAGGAAACACTAACTACCTTTAAATATAACAATAACTACATGAAATGCCAACTTAAATTATTTTTATTTAAAGTTTTCAACAAACAGACTGAAGCAATTGAGTTAAGTGAGAAGCCAAAGCAAAATTGCCTTCTTGTCGTGCCTTGAGGATATTGAACATGAGAGCCAGGCGGACTTGAGTGACAGCACTTTGTTGGATTATTTGCTTGGTTTCTTTGCCTAGTTGCTCGCATTCTTCTTCTATTGCTTCGAATTGTTCTCGAACTTGCCTTTGTCCTTCCTTAATGCTTTCTTGGGCTTTAGTTATCTCTTCCATCTCTGTTTTCAACTTTCTAAATCTTGTTGTCACGATTTTCTTTACATTAATCTTTCTCTGCCAATTTAATATAATTATTTAGAAACAAGGAGCACTCTAGATTGTCCATACTCTTTTTTTTTTCTTTTTTTCTTTTCTCACGATTATGTGGAGTTCAGGTTGTTTCAGATCTTATTCAAAGCTCTATTTTGAAAGCTCTTATGCTCTTATAATGAAATCTTAATTGAAATTTCATATGAAATTTTATATAATAAAAGAGAGGCATGTAAAATACTTGGTGAATTGAAATTCCTTTGTGCTATTAATGAATGTTTTATCAAATCACATATACTTTTATTTACATATGTAAAGAAAAATAACAATAATAAACAAAACTAACAATAACATGTAACTTGAGAAAATATCTAACTTGCATGTTAATTGAATAAAATACGCATTTCATGGGACTTGAATGTATGTACTAAAAAGTCGTATGATCTCTTCCTTGTAAGACCTCATCAATTTAGTCTCATGTGCACTACTAATCTTTTCAACAATTTTCAGCTTGCATATTTCTTCTATAGGTCCGCATGCAAATTCACTATTTTATTTAAATATATAGTTCTAAATAATGATAATAATAATAAAGACAAACAAATTAAGAAGAAATTAGCATGAACATGAAAAGAATTGAACATACATAATATATATACCTTTAGCTTGAAGCGTCGATGTTTCTTTGTTCCGGTCGATTTGGTATTAAGGGAAGCCATGATCATGAATATATTGTTATATGTTTCTCTCTTTTGATTATCCAAGCTAGCAATGTCAAAATAGTTGCAAAGCAACATGCTTATTATATACTGTTTTCATAGATTGCAGCGTAAGGTAACAACTTTTTTTTTTCTTTTTTAAATAAAAAGTCAATTCATATTTACACCATTGATTACTACTTTTTCACTTTTTTTCCCCAAATTGTTTGCATAGTGATGCTAGCTGCAATTTATTTCATTAAGAAATTTTTGTTATATTATAATTTATATCGATCACTTTTTAGTTTTTGAATGGTGTTATAACTGTATGCAAATGTCCAAATCAAATTACAAGTCTAATGACATCCCAAGATTTTTATTTTAATCTATATATTAATTCTTAATGAAGCTAAATGAAATATTTCAAGAAAATAATATATATATATATATATATTCATAAGATACGAAAGGTTGTTTTCGATATGAGATGTATAATAGAAGATTCAATGACTAATTATATTTTAATTAGTTTATAAAAATAATTCATCACTTTCAGCATATCACATAAACAACTTTATTGTAAAAAACTTGGTAAGCACGTATGCTTGTGAGCTTTGACAAGAAATAAGCATTCCTTTTCTTATTGGTTTTTGCTAACTTTCTCAACAAGGTTTTGGACGAACAAAGATTCCTGGAATTTTGGCTTAACGTAAAGGGTAAGGGAAGGAGGGCTTAAAACTTTTCAGATACCATATTTAAGCCTTATCATATGCATGAATTTTGTCTAATTTTATACTATCCATTTCTAATTGAATATTCAAATGTTCTTTTTTTGTTGGTTCCAAAAAAACTACACTATCTTGGCAAAAAAAAAAAAAAGTTCATTTTCATTTTTAAACACCAACAACTCTTAATTACCTTTTTAATGTTCCATATTAATTTTTTAATATTTGAGATTATTGAGATTTGAATTGTGATCATTTTAAATTAAAATTCAATATTCTACCAATAGGTAGACCTATTCAAGTGTAAGATTAGTCGTCCAAACCCAAAAGCTTGTCAAATTTTTTAAAGAGTTTGGATAAAAAATTACTAATTAGGTAAATAGATTTTGAAATAATTTTTATATTCATTTAAATTTCAGGTTAAGTTTTGAATAAAAGAATTAAATCCCTAGCCTAATCTGAATAAAATATATAAATAAAATATTATAAAAGAATTAAAACCTAAGCCAAATGAGTGTAGTTTATGATTTCAAGTTGCTTAAACAAATTTTAAAATCAAGACATAACTTTAAAGATTAATATAATTTCATATCTATATAAATCTTAATTAAATATACATACATCTTGATAATTAAGACTAAATACTTAAAAAGTTTGAAATATCACAATTAATAAGAAATAAATTCAAGAATTTATCTCATGATTTTGTTATATTCACTAATTTACTAAATCTAATACAAAAAATTAGTATTAAAATAATAAACCCAAAACCGTCCTAAAATATCATGCAGAAAATTAAATTTAATGCAGTAAACAAAACTGTTAGAACTGTCTACAAATTAAACTAGTGCAGAATTTAAATTCAAAGAGCAGAAAAGTGTGTAGAAATTTTCTAACTATGCAGAAAATAAATCTAAACTAATGCAGTAATCAAAACTAAATGCAGTAAAATTTAAAAACTAAATGCAGAAAAATTTTAAAGCGCAGAAAACAGAATTTTAAAACCTAAAACAATGCAGAAATTGAAAAGAGTGCAGTTAACTAAGTCCAGCAGCTAAAAACAGTCCCTAAACTATGCTAAACCAAATTATAGACATGCAGTAACTATCTAAATATGCAGAAAACTAGAACTGGAAATTTTTAAACTAAAATTTAAGCAAAAACGGAAACTGTTGAGACTTAAATACTGGAGAATTCATAAGCTGTGTAAACCACAACTTCTACTATCTAACTGAAACCGAAACAAGCACAAAAATTAAATTGAAAATTTTAAAGAACTTGACCAATAATTTAAAGAACTTTAACTTAAAAGTAAAGAGCATAAAAGTATATTGCAAGAACTTGAAAGAAACTTGAATTGTAAACTTAAATTGAAAATTAAATGGCAAGACACAAAACCAAACTGTTTTGGAGGACAACTTGAAAACTTAACAGAGTGCTAAGAAAACTTAAGAAAGCTAAAATCACTACAAGAAATCTGACATATAGTAACGCTAAAAAAAAATTCGGCAAAACCCTAAAATCCGTCAATATAGCACCATAAACCCTATACCGATTGTTAAAATGTGTATTTTGATGAAATTTTAATCGTCGATATATCCCTTGTTGGTATAGATCTATACTGACGATTTTTAAGGTGTCAGAATAGCTCGCAGAGATATACCTATGATTCAAGACCGTCAACAAAGGTATATTTGTTAGTATAACATATATTGTGTGTTTCACCATTATACCTTTTACTGACGGTTAACACTCATCAATATAGACTTGTATGTTTTAATTTTTCTTGCTTATACCGACGGTTAATGCTCGTCAGTATAGCCTTTACCTATACTAACGCTTAAAGCCCATTAGTATAGGTAAAAAATATTTTAATTTTCTCACCTATATCGACAGCTGGCGTCGTCAGTATGGACTTATATGTTTTAATTTTTTTGACCTATACCAATGGTTAACACCTATCAGTATAGACTTTTAATTTTTCTTACCTATACCAATGCTTAGCATTCGTCTGTATAGACTTGTATTTTTTAATTTTCTTAACTATACCGATGGTTAAAGACTGTCAGTATAGAATTGTATACTTTAATGAATAGACCTATACTGACGGTTGGAGATGTCAATATAGACTTATATGTTTTAATTTTTTTATTATATTTTAGTTACTGTTAGTATCACCTGAAATATTCCAACAATCAAGTGCGTCAGTGTAAATGTTAAGACATTGGTAAAATTTTTAAAAAATTATATTTTCAATTATTAATATTAATTTATTTATAATCATAACATGATATGTTTTTATATAAACAAAAAAAAAAACACAATAAAGTAAAAGATATTTAATAACATTAAAATTACAAGTAAATTATTTATAATCCACAAACTTATTATAAGTGAAAAACTAAAGTCATTGTTCCAAGTTTGATAAAACAAACATCGATAAAACAAACATAGATAAAGAATTACACCACCTCACCCTAAAAAACACAATCATAAGTTTGCACCACTAGACACCTAAAGAATGTTAGGAATAATGACTCAAATCTCATAATATATTTGTTTAAGATTGGTTAGATATTGCTTGATGGACAAGAAAACTTACAAAAGAAGAATTCTAAGAGGAAATAGATTTTTAATAGCAAATTTGACTTATAGAAGAAAAATTCTAAGAGGAAAGGGATTCTTAATAGGCAAGCTTGTATGGTTATAAATAGATGAAGTCTCTAAAGGGTTAGGTATGAAAAAAATGTAAGAGAGTTGTAGAGTTTTATGAGATAAACACCCATAAGACTATTGGAGATTTACATCTTATGGGTGTGTATGTTTGAATGTTTATGAATGAATTAGAGGAGACTAAAAGGGTCCACATAGGAATGGTGCATGGGAGTGGACTAGAGAAGATGAAGAGAGTTCACATAAGTATGGTGAATCGGTACATATAGGCATGTATTTGTTTATGTTGAAAGAATGCATATAGGTATGTGTTTGTTTGGGTTGAGAATACTTCATAGGACTAGAAAAGATTGAGAGTATCTTATGAGTATTGATTGTTAAGAGATTGATGATTTGATTTGTATATTTGTAATTCTCTACAACTAGTGGATCTTATTTCTCATTCGTGGACATAGGTCGGTTAGACTGAACCATGTTAAATTATTGTCTCTTGTGTGATTGATTAATTATTTGATTTTACTTTTGATGGTGTGATTGGATTGGAGCTTTTTAGCCCAACAAGTAGTATTAGAGCGAAGTTTGAGATTTGAGGTTCGTGGGAAGAAGAGACCTAACGATTTGAGACATGAGAAAAGTTGATGGTTCGAGCCATGGAAAAAGGCAAGCTTAGAGGAGCTTAATTCAAGAGAATAGTTTGAGTTCAAGTTTTAAAGATTGAGGATTGATTTATGTGAAATGTGAAAACATACAAGAGAAGATGATTGTGAGACTTTCATTGTAGGTGGAGCTAAGCATGTCTAGCATAAAGATAAATGTTTGATGGAATTTAAGTCAAGATAGAGATTGTTAGGAATAATGACTCAAATCCCATAACATATTTGTTTAAGATTGGTTAGATATTACTTGATTGATAAGAAGACTTGCAAAGAAGAATTTTAAAAGGAAAAAGATTCTTAATAGGTAAATTTGACTTATAAAAGAAGAATTCTAAGAGAAAATAGATTCTTAATAGGAAAGTTTGTATGGTTATAACTATGTGAAGTCTCTATAGGGTTAAGTATGAAAAAAAGATGTAAGAGAGTTGTAGGGTTTTATGGGATAGACACCCCATAAGACTATTGAAGATTTACATCTTATGGGTGTGTATGTTTGAATGTTTGTGAGTGGACTAGAAGAGACTGAGAGGGTTCACATAGGTATGGTGCATGAGAGTGGACTAAAGAAAACTAAGAGGGTCCACATAGGTATGGTGAATGGGTACATATAGATATATCTTTATTTGTGTTGAAATAGTACACATGAGTATGTGTTTATTTGAGTTGAGAATACTTCATAAGACTAAATGAGATTAAGAGTGTTTTATGAGTATTGATTGTTAAGAGATTGATAATTTGATTTGTATGCTTGTAATTCTTTACAATTAGTGGATCTTATTTCTCATCCATGGACATAGGTCGATTGGATTAAACCATGTTAAATTACTATCTTTTGTGTGATTGATTGATTATTTGATTTCATTTCCACTGGTGTGATTGGATTGAGGCTTTTTAGCCTAACAAAGACTTTTTGATCACCTTAAAACTTCAATAATACTTTGAACAAGATAATCTTAAAAATTCTCAAACAATTGCAAAACCACCTCAATAAGAAAAAACATACATGCACCTATTACAAGCCTTTTCCAAAACCAAAATATTTTAATTCATACAATATATCACAAGTCTTGAAAAAGTCAACAAGTGTAGTTACATCATATAACTAACAAGCTCAATGAACCTAGCTCACTAACAGTATTCAATATACTAATCAAGCATTACAAAAACACAACAGCCTTTTTTCAACAAAATGCATAACATCCAAAATAAAGCCAAATCCCCTTACAAACATAATGCTTCTAGTAAATAAACAACTTCCTAAAATAAATGATCCCATCATAGATTTCTACAAAGAAGCATCTACATAGCATAAAAAAATCTAATTAGAATTCTTGTAAATTATCTTATATATACAAAAGGTAAAAAGCTAATCATCCATTCATAAACTAGTAGAAATAATTTAATAAACATCTTATTCATTCATACATATAGAAGGTAATCAATCATTTATGTACCAGCAAAAATAATATTATAAACATCCTATTCATTAGTGTAATGCATGAATGAACAATAAATAACCTAATTTGCATGTATATTCTCCTCATTCTTTTAGTTTAATTCCAAATAATAACTTAATGAAACTAACTTAAGATTATTTTAGTCAACAGAACTATCATTAAATAAATATTTTCACTATAACATTCAAGCCTACAACTATAAAACATACTTACATCATAAGGAAGCTTTTTCAAAGGAAAAATAAAAAAAAAAAGGCAAGAAAGCCTTCTCAAGGGAAACAAAGCAGGCTTTAAATCATATTGTAATTTAATGATTATGGGAAAACGATGGGTAATGTTTCAAGAACACAATTACATTATTCAAAACCTAGATTCAAAATTGATTTTGGCATTCTATCTAAGAAACAAGTATCAAGCAAAGCATTTCCACATATATATCATGTGATGACGAGTTTACCATTTTCATTTTCATTAGGTTGATGACTTGAATTTGAAAAATGATTTTTTTCACGTGCAATTTTTGGAGCACCACTAGCATCAGGAACCTAAAAATAATTCAAAAAAAATTTTAATAAGGTTCAAGATTCATGAGCAATATGACAATTTAGATATATGTAAACTAAAATAGATCTTATGTATACCTTTTTATTCACCATGTGAGTAACAATATTTAAGATATCCATATTCTCATTAGGAAATTATCTTTTAAGTACTGATAAAATAATACTTAAAGTTTCTTTCAAGTCTTTAATTTCAACCTTCAACTCTTGTACCTTTTCCTTATACTGATCCAATTCAAAAAATGAAGGACCATATTGTTTAGATGAAATAGATATTGTACTCATGCAATGAACACACTTTTTTCTTTCTAGTAGTTTAGCTTTTGAATAAACATCATCTTTCCATGTCTCTCCGAGAAGTTGGCTAGCTACCTCTCATTTTGTTCTAGGATTCTTCCTATTCGTGGGTCATTTATGGCACGCGGGAAGGGCTCGCGCAGCCGCAGCGGGATTTGAAAAAGGAATTGATCGTGATTTTGAGCCTGTTCTTTCCATGACTCCTCTTAACTGAGACAGGAGATCCAATGCTTAAAGTAGGAATCGATTTGATTACACTATATATATTGAAGGAATCAGGTGATATTTAAAAAGTATTCTGTTTTCCTTTCTTTTCAACTCATGAACTCCTTTTAGAATTTTGAGCACTAGTTTCACTCAAACCTTGTTTCATAAGTTCCTAAAATTGTAAACAAATATTTAGTATAAAGAGACAAAATATAAGTAAAAGCAAGTAAGAACTAAATTAAACACCACAATTTTGCTGCCTTATCATTCATAACACTTCTATCTTTATGTGTACAAGAAAGAATATACACCTCAACATGTGATGGTGGAATTCCATTAGCTTTTTCTTTCTACAAAGGTAAAACATTAATTATTGTAATGACAAAATTGCACATATAAAAAGCAAACTTCATATTCATTTAACTATGTGCTATAAGGAAAATTGATATATGTACCAAGGTTTGAATGATCCTCAAGAATGATTTTATTTTTGTACAATAAGGCTCATCTAATTTTAAGTGGTTTGTTTTGTTTTTCCCACTTTGTTCCTTTACACAAATGAATAAGAAAAAATATATTATAATAACTTCATAATTATTATCATAGTGTTAAAACAAAGTAAATAGTATCTTTTGTAAACATTTACCTTTATTTTACTAGTCAACCAATGTGTAGGAAAAATAGGAATTAACTTTTGTCTACTCGAAAATCATCAATCTTTGTAGCCATTTCCTTCGGTGTCTTGTGTTCATCATAAAAGTTAGACTTCAATTCGTTCTTCCATTACCTCCACTTAGCACCCATGTTTCTTAGTGCCCAAGATTTAATTTTTTTTATATATTTCTTCATCAACGAGCTCATCAAAATCAAATTTCTGAAATTCAAACTTTGACTACAATTTGAAAGAGGTAATTGGAAAAAAAATGTCAATATTTATTATATGAATTGCTACAATTAACTAGAAACTAAAATATTATTGTTATGGCATTATCTAGTAAATAAAACATTATTGTATTGATACCTTTAATGTTTTCCACATTTCTTCTTTCTTATCATCCGATATTTCATGCCAATTTGTATAATTAATTGGTGCAAAGCTAAGCATGCTCACCATGTTACCAATGAATTGAGTTAAAGAGCTAGATTCATCACTGATAGGTATAGCATCATCATTGACCTTAACAACAACATGCTTCCCTTCTTCCAAATATCAAATATTAGCCATAGGTGTAGGACCTCGAGCTTTTTTATGTTGAACTTTTCCTAGATAGCAAAATTACATGTAAATAAAGCAACTAAATTCATTAAAAATTGTATTTGTACAACATTATACACATAAAGAATTGTATTAATAAAATATAGTGTTTTTATATCTGAATTATGTTCAACTTTTTCATCTTGATCTTTATTATTTGTAGATTGAGAAATTGGTTCTTGAGATTCTTGTAAAGGCTCATGTTATGAAGCTTTTGGATCTACAGGCACATGTTCTTCAAACTGTGTTTGCAATTGAAAACTAGAGGCATGATTTGCCATAGTAATATTCAATCATCTATGCTTTACCATCTCAAGTCTAATAATACATAATATATTAGTGAACTATGTCTTACATTGCAAAACCTTGAAAACAATTTAAATTATTACATGGAATTAAAAAATGTCCTTCCTATTATGTTCATTTATGGGATCTTCTTCTACATGCTCATTTTCTATCTCTAGTATGACCTCCATTCCTCCATCATAAACTTCACTTCTAACCCAAATTGAAGTACCATTTGTGTCATCATATTCAATATGAATTTCTCTATTCTCTTCCTCTCTATATAAAGATGATTCATCACTTATATCAAATACATCTCTAAGTTTTGCATGCTTGATAAGAACCCAACCATTATGTCTTTCATCTTTCACATAAAAAACTTTCTTACTTTGTGATGCCAAGATAAAAGGATCATAAACTAAATTAGTTCCACTATGAGTTAGATGTGAAAAATTCACAAGAGTGAAACCAAATTTATCTTTTTTATAACCTCTATTTATATCAATCCAATCACATTTAAATAATATAACTTTCATTCTACCAATATAATTCAATTGAATTATGTCTTTTAAAACCCTATAATAGTTAATTTCCCCCTCAATAGGTTGTGCATCTCTTGCACTTGCATAACTCATCATCTTGGTTGTTACAACAACCCCACTATTTTGAGTTTTCCAGTATCTCTCACGTGCTTTGGTATGAAATCTAAAACCATTAATGATATTAATGATATAACCGATGTATTTCCTAATAGTATCATTTGGACCACGGGCATGCAATCTAAGTTGATTTGTGATGTTTGCATCTCTTTGTTGATCCAAATTGGTAACCTATCCAATTTTATATATGGTTAAAATAATAATCTAACTATAAAACTTTAATTACATATTCCAAACCATGATGTGCGACATACATGATCATGAAACCAATCATGAAAAGTTTCACTTTGTAACTTTTGTATCTCATATGGCGTAAGCCAAGGAGACCAATCACGCCTCTTAATAAATTGCTCATGTTTTCTACATAAAAAAAAATTCTTCTAAGACTATACAATATACTACAAAAGAAAATTATCAAGTATAGTATACATGTAGATAAGTAATTTTACTTTATAAAAGAAGCAATCTTAGAGAATTAAATAGCATATATCGATGTGCTTGAACCAAAGTTATAACATCAAGTACAATTTGTGAGACCCTTTTATGTTTGTTAACATTAAAACCTTTACGTTTTGATGTTTTCAACGGTCTTCTTATAGTAAAAAGAATGAATATTTCTTCTTCTACAAAGGGATTCTTGTCTTTATTTCAAATGGTTCAATTAAAAATAGTTTACATCCCATTAAAGCATTTTGAACAAAAAGTTATACATTCATTTGTTAAGTACCCTTCTGCATTTGAACATTTAGGACAAGCTCTATTACACATATATGATTTAAGAGTAAGAAGAAACCTATATAAATAAAAGTTCAATAGAAAAGATCATTAGTAAACATCTTAGTTGAAATTTAAGTAAAAAAACTGTATCACTTTAAAATATACCTCTCAATAGGATACATCTACTAATAAATGATTGAACAAATAATTTTTGTTTCATTTGCCAAATGGATAACTAAATGTACCATTATTGTGAAAAAAGATAGAGAAAAAATCTTTTCCATTTCACATAAACTTGATGTAGTCTGAGACTCAAGTAATTTAAGCTTTTGTTCTTCTAGAACTTTAGAATAAAGGTCTTTAAAAAAAGTACACAAATCAATAAGAATCAAGCACACCTTATTAGGTAAAGATCATCATATTGCTATAGGAAAAACTCTTACATTGAGATATGGCAATCATAACTTTTAAGCCCTATTAGCTTTCGTTGTTTACGCTACACACAACGTGAGATATTTGAAAAGTATTCATTTGAAGTTTTCATTTTCTTGAGAATCTTTAAAATAGAATTTTTTTTAATTAAGCTCATTTGATATGAAGCTTGAGGCAAGTATTGGGTGTTAATGCCAAGATGAGTCTTTGGATAAAGAACACTCCTTATACCCATTTTTACAAGGTCAACCCACGCTTTGTAGTTATCTTTTGACTTCTCTTCTTACCTAATCAATGTACCAAGAATGTTATCACAAATATTCTTTTCTATATGCATCACATCAAGATTGTGGCGTGATAGAAGATGTTCTAATAAGGTAATGTGAACAAAATACTCTTCTTCTTCCACGGTCCATCTTCATTACCATTCCATTATTCAAACTGTCTCAACACTTCACTCTTCAAATAGTGGTGAAAGAGCACTTCTAAATTCTTGAGTCCCATCAAATGAGTTTTTATCATTCTAAAACCTATTATTATGTTGCAACCACCTACGATGACACATGTAATAATACTTTCTACCATGTTGTAACCATTTAGATGTAGTATCAAATTCACAGTAAGGACATGCATACTCTTCCCTAGTACTCCACTTAGACAAATTGGCATATGCAGGAAGTCATTAATGGTCCAAATTAATGCTGCACGCAGTTGAAAGTTTTAATTTTTTTACGCATCAAAAGTCTGAACACCAACTTCTCAAAGTTCCTGCAACTCTTCTACCAAAGGTTATAGGTATATAGCTGTTTCCAGGACCTTTTGGACTAGGAATAAGTAGAAACTAATAAAGTTTGGCTATTTCATGCACATACATAAAGGCAAGTTAAAAGGTATCAATATAACAAGCCAATTGTTATGTGTTACACTGATACTTTTAAAAGGGTTAAAGCCATCAGAAGCCAATCCCAAGTGAATATTATAAAGGTAAAAGAAAAACTTAGGATATCAAGAATCTAATTCTTTTCAAGCTAGAGAATTTGTAGGATGTCTTACACATCCATCTTTAATACGTTCATATTTATGCCAAGTCATCAAGGGAGCAATTTTTAAAAACATGAATAACCTTTGCAGCCTTGGAATTAAAAGAAACCAATGGAAAGTCTTAGCAATTTTTTTCTTTTTGTCTGACACTATATTTGCATCATTCATGCTCTTTTTCTACCTAGAAGCACCACATTTTAAACATATTTCTTCATTTTCCATATCCCTCTAAAACAACATGCAATCATTTGGACAAGCATGAATTTTTTCATATCCCAAACTTAAGGTAGAAATAATCTTTTTCAATCTTGATAAGACCCTAGCAATGTATTAGCCTCTGGTAGAGCAAGTTTCAAAACCTCTAACAATGTATTGAAAGATTTATTTGTCCAACCATTAAAATGCTTAATGTGGAATAAATAGATTACAAAGAAAAACTTTGTGAAGTTTTTGCAATTTGAACATAGTTTCTCCTCTGCATTTTTAAGTAAACCATAAAACCTATCACTATCAATTCTATGACCATGGTGTTGCTTTCCACTAATATCTCCAACTTGTATGTTACCCACATCAACATTCATTGCTCTTTCAGCCGTCATATCATGTAATAAATCATGAATGCCAGGACCTTGCCCTCTTTCTTCATCATTAGTTCTTTTAGTAGGTAAACATGCATCCAAGACCTCCTTACAAAATGCCCATCAAACATATCCTTTGAGAAAACCATGATATATTATGTGATCAAATGCATCTCTCTTACAAATTCTAAATTTGTTGATACATTTAACATAAGGATACTAAACTTTTTTATCTTCAGATAATATTACAAAGGCACAGTCTAACTACTAGTGACTCATTTTATGTATTCTTCACTAGCTCTTGACGTGAGATTTATCCATTCCTTATTCATAGAATGTAAAATGATTTACCCTAGTAATAAAATTATATTTAATTTAAAAATTTAAATTAAAACAATAGCATTTAATTTAAGCACTGAATAAAATTTGACTATGTAAGCATAATGTAACATTTTCATTAAGAATAATATTTTAGATGTACTTTTGCAATTAAACTTATGTATTTTCAAGAGAAGCACAACCAAGATCAGTTTCGATTGAATAAGCAAGAGAGAGGTAGAGGATAGAATAAAAGTAACTCACAATTGCAAAAGGATAAAATCTGGGCAGCTTGTAAAAACTATGTAAAAATGAGGGATTTTTGCAAGGAACACAAAGGTTTAAAGCTTGAAAATTTAAACAAGGATTTTAGCTACAAAGTTAATAAGATCAAAGATGAGAGAGAGTGTGACAAGATAAGCTTCAAGCGAGGTAAGGACTGAAAGGCAAGGTAAGGACGGTGGGAATAAAATTTTCACTACTCTTCTTTTAATAAGTTTAGATTTTTTTTAAAAGGTTTTCATTCCCAAGACATGAGAGCATAAGGTAAGGACGATGGATTATTAAATGTATTTTTGGCTAGAAAATACCTTGAATAATCTTTAGATAGGGGATTATTCTCTCTAATTTTTTATGAAAGATTATTCAAGGTATTTTTTGTCAAAAATGCCTTCAATAATCCCTTCCATTTTTTAAGCGGGGATTAATCAAGGCAATTTAGCTAAAAAAATGTCTTGAATAATCCCTTATGAAAAATTGAATAGGGTTATTAAAGGCGTTTCTAGTTTGAATAATTCCCTTAGATTTTTTATGAATTATTAAAGGTGATTTTGGCCAAAAATACCTTCAATAATCCCCTCCATTTTTTTAGATGGGATTATTGAATGCGTTTTTGGCCTCACAAAATATTGAATGGGATTATTGAAGGCATTTTTAGCCGGAAAATGCCTTAAATAATCTTTTACAAAATATTAAATGTAGTTATTAAAGGCATTTCTAGCTAAAAACGCTTTGAATAATTCATGGATTATTCAAGACGTTTCTAGCCAAAAACGCCTTCTATAGCCCATTAATTATTCATTTAGAAGAGATTATTGAAGGCATTTTTTCTTGAAAATGACTTCAATAATCCTAACATTTTTTTTTAGGAATATTCAAGGTGTTTACCTAGAAAACGCCTTGAATAATCCCTTTCAATTTTTATGATGGATTATTGAAGGCGTTTTTAGCTAGAAAACGTCTTGAATAATCCCTTACAAAATATTGAATGGGGTTATTGAAGGTATTTTTTACTACAAACGCCTTGAATAATTCATAGATTATTCAAGGCATTTTTGGCCAAAAATACCTTCTAATTTTTGGCCAAAAATACCTTCTATAACTCACAAATTATTCATTCAATAATCCAATGTTTTTTTTTTTGGAATATTCAATGCATTTTTAGCCAAACAATGCCTTAAATAATCTTTTACAAAATATTGAATTTGGTTATTGAAGGCATTTTTAGCTAAAAATGCCTTGAATAATTTGTGAATTATTCAAGGCATTTATCGCCAAAAACACCTTCAATAACCCATGAATTATTCATTAGAGGATATTATTCAAGGCATTTATGGCCATAAGCACCTTGAATAATATCCTTCAATTTTTATTAGGAGATTATTAAAGGTAGCATTTTTGCCCAAAAAACACCTTAAATAATCTGTAACAAAATATTGAATGGGATTATTGAAGGTGTTTCTGACCAAAAATACCTTCAATAATCCTCTCAATAAATTTTTATGAGAAATTATTGAAGGCATTTTTTACTAAAAGTTCCTTCAATAATCCTCTCAATAAATTTTTATAAGGGATTATTGAAGGCATTTTTGGCCAAAAACGCCTTTAATTATCCTTTCCAAATTTTGTTGAGGAGATTATTGAAAACATTTTTGGCCAAAAATGCCTTCCAAAATACCTTCAATATTCTTCTTAATAAATTTTTATGAGAGATTATTGAAGGTGTTTTTGGTCAAAAATGCCTTTACTAATCCCTTCCAAATTTTGTTGAGGAGGTTATTGAAGGCATTTTTAACCAAAAATGGTTTCAATAATCCTCTCAATAAATTTTTATGTGGAATTATTGAAGGTGTTTTTGACCAAAAATGCTTTCAATAATCCCTTTCAAATTTTATTGAGGGGATTATTAAAGGAATCCCCTCACTAAATTATTGTGAGGGATTATTAAATGCATTTTTGATCAAAAATACCTTTAATAATCCCCTCAATCAATTTTTATGAGGGATTATTAAAGGCATTTTGGCCAAAAACGCTTTTAATAATCCCTTCCAAATTTTGTTGATGAGATTATTAATGGTGTTTTTGGTCAAAAACACCTTCAATAATCCCCTCAATAAATTTTTATGAGAGATTATTGAAGGTGTTTTTAGCTGAAAACACCTTTAATATTTCCTCTCCAAAATTTTTTTGTCAAAACGCCTTCAATAATCCCATTCAATTTTTTATAAGTTAATAGTTTGTTGTTTTATGCCTATACTGACAGTTACATTAATAACTATTAGTATATAACATATTTATACTAACAGATAGTCATATACCATAAAAAAAAAGTTTATTTATACTGACAGTTAAATAAAGTGTTGGTATAAGTATGGTATATTCTGACTGTATTAAAAAACTATTAGTAAAAGTCTCTTTTACTGATAAAATTTAATCGTTAGTAAATAATGCACACAAAAAATTTTTTTGTATGAATTATTGAAGGTATTTTTGGCTAAAAACGTCTTTAATAATCCCTCTCCAAAATTTTTTGAATGGAAGCTAATAATTTTTTTTTTTATTTTGAACCTATATTGACGATTACGTTAATAACTGTCAGTATATAACATATTTATACTGACGGATAGTCATATATCATCAGAGAAAGTTTATTTATACCGATGGTTAAATAAAGTGTTGGTATAAGTATGGTGTATTCTGACGATATTAAAAATCTATTAGTAAAAGTCTTTTTTGCTAATAAAATTTGATCGTTAGTATAACAAAAAGTTAGTATATGAAAAATATTTTGTAGTGAATAAAACCTAAAAACTTAAAGCTTAATAGGTTGGCTGTCACCCCAATCATTGTATGTCTTTTCCCTAAACAAAATATGACTATTTATAGATAAAGAATCCTAAGGATTGAAGTCTTGATAGAAAGTAGAATATTTCTTCAATTTGAAGTAGAGTTCTTGAATGAAAGATGAATTCGTAGAGAGTTCTTGTTGATTTAGGTCTTTTAAGTCAAAATAGAATTTTAATTTTGTTTTATTTCTTCTATGCAATCTCATGATACCTTATGCATTTTAATTCCAAAATCTAGTCAAATTACCTTAATATTCATCTTTTTTCCAATTTTCCAAAATTTTTCTTACATATGCACAGATTAAACAAATTAGGGAGGAAACTTAAATTATTTTACCAAGAACTAAGAAAAATTCATAAAATTAAGCACTTAAAATAACTCTATTTTATGGAGTTTCATATCAAACCAAAACTTTGCCCTATATCATGAAATCTCTAGTTAATGCTATAACACCTTTCACCTAAGCTGTCATTTCGAGTTTTTAACTCAAATGTCCTTTTGTGACGTAAATTGTCCCTTTTGGGTTTTAAATTTGAGTCTTCTTTTATTTTTTTCAAGAAAAATATTTCTTCACACCATATGAATTTATTGAATTTAGTAAATCACCACCATCTATCTTTATCAAAATTAGAGCACCACCACAAAAAAGCTTTTTTCACCATATATGAACCTTTCCAATTTAGTGTCTATTTTTCTTGATTATCATGCCAATTTAGAATAATCTTTTCAAAACCAATTTTCCTTATTGAAAGCATTGAAGATGAACTCTTTTATTGTGTGCTCACATAATTCTTTTCTAGTACAACTAACCATGGCATAATGTTGTAAACCTACTCTTCTAACTCAATCTCCATTAGAACTCTCCAAAAAGGAATTTCTATTTTAGTTGGCAACACAACTTTTATCCCATATACTAATGAAAATGGTATGTTATATAAGTATGTAGAGTAAAAAATAGCTTCTCATGCCAATACTTGTAATTATCAGTCATTTTCTCCAATATCCTTTTAATATTCTTATTAATATCTTCTACTGCCCCATTTGTTTTTAGGCGATAGGATGGGAATTATGATGCTTGATCTTAAATAGAGTACAAACTTTATTCATTATTTTGTTGGAAGTTTATATCGACACATTATCTCTTTCTTTATGAATTTGCACACCATAACTTGTGTCAAAATAGTAGAGGAAATTACTTCTAGCCATTTGGTAAAATAGTTAATCATCACAAAGATAAATTAATGCTCCTTCAAAGCCTTTGGAGTAATGGATCCAATTACATCCACGTTAATGAATGAGCCCAAACATGTAAATTAGTTAGAGGAGCAACAATCTTATTTACATAAATCTGACATTTATGCCATTTTCAAGCATAGTTAACGTAGTCACTTTCCATTTTTAGCAAGTAATATCCTACCCTCATTATTTTTAATGTGACCATTTGCATTGGCTTTACAAATTCTATCATACACCTTCTCAAGTATCATTTTTGCTTTAGTGACATTTATGCATCTTAAAAGCATTTGATCTCAATTTCTTGATCTCGAATAATTCTTTTGTCATTTCCTATTGCATGCTCAAGATATTGTTGATACTTGAAATATTACATAACAACATAATACTAATCTACCCATCGATTTCCTTTTTAACACTTGAAAAATGTGTTGGTGATTGCCTATTTTCACAATAACTACAAGTGCACAGATTGATTCAAGTAATAAAATGATAAGTATCTGAGTATTATCTCACAAGGATTATAGAATTGAATATTGGTGGATTCAAGTACCAATGTTGGTAATTTAATCTCTTATACCTAAACGAATATAAACTTAGGGTGATTCACAAAACAAGGAATGAAAGCAATAAAGAAAAATTATAGGCCAAAATCTTACTTAACTGACTATCACTTAGCAAGTAATAGGATTAAGGCTGAATAAATAATATCGAAAGAAATAAAGATTGTAAGTTAAGAAATAAGAAAGAATAGTGAAGGCCAAATGCAAAGATTGCATAAAAGAAACAATAGAACTAAGTTTCATAAAAGTCAAATTTTGTATTTAAGAAAAGAGCATTGGCCAAAACTTGTAATGAAGAAAACAATAGTGAAACCAAAACTTATAAAGAAAAGAGAGATTTTAAAAACTAGATCTTGAATGAAATAATACTTATATTGGAAAAGAATTTAGAAAATAATGTAGTTGTGGCTAATCTGTCACCTTAGCCAAATTATAAAAATAGCTAAACAAATCTAAGAACTAAAGAGAGAAAACCAAAAAAAGGAAGAGAAGAATGAAGTGTGGAATGCTTTGAAGTACAACAGAGCTTTCTATTTATAGGTGAGGTTTAGCTAGGATAGGGATTAGGGATTAAAAGTTTAATTATTAGCTAAACTCTAAGAGATAAGCCTATCTTGATATTCAAATAAAACATAATCGAATAAGGCCCTTGGTCTTGGATGTGTTTTGGCCGAATAGGTTTCCTTGGCTTTTATCATATTCATTGGATCATGCTTAGCTTAAATCTAGATCATTGCTCCATCATGTGTTTAGATAAGGCTTGAATTCTTAGACAATGTATTTGCTTCTCATCCAAATTCTTTGAAAACAATCTTGCAAAAGTCCTTATTAAACCATAACTTTTGATGTAATGATCATGAAAGTCATTCTTAAATGTAAACTCCTTTGGTCAAAAGTCTTAAAATTCTTCAAATGTGAGATGTGTGCTTGATCTCCTATTGGATGTGAGCTAGCCGAATGCATGTAGAATCCTTATGCAAGCAAAATTCATATTTTGCCCGAATGAATAAAGAAATGTAAGACCAATAGGCTTTGGCTAACCATCTTCATTGCATAGCCGAATACCATCTTGCATGTGTGCTCACATGAATTGCATGAATTCTATGTTTCAAAGACTTAAACCTTAAAAATCAAGAAAATAACATTACCAGTACCAAATTTGACCAAAATTTAAGATTTTGTAACTATTTTAACATGTAAAATCACTATAAATTTAGATGTTATCAATAAGCAAATCTTTCTAATTTAATTGGTTGAATTTCAAAGTTCACATCCATTTTCATCATAGAAGCCAAAGTGGCCAATGAATCGGTGGTTTAATTCTCTTCTCTAAGCAAGTGTTCAAATTGAATCTTTTTAAACTAATTAATCAATTCAAATATATATATATTTATATTTCTAATATTGAACAAGCTTCGAGTCTCTTGTCTCACATTCTCCTCGTAATTGATAAATGACTGAAGTTGAGTCTCCACATACTTTCAGTACTTCAATTTTCTTTTCAATTACTACATATAGACCAATAACACAAGCCTTGTATTTAGCCACATTATAGAGTTAATAATTTTGTACTCAAGAACTAACATGGTTAGATGCATATAGAGTAGACACTAAACTATGTTTTATGTCTCATTGAGATATTAAATGACAAAAAGATTGAATTATGCTAACAAACTGTGTATGGATAGCTTTGCATGGATCTAATTACACTAGTGTAACTCCTACACTTTTTTGGACATTGATCAAAATTGAATCTATGACTCATTTGAATAAAAAGTAATATTTTTAAATTTAGTAATTTTGATCCAAAGGTCCAAAAAAGTGTAAGAGTTATATTGTGTAAATTAATCTAGGGATCAATTTACACTAGTTTAACTTTTTTTTTTAGTTTTGCACATTTTACTAATAATTGATTTCAGTAGATTTAAGGGATAAAATTATATTATTTTTCCTTATTTTTACTTGTCTCTCTCTTCCTTTGGATCTGTTTAAATTAATGTGTAGAAAAATATGTAAAACTAAAAAAGAGTTATATCGTATAAATTGATCCCTCTTATTATATATATGTATATATATATATATATATATATATATTCTTGGTTCCCTTTTTGAGATAGACTATGCATCCATCATACACAAAAGGCAATCAAATCCTTAGCTAACAAAAGAAGTTTCGGCTTAAGCATAAATCCCTCTCTCAAAAGGAGATTTTCTTGTTCGTTGTTCCTATAAATTACTACCGTAGGTTAGACAATTGGATAGTTGTTTGTTAAGACCAAATTAGAAGGTTTTTAGGTAGAGCTCTTGTTATGGCGGACTACAAAGTTTGTGGTATTGATCTCACACTTTTGCAGCTTTAGAATTACACAAAGCTGTTATCCTCTGTCTTGGGAATTATAATTTTTAATTTATGCTTCTTTTTTTTTTTTTTTTACTACATGCTTAATTTCTAACTAGATTTACATCTGCACTTTGTCATGAGAAATTTTTCACTATTTTTCCCAAATGATTGATAAAAATTGCATGGTCTGAAAATAATGATATATTATTTGGAATCAAATGTAGTTATGAAAAAGGATCAATTTATACCTAAGGCTAATTATATTATTGTAAATCTCAAATTTCATAGTTTTATTTCTTAACGGAGGCAATCACATATAGGTATGAGAAAAGAAAAAAGAAAAATCAAGTATTGGCAAAAAAAAAAAATGACAATATCTTAAACATATGAGAAAAGTCCTTATCATGCTTGAAAGGAATTTATCTATAATACAAAAATAAAAGTAGAATAAAATAATTTAAATACAAAAAGAAATGTTAGATATATAAAATCGAATATAAACTAAAGAACACTTATAAATCATATATACCAAGAAGAATTGAATCATATAAATCTTTTTTTATAACACTTATTCTATGAATTCTATCATATATAAAAATCAAAATTATAAGTTATCATATTGACTCGAAATTTTACATGTATAATGGATATGAAGTTGTTAAATATAACGTTTGGCTTCTAAAAATATTAATTCTGCATAAGGTTATAAAAAGAGTGTAAAACAATTTGCTTTGCACCAATATAAAACAAATCCCTCCTCAAAAAAAAAAAAAAATATATATATATATATATACAATATACTAATAGAAATAATATTTTCATAAAATTATAAAAATATTACTATGACAACATTAAACTTAATAAAAAAAAGACGTTCAATTACTCAAACTTTCTTGATTCATTTTTCTCTGTTTTTTTATTCTTTTTGTAATTTAAAACAAAATAAAAAAAGTATAAACAAATTAATAGTCAAGAAACATTTTTTTTATTGAAGCAAGAAAATAAATATATTTTTAAAATAATAAAATTGACCTTTGAGATTAGAAGTTATAGTTTTTTTTAAACATTTTATTAAGTAGTTCCATTTTTTTTTTTTAAGATTATAAGATGAGACAGAGATCTAGAGTAAATTTAAAAGTGAAAATACTATACAAAAAGAAAAAATTATAATAAGCTAAAAAAAAAAGGAAAGGAAAAACATATGCATGTTTAATATTTAATTGGAGATTTGAGGTCTTGTTAAAAAAACTAAAAAGTTAATTTGACTTTTATTAATTTCACATTATTATAATTTAAAACTTATAATAGACCTCTTGATTTTAAAGGTTTATAAGTAATTATTGGTGGCTACAATAAATAGACAAATAGTAATATGATTTTAATCCCTCTAAAATTAGTGTATATAATTAAATATAAAACCATAAAAATTAATCATTTTAATTTTAAAAAATTATTTTAAATTTATATATGTACACTTTAAGGGTTTCTAAAATTTTTGGGGAGCCAAGGCTCCCCTCCGGCCCTAATAACCATCTGCCTATGGTAAATGGTGGTGGAGATATGTGAATGAACCTATGCTTTGTGGAGGAGTTTTTTTTTTTTTTTTGTCTAAATCAAAAACATTTTATTTATTAAAGAGTCAAATACATCAATCAAATGAGGGATACAACTTACATGAAATTGTTTAGGTGAAGTTTGTGAACTTTCTTCTTAAAAATGATTTAACAAAAGTTCAAACTGATAGATTAATAAAATTCAATTTGGAGATCAATAATATGTAAAAAAAATTTATTAAAAATGTTGTTTATAATTCAAATTTAATTGATATTTATTCAAAGGTAAAAATTTTATCAACATTTTTAATAAAAATGTCTGTATAAAAATATATATCAAAATTTATTATTTTTTTTATTTTACACACTTAATTTATATAATGAAATCTTTTAATCTATTGATTTTTATTTTCGATTCTAATTTTATTTAATCTTTTTTAATAAAAAATTTCACCAACTTCACCTAAAAAAATTTATTTTAATATTTCCCTCAAACAAGATGCCATACAGCTAACACACCACACTCCTAATTACAAGACCCCTAATAGCCAACACAGGCTCCAACGCCTCAGAAAACAATTCCTGTTACCACCGGGCTGTAAAAAAAATCCAGCTCAATCCACTCCATTTATAGCTAACACGTCCGTTCCTATTTACTTCCCTCAATATTTTGGCATTTTGTGGAGGAGATTAATCTCTGAAAAGTATGGGGATACGGTATTAGATTCGATGACAAAATGAAAATCATAAGGAGAAAGTGTCTAAGGTATGGAGGACAGTTGTGGATGTTCAAAAATAAAGACGGGATGGATAAGGTCATTGGTTTTGGGGGATGTAGGTGGGTGATTGGTGATGGTTCTTGTGTCTATTTTCGGCTGCATAAATGGGAGGGGGGGAGGTGACAAGCCTTTTAAAGATAGTTTCGGTCGGTTCCTTTCAATAGCTTTCAACAAAGAAAGTAAAGTGGTTGAGATGGTGAATCCTTTCGATGAGGGTAAGTGTCTGTGGATTTAGTGTGGCATGTAAAATGAAGATTGCTTCCATATATTTTGTTGTTGTGACGTGTCATGGAATACTTGTGTTCTGTTTTTAAATGGTGAATCAATCGGGTGAATGGAATTTAACTTAATTGTAACAAAGAAAGTAAAGTGGTTGTTTTCGGTAGCCTTTTATTTTTATTTTACACATTTATGTTTTTTTTTTATAAATATATATTAAGACATATTTTTAAAAAATTATATTAAATTTAATTAATTGAAAATAAAAATTTATATTATTTAATAAAAAAATTTGTTTGCTAATATATATAAATATATTAAAGGTCTGTGTACAAATATGAGATGGGTGCTATATTATCAGTTTTCATTATCACATCTGATAAAAATTAAAAAATCATACTCACACCAATCCCTAGACCTATCCCAAAATTTAATACTCATTTCAATTCCCATTCAAGTAAAATATTGGATTTTCGATCGAGTATAAGTAAGATTAGCATCCATAAGTCTTAAATCTAAATATGCCAATTTTACTCATATTTAAAAAAGAACTCAACTTTTTATTTGGGGATGGGAATTAATATTATATTGTGTATAAAGATAGGGATTGTATAATTTTAAATTTTTATTGGGTACGAAAATCGAGATGAGTAATATAGCATCCGTTTTGAACCCATACCCTATATATATTTATTTATACATTTAATAAATAATTTTTTTATTAAAATAATATAAATTATTATCTTAAATTAATTAGAATTAATATATTTTTATTGAAATATATATATATGAATATATATTTATATAAATATATTGGGTTTTTATCTTGTTTGGGCTTCAGACCCAAACCAAAAGTCCAAATTTCTTTCTTTTATTTTTCTTTTTTATTATTTTATTTTCTTTTAGATATTTTTTGAAAATTCAAAAAAATAATCGAAAAGAAAAAATAATGAAAAAACAGAAATCAAAAATCAAAAAAATGAAAAATAAAAAATAATAGAAAATAGGATAAATCCAATTTGAAACACAATAACTTTTTGGAGAAATCTAAAACAAAAAGAGGATTTAGATGTTTTTGAATATCAATCTTAGATTGAGCCACTTGAAGATAAAAATTTTCAACTCTAATGGACAAAAGGTCGAGATTAACATATAAAAATTTCTACATAAAATAAAAAAAATTATGGAGTAAACCTTTTCCAAGCTGTAATTCCATCTAAACTAAGACTAATTACCCATATAAACCATGCAATAAATGACAACAATCACACAATAATCAGTAGCAATCATGCGTAGAAAAAATAAACAGTGAATTCTAGTAGTTGTTCTTTTTTTTTGTGGGTCACTTTGAAGTTTCTGATAATTTTTTGAATTAAGAAAGGGGAAGAATAGAAATTTATAGGTTTAAAGAGGTTTTTTTTATTTAGAAAAGTGAAAAATGATATCAAAATCTGCTTAGTGAAAATTGAGATCAAAATCTATTGAAAAAAAAAGAAGAACTTTTTGGTGTTTGGCTATACTACTAGAAAAAGTGGTTTTAGCAATGCTCAATATTATTGCAAAATGGCAATTTATCGTTCCTAAAACTTTTTGCAAAGGAAAAAAATCATTGCAAAATCGTTATGCGTACTTCCATTGTTAAAAGTATATGCAACGATTTTCATCATATTGAAATTCATTTTAAAAAATGTTTTTTGCAACTACTTTTTGTTGTTAGTAAATAAATAATATTTAAACAACAATTTAATGTGGTTGTCAAAACTTTTATTTAGCAACCACATATTTTGTTACAAGAAACTTTTACATAATAACATTATTTTGATTGCCTAAAAATTCTTTCGCAATAAAATCTTTTGTTGTGAATCACTTTTGCACCAATTATTTTGTTGTTGTAATAATTAATTTGAAAACAACAAAAATCGTTGTCAAAAGTTCTCACAAAACAACAATTTTGTCATTTTTATTTGTTTTTGCAATGACTTAAAGATATTTAAAAACCAATATTAATGTTACAAATAATATTTTCTCAACAATATTTGAGTCATTACAAATAATAAATAAATATTTAACAACAACTTTATCAATTTAAGAAATGACTATTATTGTTGCAAAAAAAAAAAAAAATCATTGCACAATAACATTCATCTTGTTTACCAACCAAAATTCTTGTTACAAATAATCTTTTTAAAATAACTTTTAATAAAGATTTCAAAACAACATTGTTAACTTTTAAAACAACTAATATTGTTAAAAAAAAAAAAAAAACAAACAATTGCACAACTACATTCATCTTGTTGCGTGAAGCTTCAATTCTTTTATAACAACTTTAATCAAAATTAGCAATGCTCTTTATTGTCATAAAAAACTTTTGTCCACTACAATTTATCTTGAAAAAAACTTGTTTTGCAACGATTTAATAATTTATTTTGTCAATCACAAATTTGATATTAAAATCTGTTTTATACAATAAAAAATAATATTGACAGACATTTATATGCAATATTCTATTTTTTTTGATAAATTATCAAATAATTACATAATTTACATATAAACTATAAAAGAAATTTATAATGAAATAAAATTTCTTGGCTAAGAAAGTAAAAATTCATATTAAAGATAATTAACATTAACATATTAAAGAATATATTACATCACCTATGAGTTTTTGATAAATAAACAACCATGTATATACTAGTTTCAAGAAACAAATATCAAATACATAAACGTCACTCGCTTTGCTTTAAGATCCAAATACCGAGCCTTTCTCACTCATTGCATGTAGTGTCATTTTCCTTACCTCTTTCAGAAAATAAATTGAAACAAAACATTCAAGACGTCAAAACTTCTAACTTATCCAAAAACATATACCACCATCATAAGCGTCTTCCTTTACATTTAACAAAGATGAAAATAATACCATTCAACGACAACAAAAAGCAATGTTACAAATTAAAGAAACAACAAACATGATATGTAGTATTTAACTGTAATATTCAGCTTAACATTAGTAAATATACTAATATAAAAAGGTAAGAAAGATACTAAAGCACCCAGATGTTATGGTAGTTTTGTAAAGGTATCACCAAGTTATCACCATTGACATTAACGTTTGAACATATAAAATATATTAAAACGATAATCCAAAGTCATCAAAACATATGGGTCAAGGTCCTAAATATAGTACATGAATGAACCAATAAATAAGCATAAAGAGAGGAAGAAATTTATAGGCATCCAAAGTCCATGCAAACTGACCTGTCATTGTAAAAAACATGTTGCCATCTATATAAAGATTTCACAACTTACATCCACATACATAGATTTCCATTTCTCTCCAACAACTTTCCCAATCTTTAAGCAAAGAAGTTCAAAGAAACAACATTAAAGTCATTTAGAAACCATGCATTCTAAAGCATTATCAAAGATTGCTAAATACTTACAGTTTTTACAGCTTTCACATTAGGATGTTCTTTCTTGAAAGTAGCTCTAAACTTTTTACTATAAAGCCTCATAAACTAAAGACTTGATTTAATCGAGTTTTCTTGAGATTTAAGTAGTAATTATTAATTTCATACTAAAATTAATCCTCAATAGTCAATGCTTTATTTCATAGATAAAATAAGTAAAAATCCCTCATCGCCATTGGTTAGAGCTCTTTTGGATGCAGTACAACTACTAGTCAATTTATTAAAGAAAAAAATAAAAAACTAAAAGACAACTAAATTTTCATATTACCTAAGTTGCTAGAATTAAGATACACCATTACCACCTTAATGCAATTTGATAATTGATGTAGATGCTTTTAAGAGATGCGAGGAAGTTGAATGATGTGAAAGTAACAAAACATACATTTCTTGCATCATTAGAATCATTCATCTCCATAAATTATTTTTATTCCTATTGAATCAAGATGCAAGAAAAATGCATGGTTTGACATTAAAGTCATAGTTTTAGTTCCTAAAACTAGACATGATACACAAAATAAATAGGCAATCATGATGCTACCTTAATAACATGCATAAGAAAGATAAAAGGCTCGAAATTATTAACTAATGTCTTAATATATTTAGTATAAATCAAACATAAAAACAACCATGAATGTTCTGTTTGTTTAGAAATCAAGGGCAAGGAGTATTTTCACTACAAATAAAACTATAAACATCATATCCAAAATAAAACAGACTTGGAGTTTCACAAGTTCTAACCCAATAATACAAATGTAAAAATAAAGTACCAAAATATTTTAAGCAAAGACTTGTTCTCACATGCCAAACAACATCACAAATTTTATTTTCATGTATAACATTAGCTTGAGGATATACCATACTTGAAATGGGTAAGCATAAGATCAACTAACTAAAACAATGAACATGAATAATCACAACAACATAGCATATTAAACAAAAATACCTCCAAATTGCAATTAACTAATGATACAACTTCAATAGCCTTCCATCATTCCAAACATTCTTATCCATAATAATTCAAGTCCATGCATCTAATTTTTATAGTCATTTTTTATCCTTGAAATAGTCAGAGATTGAACTTCTTTTATAGTATGATTGCCTTGATCATAAAAAAAATTCCTTAAAACTATAGAAGTTCTTCAATTTGATAGTTTAAATAATCCCTTTAGCTTAACAGTATTTTCACTCCAAATAATCAAAAAGAATTCCTTTCAAAATAATTCCATTCTATTTTTAACTTAAAATGAAAACATAAAAACATAGAGATGAGTAAAACAAAAAATACCCCTTTTGTATACGTAGACAACTAATTTTGTCCAGGCAAATTCTAGCTAGTTGTGAAGCCTTTAAAGTTTGGCCTAGTTCATATCTAACATTTCTTTAACATTAATGAATTTTCAAAATGGAATTTTTTATTAATTTGACCTGAATGCCTTGTAGTCAAATTTAGACAAAATTGATCAAATTTGGTCAAACTCGGGTCAACCTTTAGCATTCACAACTGAATAGGATTATTTAGGCTTGAGATTAACAATTTTGTGAATTTGATGCGTTGGAAGCCATAATCGCACCTCGAAAGGATAAGATTACCCAAATGCCTATTAGGAGTACTTTTGTAATTTGATTTTTCTGAGGTTGGCTTTTCGAAAAAAACTCCATATCATATTTTGATATTATTTCACAATTTTTAAAGTATAGAGAACCCTAATCACACGTCGCAATGATTAAAATTATCAAAATACCCTTATAGGTATCTTTATAATTTGACCTTCCTGATATTGATTTTTCGCAAAAAAAAACTCCATATCATGTTTTGATAGTATTTCTTGATTTTTTTATGTATTACAAATCTTGACTGTAGCTTGGAAGGATTAAAATTACCAAAATACCCATAAGGTTATTTTCATAATTTGACATTCCAAAGGTTTTTTTTCTTAAAAATCTCTAGATCATGATTTGATATTATTTCATAATTTTTTATGTATTAAAATCCCTGATCGAACCTCAAAAAAGTTGAAATTACCAAAACGCCTTTTAGGGGTTATTTTCGTAATTTGACCTTCCTAAGGTCGGTTTTCACAAAAAGCTCCAGATCATGGTTAGATATTATTTTATGGATTTTGGTGCACTAAAATCACAATAACAAATGTGAGATCATATGCTCTTAAGAAAATCATGCAAAATGGTTAAAAATATTAATGGGGCAAAATGGCTTTTTCTCATCAAGTTAGTTGCACCAAGAGTCACATTTTGTACTGAATTCGTTCTAAGCCATTAACCTTTCAAGGGTTTAAATCTTAAGGTCAAATGTGGTTAGTTAATTAATAACTTGTTGGGAAATACGAGGAAGATACTAGCCTTTGGATAAACTTTGATGAAATGGCTAAGAGATTTTAGCTTGGCCTTTAAATTCATTATATATGGCTGAAAAATGAAAGGATAAGGTAGCAATAAACAATGGTGTGAAAGGAAGTAAAAAGGGAAGGAAAGAAAAAAAGAAAAATTTAAGGGAGCTTGGAAGGTATTATTTCTCCTCACTTCCGTGCAAGTTTCACATTCATTAATGTAGTTTTCTTTAAATTTTTTTATTTTTCAAGAGGAAATAACTCTTCCCATGCTTATTCTCTTCCATATTTCCATATTTGATTCAATAATTCAACCAACCAAGTTAATGATATGCTTTGAACTGAGGAGAATAAAAAAAATAACTAATCCATCATGAAGTTTTGGCTAGTATTTTCCTATGCTTGCCCAAACCTCCTCTTAGTCTTTTTACGTGATTTGCTTGCTTGGATTGAAGTATTATGATGTGATTGTGGTTTTATTAATGGTTATTTTCATAATAGACTATTATTTTGATGAGTTACATTAGTTGTTTGGCAAGTATGAATGTTTCTAATATTTTCATTTTCTATAATTTCTTACATGTCTGATAAAATTCTTTAATAATAAAAGGCCTTTATGAGTTAGTTTTCTAAGTGTTTGATGCATGTCTTAGCCAACGAAAATAATGGTGTGATTGTGAAGAGCTAAAGGGAAGCTCTTGGTTTAGCACTCTCCATTAATAGCCTGGACTTTCAACTTGTTTTCATGGTTAGATGGTTGACATTCTATGTACTTTTGCCCTTGTTTCTATTTGGAATTACATGTTTTCTATGTGTTTGATCAAAGTAGGTAAAGATGAAAGTGTTGAATTAGTAGGTTTTTAGTAGAATTTAATCTCTTTTTTTCTCAAATGTTTGTTTTTGAATATTTATAGTGGATACATAGTCTCACTTGTTTGGCTAATATAAAGAATTCTCAAATGGCAATGAAGGTTTCAGTTTAGCCCCATCCATGGCTTGACCAAACCTTGGTTCTTCCCATTTCTCTTGAAATTTGATTTTCTTTTAGTAAGATTTTTGCATGCATGGTTAGTTAGTAAAGAACTTGTGAATTTGCCTTAAATTTTGGTTTTCTTATGTAGTCTCATTTCATGCATTAAATGTTACGTTTTGCATTGATACCCTGGTTATTTATTTTGTCACATGCATTATTCATACAAAACCCCTAAATCCCAAACCAAACCTTCAAACCCTAAACTTACACTTCAAACCCTAAACCAAACCCAAACTTACAACTAGTTAAGTTAAACCCTAAATTAACCCCAAACCTTAAATAAATCATAAATCAAACTTAAACCTTAAACAATAAATCAAGCACAAACCCTAAACCAAACACTAAACTAACCCCGAAACCTAAATCAACCTTAACCCCAAAACCCAAACCAAACCCTTTAAACCCTAACCTAAATCCCAACCTCCTAAACCAAACCTTAAATCCTAACCTAAATCCCAAAACCCTAAACTAAACCTTAAACCACAAAATCAACCCTAGACCCATTCTCCTGCAATTGCATTTCATTATAATAAAATTTTACATGCATAAACATTCTTGAAATGTCTTTACATTCATGCATTTTATATTTGCCATTCACTCTTTGATTGTCATGCATATATTATATATCATGATGTTCATGCATATTACTTACATGTTTTATGAATAAAGTATTTTAAGAAAATAAAATAAGGTAATATTTCAAGTAAAAATAACTCTTGAGATTGGGCTAAATATAGGGGGATTCTTAACAGTTATCATTATACGAAATATTATATTGGTTTTGTGAGACATTTTGAAAACTCTTAAAGTATAGGGATACTTTAAAAATTTTACCTAAATATAGGAGAGTGAAAGAAATGTATCAATACTTAGGATTTTTCATCTTTTTTTTTTTCTTTTGAAAAGTGAAATAAACAATTGTATTCATAATAAAGAGAGTGACATTTATAGCCAAGCTACAAAATCACAGGATCTACGAACACTTGTCTTGGCTAGAGTACTGCAAAATGATTTGCTTCTCTTAAAACATGGATAAAAGTAATATTCTTAATCTTATCAAAAAGATTAAACAACCTGTTCAATAACATTTATACCACTACTCATTTTCTTTTAACATAGGATAACTTGTATACGTTAGTCAACACACCACAGTATTATTTGTCAGGAGAATCATTATCTCATCAAACCATAACTCCATTATTATGAGTTTTTCTATTCTTTTCATGCTCTTTTGTATGGAACCTAAAACCATTTACAATATATCCATTGTATCTTTTAGCAATTCACAAAAGAAGTTGAGCCAAATTAAGCAAGTCAATTTTGATGAATCCTTCAACATTTAATTTTAACACCTATTACATTGAAAAAAATTAAAAAAAACTATAAATAAAATAAAATATTCATATAAATATAACTAAAAATCATAACATATAATTGGAAAGAACATAAGAATTAAGAAAAATGGTAAACACTATCCCTAAACCATTGAGCAAATTTAGAATTATGCCTTGGCATTAGATTTTTAGATAAAGATTTTTTCAAGTACTCCTTGTGCGTACTACAAAATAATTTTAAAAGTTAATAATAAAATATAGTAAAGAATGATTAAATGAAATATAATTTACAAAACATAGTATACTCAATAAAAGGTAATAGTTCATCATAATTATTTAAGACATATAAATGGACTTGATCAAACTATATAATTGAAAGCTCATGCAAAATAAGTTTCTCTAAAGCATGACCCATCTCGGCAAATATCTCAATACCATCATGCGATAATGACACATCACAAACCTTATCATTACACTTACCTTGATTAAATTTAGCCTTAATATCTTCAAAATTCATTGAACAAAATTTAAGGGATTCATCAATTAGATAACTTATTATGACTGAACCTTCCAAACATGCTTTGTTACAACAATAAAACTTTAATGTGCACAAATACCTAAAAAAATAGCTTGCTAGAAGAATCTTAATATAAGTTTTTATTAGTGATGGTATGAATGACAAGGTATAACACACTTAAAATATCTACAACTTACCTTTCAATCAGATACATCCATCGGTAAGTTACAAGATATACAAGCATAGCCTTATCTGGTAAGTTCACTGTTAAGTGCACCATAATATCAAAAAATCAAGGCAGAAAAATCATATCCAAATTGCACAATGTAAAGACTATCTACTTTTGTAAATGCATAAGATCATCGAGATCAAAAGTTTTAGAGCATAAGTTTCAAAAGAAAGCACTTAATTTAACTAATCAGTCATAAACTTCTTTTGGTAGCAATCCAAGTATAGTTAAAGAAAAAAGTTGCTTTATAAATACATGGCAATCATGACTATTTATGGATGATATCTTCCTTTCTTTTTCATTCACACAATGAGATATATTAGACAATAACCATCTAGAGCCTTTAAATTCACTAGCAAACTACATAAAATCGAGTTTTCTTCATTAGACAAAGCATAACAAGTAACTAGCAATCAAATGTTTATTTCATCTAAAATTGGGTGAAGTTTTGGCTTTACACCCTTATTTACTAAATAATAACGAGACTCCAAGAGTCTTTATTTCTCCCCTTCAAACTCATTAATGTTCTAAGAATGTTATTGCACATCATTATGCATTATATCAAAATTATGACATAAAACAAATGTTTTCCAATATGATAACTAAGAGAATATGCATTTCTTCCTCCAATTAAGGATGCTATTAATTGCATCATATTTTTTCTTCATACCTTTGCCAAATGCACACTATTAGAATAAAGCAAATTGCTTTAACACATCATTTCCATTCAATAGCTTTAATGCATGCCTCATTTCTTTACTTCCATTAAATGACTCTTTATCTCTTTTTCACTTGTGACTTTTTGATAAAAATCGAGGATGAAACATATAGCACACTTTACATACACTTTATAATAAAATAGAAGTAGTGTCTTTATTGCAAGAAAGGTATGTGAATGGCCTTTTGTAGACTACTTGAACAAATATGCATATACAAAAAAATTATTGATTGTTCACAAAATGACTGCATGCAAATTAAAATTCTCCCTACTATAAGCACTATATGTTTCAATACCTTTTTCTCATAACTCTTTCAAATATTTAATCAAATGTTACAAATAAACATATGTCCATTCTAGGAGATTTAGGTCCTGGAATTATAAGTGAAAGCATCAAGTATAGTTGTTTCATACACATCCAATGAGGTAAATTATACAAAATTTGTAACACATTCCAAATGGTATCTTACCATCACAAGCTAGCCTAAGTCTAACATTCCTACCATTAGCAGCAAATGAAATAAGTTGATCATCAAAAGACTTTTGAGCACAGAATCTGCAAGATGCCTTAATTTTTCATCATCCACTTGTTCTTCTTTATGCCACCTCTTGGAAGACACTATCTTAGAAGACATATACAACCTTTGCAATTGTAATTTTAAACGAAAGTACCGTAAAACTTTGTGAAGGATATTTTAAATTACAGACGATCCTACCATTGACTTCTATCTATTTTCACATAATCAAATCCTATGTCAGCTATTTTTTTTTTTTTTTGCCAATAATAGGAAGAAAGAAGAGCATTGCCATTAGGAAGTATTGCCCTAAACATTCCAAAGCTAACATTAAAACTAGTGTCACTAAAGTGGTACCAGGACTTAGCCTGGAGAAGTTTAACTATAAAGGATAACTTTGAATATCTATTACACCTTGGGTGTAAGTCTTCTTGAACATTCTTTAGTAGTCAATAAAATTTAGCAACATGAGAATTGGGTTATTAGCACATACCCTATATATCACAGTCCATGTCAAATTCACCATTAAATTCCCCACCCTTATCCATCATGCGAAATGCATCATTTAACATACCAATCATGTTATCATATCGAACCTCTTCATTAAAGGAATCATTTTCACTTTCCATCAAATCATCTATTATTTCACAATGTAAATGCCAAGTTGGTAAAACTGAAGAATTTCATACTTGAATAAATCAAAACTAATATCAGATCTATTCTTGAAAATCATATTTCTACAACTATTATAAGGGTATCAAATTTCATCTATCACATTTGGTTGATCAAACTCAAACCATAAGAAATCATCAACTCTTCGTACATACTCAACATTTATTTGGTTGGCAATATTCATTCAATTTTTACTCAATGCCATCTACAATGCGTTGAAAGCTAAAATAATGAATCTAACCATGCAAATATAATATGGTGAAAATTAAAATAGCAAAATAATAACAATTTAATAATTACAAATTAAATTTATAATAAATAAATTATTGAATTAAAAAGTTTAAAAATTTTAAGTTTTGAATTTATTTATAAATTTATTACAAATACTTTAATATAAAATTTAGGAAAAAATTGATTTTTCACTTTTTATCCTAAATATTTTTAATAACTTCTTTTATTTAGAAAAACTTAATAGAAAACAACTTTTTGTTAATTATTTTAAAAAACCATTTTGTAAAACTTTTGAAAAAATAGATCCTTCAATTTTTTCTAATTAGTGGTTTTGGTTTCATTGTAGAAATTTACAAAAATAGGTTTTTCAACTTTTTCTCTAACCTTACAACTTTATTTTAAAAATTCTCAAAACTTTTACTATTAATTTTCTTTATTTTTTAAATAATTAAAAATTAGAAATTAAAATATACATAAAAATAAGTAACAAAGAAAAAGTAATAAATAATAATAACAAAATATAATTAATAAAATAAAACTAAAAATTGAAAAAAAAAAAAAAGAGAGAACATATACATATGAATCGAGTTTCCAATGAGTTTTCACACGAGTCTAAAGCGAGTGATTACGTGGATCTGACGTAACTGTAGTGGCATCATTTAATTATATTCCTTAAATAGCCAAAATGTTGTTTTGTTCATCACTATTTCTTCCCCTCTCCCTTTCTTCAAAAAATAGTCTATATTTTCTTCTTTTAGAAAATCATGAAGATAGCTGAAAACCTCAATAATCCTAGATGCCGAATAGCATTGATACCTACACCACCATTGGTTACCCCACCATTGTTTGCTTGCAAAGAAAAATTTTAAAAAATCATTTGTTGTCAACTATTTCCACTAGAAAAGCCTATATCTCATATCAAAGTAACGGTCCCTGCTAATCAAAACCCCAAATCCATAACCGTGATAGTCTTAACACCATTTTACAAATGCTCCATAGAGCCTAGTCTTTCAATATCTAGACTTGGAACATAGAAAACTATGAAATCTCTAAATCCTTCAAATAGGGTACATAAAATATTTCATTGTTAATTTTAACTTTGTTGAAAATTTTCCTTATTAATTGTGTTTGTTGTGTATGATTGTTAAGGATCTTGATCTATCAATTGTTTTGTGCTTTGTGTGTTGTGGATTTGTTGATGATTTAAAAAGGAACAATCCCAATCCAAAAAGGATTTTGATTTAAAAAAAAATTAGTTAAAGGGCATTTGGTTCGCAGAATCTTAGATTCTAAGAGAGAAAGTGATCCTCGAGAAAGTATAGATTCCTAGCAAGGAGTGATTCTATATGTGAATGTTAGATTCCTTTATTTTGTTAGGGAAAAAGTCAAATTACTTAATAAAGTCTTTTAACAATAATGTCCTTCAAACTATGTCAAATACATAGTTTTTGTTAAATATAATAGTAGTGTTTGACTAACAACATTTGAATTCAAAATATAGTTTTTTATATTAAACTAATAAATAAAATAAAATATAGTGATATAAATTATCAAACAAATACTACTTCATTTTTAAAATAGAAATGCTATATTTAATACAAAAAAAATAAAAATAATTACTATGTCGTTTCTAAAAATAAAAAATTCGTAATTAATATGGAAAAAAATAAATTAAATACTATGTCATTTTTTAATATAAAAACATTGTAATTAATATAGAAAAAATTTTAATCAAATACTATGTCGTTTCGAGGTATAGAAACAATGTAATTGATATAGAAAAATTTTAAATCAAATACTATGTTGTTTCTGAATATAGAAATGCCGTAAGAGATATAAAAAATTAAACCAAATACTACATCATTTCTGAATTGATTAAATCCGTAAACTTCAACAAAACCCATACTGCCCAAATTAATTCAATTTTATTTCATCAAAACCCCAAAATCCTAACCGTTCATAGTTGGCATTGCCATTGTTTTGCCATCATTGTCGTCATTGCACAAGTAATGCAAAATAGATCATCCATAACAGATAATAGACTAACCATTTACTGATAAATAGAAGATAAAATGAACATCACGAAGATGAAATCGCAAAGGTTGAAACTGATTTGGATGAAAAAGAAAAGGCTTTGATTAGAGCTCAGTGATGATGTTGAAAAGAGAAAGTGGTCTTTGTTATTTAAAAATGTTATTTAACTTTTTTTAAATGGTTTTTGTTGTCTAAAAAGTTTTTTGATTAACAACTATGACGTTTCTTATGTCAAAAACACAATCTTAAAAGTAAAACGACAAAACACTACACAGGTGATAAATTAATTGTACCATAGCATCTATAATGTTTGTTCATGAAAAATATCATGGTTGCTTGTTTTGTTAATGGTAAATGTTTTTTTTTATAAGCAACTAAGATGTTGGTTGTAGTTGAATGCATTTACAATATTTTCAATGTTTTGTTCATAATAAAAAATTAATCAACAATTAGAGCATTTGATTCCCCACAAACGTCGTATTTGACATTGAAAAAAAATAGTACTCAAATACTATGTTAAGTTTTCAAGAAATGTAATATTTGAGCTATTTGTTTTTCAATATAACATTTGTAAATAAAAAATTATTATTATGTTTCTTTCTATACATTGGTTTTCAAATGGGTAAAATAGAAAGATATAATTTTTTATTCAGGTTAAATATAAAAAATAATAAATTTCCTCCTAAAATCTTAAAAAACTATAAAGAGAGGTAGGTTTTTATTCTATACTTTTAGATACTAATAGAAATCTAATATTAACTCCAAAAATTAGATACTCACGAACTAAATGTGTGAATCACATTCTCATAAGTAAGATTACAAGAAAAAATATCAGATTCTTTCGAACCAAACACCTTTCAAGGAATTTTGTTGATATTCAAGAGCTTCTATCAATGGAATTTTTATTTATTAAAGATTTTCAAAAGGAATTTCAACCCGATCCACCTTCATCTTTCTTCCAAATTTTCAGTTTTTTTTTGTTGATTTTTTATGATTTTTTGAAATCAAGTAAAAGGAAATAAATATAAAAATATAAAGAAAAACAATTGAACAACTATGGATCCTAAATTTATTGGGATCAAATTTGAAATAAAATGTCACCTAGCACTTTGATTTGGATTGGAAGGATTAATCAAGAAATTGGGCTTCGTATCCAAAAATAATATTTTAAATTCGGTTTAATAATATTTTACTATTAACTCAAAGTAACGAAAAATTATAAATCCAAATTATAGTTAACATGTAATGTGTTAACTACAAAATAAATTAGGTTGTCTATATAATTATAGTGTTAATTGGGTTTTGAATTATTATTTCATTTATTTTTTTTTCAATTAATAAGATCCAAGCGTTTAATTTTTTTCAAGATTTTTAAAATTTATGATTTTTTTGTTATTTTATGAGTTTTTTTCTTTTTTTAATTTCCATTAAATAAATATTTTTTAAAAATAAAATAAATAAAAAAGGATAAAAATAAATAATGAAAATGAAAGTATTAAAGTTTAATAAAATTAATTTGTATGAGATTGAATTCCAAGATCAGAAAAAAAATTTAAAGAAATCCAATTAGCAATTTTAATGCCGAATAGTAAATCATGAGAGCGAAAAGTAAATATTACGATGGGATAACAATTTCAAAACCAAAATCAAATCTCAAGGCATAATTGGTTATTCAAAGGCCTACAAACAAGAAGAGTAGTTAGAAATTCGGCTTAACTAATATTTGCTTTAAAATATGAAAAACAAACTCATCTTGAATTAAGTTCTAAAAGGAATTGATAGCTCAAAGTTTTGTATAATTTTTTATACAAAACTTTTTCAATGAATTTTAATATTGTTAGCACTTTTATTGTTAACGACATCTTGTCATTAAGCAATAATAATTATTTTTTAACAATTATTTTGATCATGTTTAAAACATTTAATTATGCGAAATTATTTACAAATGTAAGAAAATTTTTGCAACGACGTTTATTTGTTTTAAACAAAATCATAGAGATTTTTTAACAACAATTTTGAACATTGTATAAAATATTAAGAAAATTTTTTACTTTAACAACAATCACGGTAAATTGTTATGAAAAGTATTCAAAAAAATTAGTTACATAACGATAATGAAAAGTTGTTATAAATATACAGAATTTCATAATTTTTTTTTTTTTACCATTACCAATTTTATAACAATTCGCAACAACAAAAATTGTCATTATCTAAAATAGAAAAAAAAATAATAATTAGTTATAGCTATAAAAGTAATAAAATATTGTTTCAACCAAACTACCAACAAAATTGAACCAACGTAATCACCAACGGAATTTTAAATTCAGAGAATCGAAATTTGCCAATGTGTTTAGATACTAACAACGGAATTACCAACAAAATTTAAGCGCGACAAAAATTTGTTTGTATGGGATTTAAGTCTATAGAAATTTGCGTTAGATATAGATACTACCAAAATTTATGCGTTACCGAAAATCTGTCAGTATGGAATTTGGCAAATTGTTACTTTCAAATACCAATGGAATTTCCATTCTACCGATGGAAATTTTTGCTGCTGTCTACAAACTGAATTAGCAAAGGGTATCACTATTGACACGATCAACTCTATCATTTTTTCCAACAAAAATTTCCATTGTAATTCTAGTTACCAATGGTTCACCAACGGATGTTTCCGTTGTAATAGGCTTGTTTCTCTTGTAGTAGCTCAGTTTCAGTTTTTATTGTCCAAGGTTGGTGTTACAACTGGTTTCACCATCTTCCAAGGGCATATTAAAAGGGACAAGTCATTTTAAAGCAAGTCAAAGAAAGTTGTCTCTATTGATGCCATAAATGAATATTTTTATTGTCTTTGAATTGAATTATATTTCTTATATATCTCTACAAATGGAAAATATATCATATTGCAAGATGCTAACATACTCTCAACATCATCAATGTTCACAAAACTGATAAAGCCATGCCTTTGACCTCAAATATTTCTTTTTTCAAGAATAAAGAGATTAACAACATCACCATATTTTTTGTACAATTCCCAAAATTATTCAACATAGCATAAATCGGGGAAGTTAAAGAAATGAAAATTAGCAGTAATACTTTAAGTCTGTGATGCAATGCACTGCACAAGATGATAATTCTATTTCCTCTGCTGCTGAAAATCTATAAAACATGGGGGTTTCCTTGTTTCCCATAAACATCATGTCCCAGCTAACTATAAATTACCCAAGACAAAGCACATCAGAACCAGAGGGGTTGGCTATAAAGCAGGGAGGGGGAACACGACTAAGGCACTAAGTGGGGATGTGGGTTTTCTAATTTAGAGATGGATTAATGGTTCTTGAATGGAATGGAAAGGGAAGGGAGATGGGAATGAAAGCTAGAGGATGACCAGGGGCCACACGGTGGCGGATCTTTGATTTTGGGCTTGTAGACTTGATGACATCATTAGGTAAATCATAAAATTCCAGATATCATTAGATAAATTACTGGATTATTAAATCCTATCCTTTCAAAATAAAGACATATGGTTCCAAAATCAACTTTCAATAATACAGATCTTCCTATGAAATTTCATCTTTATCTTTAATTACAATCATATTTATCTTTAATTAAAATACAACAATAGATAAATTCAAATATATTAAGCTTTTTTGAACTATTTCACCAAACACTAATATAATAAAATGCTCCTTTAAATCATTTTACATAATTGTAAAAGAAGAACAGTTTGAAGAACAAAGTCTCCCTAGCTCAATCCCACAAAAAAAAAAAAGAAAACAACAACACAATTGCGGAAAGAAGAAGATTTTGAAGAAAATAGTTTATCACACAGAAATCATGAAATACAACACAATAGTTTATCACATAAAATCTTGCATTATTCTTGCCATGAATTAATTTTACCACACGAAATTGAAATACAATGCCTTAAAGGAAGAAAATAGTTTGAGTACTAGAACAAACAAACTGGAGGCTAGAAGGTATCCCACACTCAATCCTTTATTACTCAACAAAGAACTTTATTACTTAATACTTGATGTTGTCCTTGCTATTATCACACTGCAAAAATGAAAACAAAAGGAAAGAAAAAATTTTCATGCAAAAGCAAAAGTAGGCAAAAGCAAATAATAAGCAAAGTTATTATTGAACTGACCGAAGCAATTGAGTGAGCTGAGCAGACTTAGTAAAATCGCTTTCCTCTCTTGCCTTGAGAATTTTAAACATCAGGACAAGACGAAGTTGAGTGTGTGTGCTTTGCTGAATTAGGAGATTAGTTTCCTTCCTAAGTTGCTCGCATTCGTTTTCAATGGCTTCGAATTTCTCTCGAACTTTTCTTTGTCCTTCTTTTATGAATTTTTGCTCTTCACTTGTCTCTTTCATCTTCACTTTTAATTCCATAAGTCTCGTGATCATCTCTTTCCTTCTGATCTTTTCTTGAAAATGTAATTTCATTCTATGTCGACGAGAAACAATATTTGAAATTGATGACTATCCATAGAGTGGGAGAAAAAAAAAATGAAAGAAAACTCATTAATTGCCACAAAATTATTAATGGTCAAGCTTAAAAAGAAATGAAATGAAGAGTTAATGAGATTTGAACAGTCATGGTTGTTTAAAAAAAAATACCACAAAGGAGCAAAAACACTAATACACACTCATGTAAAGTTGGCATAGGTGATCGGAACTCAAAAAATTAGTTTGAATCACTCGATCTAGGATTTAACCAAACTCAACATGACATAATAGAATTTCAATTCATTCAAACTCTTCCAACTTAAAATTCGAAATGATCAAAACCTGAACAAATCAATTTTAAATTGATTTAACTTTAAAAATTAATAATTTTAATAAAAAAAATTGAATCCAAAATAACTTAAGTAGCAAAACCCAAACGATTTGAAGTCAAAATTACCTAAACTCAAAATAACCTTAAATCACCTGATCTGACTGACCCAAATACCCTCTCCACATGTAAGTGAGATTTGAAAAGATGAAATCCTAAACCTCTAATTTGGGCTCAAAGGTCCTCTAGAGTTAGTGTCTTTTACTTAATGGACCATGATTGATTCAATGTGAATCCAGAATGATCCATTAAAAAATCAGCCCATGGGTTGGATCAATGTAACTATTTAATATGTCATACTGACACGATTTGTGGTAAGTAAGAGTATAATTGAGCACGGCATATAATTTATAAATTTTATAGATCATATCATGCCTGGGATGATATTATTTTTTTGTACCGAATCAAGTCAAATATGTCTTATTAATAATTTTCCTAACTTTTTACCATTTTTTCATAAAGTTCTTTTCTTTATTTTTTCAACTATCTTAAAAATGAATATATGAAATTAATATGTAAGGTACATGATTTACATGGTTCAATAAAATATCTATATTTACAAAAAAAACATGTTAAAAGAATTTATGAAAATAATATGTTGAAATTGACAATCACTAATATTTCATCTCTAAATTAAAAAAAAAAAAAAAACACACAAATATCACATTATCATTTGATTTCTCACTTTCATCATTTGATGATTCACTTATATTTATGCTTTGTCTTATGCTAGGCCTTTCATTAATCAATTTTTAAGTAATATATATTTCATAATTCTTTTTTATGAAGTAATAAATTAAAAAGAAAAAATTATAATTTTTTTAACTAATAATTTAAAAGTTTTATAAGTAAATTTAAGGATATAATTTAATTTCTATAAATTGCAAAGAAAAGTACGAAGCCAACGTGGGACTACACATTAGTGCTTGTGTGCCAAATCGTGTTAGCCTATGTGCCACGCGTTGAGACTAACCCTTAATGGATCGAGTCGTACCAACCTAATGAGCCCGCAAGTATATGAGCCATGTCAGAAAAATAATTTGACTTTCACATATAAGTTAATGGCCCAAGTATGTGGTTTGCTTGGCATGGGTTTGAGTTATTTCAAAATCAGATTAATTTGGATTCAAAATCATTTTAATTTTTGGTTATTAACTTTTTATATCAATTTGAATTGGACCAAATCATATTCAGATTCGAATTAGCCTTGACAAATCAAAATGCAATCTTAGTAACAAATAACCTTTTCAAAAAACTTGAACTTGGGCACAAGTTTATTTAGTAAGGTAGGTGAGAGCTTAAATGAACCCTAGAAAATTTTCTGATGATGCACGAGTTATAAATTTTTTAAAAAATATATAAATTGATAATTTCGCTATATTAATTGAAATTAAAAATATTTTAAACATAATACATAGCAAAATTAGGAGGAGTAAATAAAGGAAAAATAAAACATTAAAAAATAGATATTAGATGCTTAACGTTCCCTTTCTAATTTCTCTTCTTTCTCCGTTATTCATTTTTCCTCTTTTATGCTTTCTTTATTAAATTTTAAAAATATTAAGTGATGGATCAACTACGTATAAATTATAGTTCATAGTCTTTTTATAAAACTATTTTAAATCATAATTTTTGTTAGAAAATATTTAGAAAAAAGAACTAGAAAATAATAAAGAATGGTGGAAATTTTCCACAACCTTTTTCACTCATAAAAGGTCCAAAATCTTTTTTTTTTTTACCAAAAGATCAAAATCCTTCACATATTTTAACTTTTACTCTCTATTTTTTACTTCGATTTTTTTTAATTTTTATAGAAGCAATTTGTAATTTTAAAAAGGTCAAAATTACTAAAACAATTTTATATATTTTATATCTTAAAATTATTTTAAAATGAAATTATCTGAAAGTTAAGAAAAAATAAGACAAATACGAATAATACAAAAAATCATATTTCTCTTTTTTATATTTTTTTCTTTTTTTTTATATCTTTATTTATTTTACTAATATAATCCAATATATTTTTACTCAAGGGAGAGCGCACACACACGTATATTTAGAAATAAAAAAACTAGCCTTAGGATTTCGGTTGACAAGGGAGAGCACACAAACATTTATACACCCTCATTACCAAGGCAGGGGACGCTGATCTTGCTTAAACCCTACTGATCCGAAGTGGGGAGCCGGATGTGCCCTACCTCGCTACTTTTGGATCGAGTGCGATCCGAAGTGGGGAGCCAGTTGATCCCATTCTTTCACCCCTCCTCTTCCTCTCCTCTATCCTCATCCCCTCAGTCGCATCTCTTTTCTTATCTCTCACTTCCCTTTCTCATGGAAACAAGTTGAAATTTCAAATAATTTCAACACAGAAACTGACATAGAAATACAAAACTAGCCTTAGGATTTTTTAACTCCCCTTGAACCCCGTAGGACTCAAAACTAAATTACATAGTAGTTTACTAGATTATGCAGTTTTTTGAGGTTTCCCTTTTTTTTTTTTTCTTTTATATCAAAGGAAAAGGAGGACAGTTTCATAAAGGGAGACTGAGATTTGTAAGTTCATCAACATAATGGACAGAGATTTATAATATTTACCTTTTTAAATTGAAAAAATGGCAAAATTTGAGAGCATATTACCTTTTCTATATATATATGTAATCAATCCGAAACAAGATGATCATATAAACTATTTAATTTGATTCGTGTTGCCTCTAACATATGAACAGATTGATAGATTATAGAAGGAAAAAAAAAAAAAGCTTAAAATAAATCAAGGTTCAGCCATAGCAAAAATCAATTAAAAGAAGGAAAAACATATATAAAAGCTGAACAATGAAACAAAGAAGAAAAGGTCAACGAAGAAGAAAGTGTTAACAATGAAAGCTGGGACTTTTCCTTTATAAGACATTAACAAACCTTGGGCCTTTTTCGCAATTTGAAGCATCTCTTCTTGATCGCTGGCGTAGGTTGCAAATGAGAGTCTGAAAATAAAGTCATTCTGTTTTGTGTGTTTGCCAAGTACTCTTCATCTCTTAAACCTTTAAAACTAATATATAGGAAAATTGAGCACTCTTATCTTCTAGGTCACTATTTTCCTAACATTCATACGATCCATTTGTAGAATACTGTATTTTTAATTTGTCTTTTTCTTGATTTAGTGACAAAAAAATTTTATAGAAGACATTAGAGTTTGAATTCGAACCAAGTCACCTTATCTCCCTTTCCATGTAACAGGGTTATGCCCTCTTTTAAACCAAAAAAAAAAAAAATCTTAATTTTAATAATCAAAATTCAAATTCTGAAAATTTCACACAACGATTGATTCTAACACAATTTTAAAGGGACTAATTATTAATAATATATATTATATATATTTTTTCATGCATATACTTTTAACAGTAATATAATTTAGAATTAACAATAAAATTACTAATTATACAATCTATTAGGAAAACTTTATTGATTCTTTTAGTAATTTAAATTTGAAATAAAAAAGAGGTATGAACAAATCAATTATTAAACATTTTATGAAAAAGGAAAACTTAATATGCTTTTAAAAGAATAAAGATGAAATTTTGAGACTATAGTTAAGATATTTTCTATCTTTTTGTAAAATAGTTTCAATTTTTTTTTTTGGAGATCTAATGTAAAAAATAAAAGTGACAAATATATGGAGAGGAGAGTTGCACTAAGCAAAAAAGAAAAGGAATCTAACAGTATGTTTGGATTGAATGGAGAGAAAGGATAAGAAAATAAAAAAATGTAAAGGAAACAAAACCCCATATTCCCTTGTTTGGATAAATTTTTAATTTAAAAAAAAAAAAAGAAAGAGGTGGAAACTAAATAACTTTTGGTTTTCCTTATAAATCCAATTTTTTTTAATACCCCAATTTGAGAAAAAAAACTAAGGAAAGGAAAGTTGATAATTTTTTTTTTTATATAAAAAGACTATTGTGTCCATCTTTTTATTAATACTAAAAGCCTAATAAAAAAATCTAAGTAGATCACAATCATCTTGTAATTTTTTCAAAGTCATCTCTTTTTTCAAGTAAGTTTTACATATCTCTTCCAACATAAAAATTTTTTATAATTTTTTGGTGATTTGATTTTGATGAATGGTAGAATATTAATAGATATATTTTTTGAGTTTATGAGATGTCAGATTAGTTCAAAATCCATCAATGCATGTTTGTAAAACATATTCCTATTTCACTTGATTAAAAACCATTAATATAGCAGCAATTGTGAGACCAGACAAGATAGTAAATATATCATTATCCATGAGTATTATAAAATCACAAGCAATGAAAGATCATAATTGAAAAAAATTATTATAATGAATCATTTCCTTTCTTTTTCATTCTTTATCCAAGCAATGGTTGTTAGAATTCATTTCATTTCCTTTCCTTTATTAGTTTTAATTATCCAAACAAAAGTTACATATATCTTTTTTTTTCCTTTAAAAAACTTTCTTTTCGTTTCCTTTCATTTCCTTTATTAATATTTATCCAAACATAGCATAAGACTTGGTACAAATTGTTCACCTATTTAATTACTTAGAAAGTAGATTCCTATAAATTGAGATTTAATCTTTGGTACTTACAATTTCTTGTTTCCTAAGTCGCTTAAATTTCAATCTCCTTGTAAAAAGAGGAAAAAATGGAAAAACACTTTTAGTATTTGGTTAAAAATTTGAATCTTATTGAGAAAGTTGAAAAGTTAATTTGGTTTTTGTTAAGTTTATGAGATTGTTATTTAAAACTTGTGCATGGGCATATTGCTAATGTATATATATTTATACTGAATACATTTAAATTGGCCCTCTAAATTAAAATGCTAATTTTATTATCTTTTATGATTTATAATTTAACTTTATGCTTTGCAATTTAATAAATGTTAAAATCATATTGATATTTATCCATTTATTATACCCTAATAATCATTACTTGCAAATTTTATTTTTTAAGTAAATTATTTGTGAATTTTTAAAATAAAGAGACTTGTTACAAGTTTCACATCACAACTATCAATTTCTTAAGAGAAGTAACACTTTATGCAGCCCAACAAAGGTGATATCACTGTGATGAATGCTCTTTCCCATTCAAATTTTTTTATTTGTAGTTAATAATATGTATGATAAATTTAATAAATCATAAATTATAATTGAGTTTATAATTTTTTAATAAAAGTAATGTTTAATAAAAATTTATCAATTAATTTGTGGATAATGTATACATTCATTTTCATAACTTATAAAACAAATCAAATCCATATTCACTCTTTCAAATTTATCTTTACTAACATACTTAAAATATTAAAATATATAATTAAAAAACTAAAAAATTAAAACTAAAAAAAAAAAAAAAGAAAGAGAGCCAAATAAGGGTGCTATGTGAATACCTAAAGTTAGATTAAAATTTTTTTATGAAAATATTATTTTTTTATATGAATTACATCTAATTATATATAAATATAATATTTTATTAAATTAAGGTAATAAATAGTAATTTTTTAAATAAAATACATATATAAATATAAAAGTAAATAAATAATAATAATAATATATATTCTTATATATAATGCTCAGGGGTGGGAAAGGGCAAATCGTCCTAAACTCCTCTCCAATCCAACCTTAATTTTCAAAAAAGGAAAATAGTTGTTCATCAACCTAATTTTGATTTTAAAGAATCATCCATGTTGGATCAATGGTTCGAAATCCATTGGATACTAGTTATTTTTGCCACTATGGCCTTCATTAATCCCATTTCCTAAAAAATTTATCTCATTAAAAAAAAAAAAGCAAAAAGCAAAAACAAATGAATGGGCTAAAAAGAAAATAACAAAAGAAATAAAAGCCAAATGAAGGTGCCATGGTGACACTTCAATTACCCATTTATCTTTTCAAATATAAATAAGAAATATTAAAATATATAATTAAAAGAAAAAAAGCCAAAAAAAAAAGGCAAAGTAAATAAAAAAAAAAAAGCCAAGTGGTGTGTCCATGGACACCTTAATTTAAGGATGATAACAAGTCGAGTTTGAGCAAGTATATGTTCATTCGAACTCTTGACCCTTTTTTCTTAATAATTTAATTCAATTTTGATTTCAAATCCGACATTGAGTTATATATATATATATAGCCAATCCCAACCCGACATATAAAATTATAACTTGTATCTGACTCGCGTTAATCCAAAATTAATCAAATGATTTAAATTTAGTATAATATTCATAAAATATTTTATGTAAATTATGTCTTATTTTTGTATAAATATAATATGAATTTATATTTAATGTACTGTTAGTGTTTAGATTTTATACATTGTCAGTGAATTTGATGATACCATCTCATTAATAAAATGAATCAGATGATGTACTTCATTAATGAGTAAATTTTTTAAAAATATTAATTTTCATATATTTATTTTAAGGGCTAATATTTGCTCATTAATGAGCTATCATCATTTGATTTACTCACAGTATATTAAATACAAACTCACATAATATTTTTATTAAATTAAGGTATTAAAACAATAATTTTATCAATATAATACATATATAACTAAAACAAGTAATAAAAAAAAATATTTTATATATACCCGGAATGGGGCGAAACACCCTAAACTTACCTTCGATCTTACCTCTATTTTTAAAAAAACTTGACATGATTTTATCAATATAATACATATATAACTAAAATAAGTAATAAAAAGTATATTTTATATATACCCGAAATGGAACAAAACACCCCAAACTTACCTTCGATCTTACCTCTATTTTAAAAGAAAAACTCGACATGATCGTGAATGTAAAAAAAAAAAAAATGCACCTATTAGATTGGATTCAACCTATTAGATATGAGTTGTTTTGTCATCCATATCTTTATTGACTAATTTTTTATAAAATTTAACTAATTAAAAATAGTTAAAAACAAAAAAAAAGAATGAAAAAAAAAACCACATTGAGTGTCATGTGAATTGTATTAATAACTTCCTTTTCTTACAAAATTTAATGTATAAATTAAAAAAAAAACGTAAAGGGAAAAGAAGAAAAAAATAAATATGGATACCATATCAATACATTCATTAGTATTTTTTTTACAAAATTATCTAATTTAAAAAATACAAAAAAAATTTAATAAAAAATATTAAATGGACCCAAAATTTTTTTAAAAAAATAAAAAAATAAGATTATTTATTAAGTATAAAAAAACAAATAAAGTAAAAAATCATTAAACATCGCACCTAAATAAGTAAAATTTATTATAAGGATATTAAAGGAGTTTAAAATTATTGGGGGCCAAAGGCACTCAGGGTCCAATTGGATGAGCGGTAAGAATGGCTCCTGTGAGATTGAAAATAACAATAAAAGTTATTGTAACTACGATTGAAAAAAATATATATATTGTAACTATGATTGAAAAAAATAATTTAATGAGAAATTTATGCTAAATGGAGATCACTAAAATTGACATTTAAATTCAACTGATGATGATTGAAGTTTAAATACACCTTACTAGAGGTGCAATTGCATCCAAACGCCCACTTAAGGTCCCATTACCAACGACCTTTGATCTTATATACCAAAAAAAGTATTTTTCTTGAATAAATTATCAAGTTACAAAACAGGTAAAAAATTAGTGACGAGACATGATACATGTCATTCCATTACCGTATGGAAAGGGAAAAAAACATTTTATAATGATTTTATGTATAAGTGGTATTGATTTTAGATTTTATAAATGAGATTAGATAGCTATGAACACAAAATATAATTTTCAAAAAATTTATAAGTATTTATACTTATTTCGCCTCTATCAATAATGATATGCAAAAGAAATTAAATTAAAATACCTTCAAGTTACAATGAAGCCTTATTTGAATCACTTAGCATTTATGAAATCATACCACTAAAAACCCTTTTATTAAGAGACAAAAATATCTTATCTTTAACAAGGTTTTTTGTAATATCAAAGAACTAGCTTTCTTATTAAAAAAAATGAGAGAAAAGAGAGAATGAAATATGAAATTTTGGATGTTTCAAATGAACCCATAACTATCTCTATTTTTAGAGATTAAATCCTAAGGTTATGACTCTTTAATTGTGTTATTTCAATTAAAGATCACTTTTTTAATTGTAAAAGTGACATTTTTAAACAATCAAAGATGAATTGATTCTTTTAAATAATCACACTTTTTCAATTCAAAAGAAACTATTTATCATGTTTCAAGAAATTGTAGCTTTTCAACTAGACTAGTCAACTCTACCATAAAGGCAATCAATTGCTCCTTTATATTTTCAAATTCCAAAATGCTATTTGAAGCAAAACAGTCGTTTCCTCTATAGAGCAGTTGACTCCTTGTAACTTACAAAAAGTTTTCATCATGTGGGTAATTGATTACTTCCTAAAATTATCAACTTCTATTAATTTCCACCATGGTTTCATTTTATAGGACAATTGACTCCTCTTCAAAAGCAAATGATAGCCTTGGCCAATTTCATTTTTTAGAAGACTTTTGAAGCAATAGCAATTGATTTCTTTAGGGTTAGGAATTGATTACTCTTTTTTCCAACTATAATAGTTGATTGTTCTAGACTGACAATCGATTGTTAATTGCATATAGACTTTCATTTACTTCTATTTGTAATAGCATTCAACTTCTTTGCCAATGGTAATCGACTAATCTTTCTGATAGTCTAAAGCAGTCAACTTCTTTGTACTTGACAATTGGTTGCGTATATGTATAGCCTTTTTACTTTTTTCTTTCATTTATTTAATCAAACCTTTTTTTCTTTTGGAACCTTTCTTTAAATTATTTTATCTTTTAATATGATTTCTCTTAGTTTATAATTTTCATAATATGAAAATCATTCTAACTAATACAATATAAATATATAAATTATTAATATTCTATATAACATGAATATAAGTGATATTGGAGTGCCAAGACATCTTATAACTTGAGTTGAGACTAAATAGGACTTATCCAAAAATAAGATAGGCCTATATTTAGTCTAAATCCACTAAATTAATGTAGAAATATGGTGGGCTCGAATAGGAATATTGTGTTCACACTAGCTAGAAAAGAAGAGCATGAATATGGATTGACTTATGGTCAGATTCATTATTATGTAATTTGCAAGAGTAAATGAGTTTACATGTAAATCTCTTGATTTTAGGCATGAATCTAGCAATGCAATCTGAAAGTTTCTATGCTTAGAGGGATGTTCTTAGCTTATATATTTTTTTGTTATTTTTCGATAGAAAGGCAGAATAGAGTATTCTCTATCCATAAGCAATCTTTTATATTGTTTTTCAAGTTCTGTATCTCTTGGTAGATTTTTTAGAGTGGTGAACTTCTATTATTCTGTATCTTTGATTAAGATTCTTAGGGTGGTGTTTCTATATCATTTAGTTTCTAGTCTTTGTGATAAACTTTTATCCCTTAATCCAATAATTATATTCTGTCATTATTCAAATTTTTTTAAGTTATTTTTTTGTTGAGTTTTTCTATTTGCAATTAATCTCCACATCTCACACATTAATTTTTTATATCAAATTAGTATCAGAGCTATGGTAGGTCATCGTTATCAAGCACCAGCAAAAAAGGTTGAAGCCAATACTGACATTGTAGCAACTACCAATATTGACCCAAGGGATGCCCTTATAGAAGAGATGCAATAATAGATCCTTCAACTATAATATCAGTTACATATACAAAAAGAAAGAGAGAAGATAAGGAGGTAATGAAAGATGAATGAAGAAGATGAAAGAGAAATCAATCCATATCATGGAAACAATAGCAATTCTGATGATTGTGCCCTATCTCACCCACAATAAGTCAAAGACTATCTACGTAGAAACCAATTTTAACCTAGTATATTCAATCCAAAGATAGAGATTCCTGAATTAGAAGGAAAGATACAACCTGAAAAATTCTTAGAATAGCTACACATGGTGGAACACATATTTGAATACCATGATATCCCTAAACATTGCAAGGTGAAGCTAATGGCCATTAAACTCAGAAAATATGCATCTTTTTGGTGGAAAAATCTGAAGAAGAAAAAGAAAATAGAAGGCAGGAGAAAATTTACAACTTGAGAAAAGATGAAAAAAGAGTTAAAGAGAATGTATCTCCTAGATAATTTTTAACAAGATGTCTTCTTTAGGCACCATAACTTGAAGTAAAAAGATCACTCAGTAGAAGAGTATACAATTAAGTTTGACCACCTCATGTTAAAATACAAATTGGTAGAACAAAAGGAGTAGACTATTGCTCAGTATCTTAGAAGATTTAAGATTGAGATAGCTAATGTGATGCAACTACAACCCTATTAGACTTTTGATGATATATGTAAGCTTGCCCTTAAAGTAGAGAGATAACAAAAAAAGACCCGTGGTAGCAACTTAAGATTTAGGTCCCAAGAAAGCTATATTAATAAAGTTGGTTCATCTAAGACTGTTATTCTTCTGAGCTTATTCCAAAGCAACCCCAAAAGAAATATAGAACCTCAACAAGCAAGCCTCAGTCTAGTGCACAAACTAGAAGATATTTTAAATGTCAAAGGCTTGGACATATTGCCTCATAATGCCCAAATAGGAAGATTGTGACTTTAGTAGAGGAAAACTTAAAGAAAAATGAAAAGAAGCTGCCTAAAGATGATCAAAACCTTAAAAATGAGAAAGAGGTAACCTATAGCGATTATGGAGCATCTTTAGTCATACAATGCAGCTTGAGTACTGCACGTGTTAAGAAAGAAGATTGGTTGCGTAAAAACGTGTTCCACACTCAATTTACAACCTATGGGAAGGTATGTGATGTTATAATTGATGGTGAAAGTTTTGAATATGTTATTTCTACTTTTATGATGCAAAAATTAAGCCTCAAAGCATTGGATCACTCCCAACCAGATAAGCTATCTTGGCTGCAAGAGAGATAAAATCAAGGTCAGTAAAAAAGTGTTTGGTTTTTTTTCATAGGAAAGCAATACAATAATAAAGTATGGTGTAATGTAACTCTAATGGATGCTTACCATTTTTTGCTCGAAAGACTTGGCATTATGATAGGAGGGTTATTTATGATAGTTATTGTACACTTACACATTATGAAGAATGGATGCAAAATCATCCTAGACCTTACCAAGCCCATGGTGATATCTAAACCAACCAAAAGGGAAAGAAGTAGCTTGTTAACCAAGGCCAATTACAAAAAAAAAAAAAAATTAAGATGGGTGGCATTATGTATATACTAATGCTGATTAAGGAGAATGAGGATAATGAGAAATCCCCTACAATGATACAATCATTATTGGTAGAATTTCAAGATGTTGTTCAAGAAAAGTTATCAATTATTCTACCATCAATGAGGGATATTCAACACTACATAGACCTTATCCTAGGAGCTTTTCTACCAAACAAGATAAAAATTTTCTTGAGGAGTTATGCAAGAAAAAAACTAAAACAATGGAAACTTATTTTACTACAAGTGGAGTTTGCTTACAACCATTCACCAAGTCAAACCATTAGTTGTAGCCCTTTTGAAATTGTTCTTGGTAAGAATACAATATGTTCTTTGGTTTTAATTCAACTTTATACTAATCATCATTTTGATGGAGATGTAAGAAAGAGCTAAGAGTATCAAAATATTGCATGAATAGATTCAGAATAGAATTTTGCAAAAAAATGATAAATATAAAATGGCAATAATCATGCATCAAAGGCATGTGAAGTTTAAAAAATATGATTTGGTGTAGATTAACTTGTGGAAAGAGAGATTTCCTTCATGAAAGTTTGACAAATTACAACCTAAGATAGATAGTTCATTTAGAATTCTCCAACGCATTAGAGAGAATGCCTACAGAATAAAGCTTTTTGACATTTATAAAGTATCTTTCACCTTTAATTTTGCTTATTTGTCACCCTACCATGGCGAGAAGACTAATTCAAATTTAAGGATAAGTTTTTTTCAACCAGAGGAGATTAACATTGGAGTGTCAAGACATCTTACAACTTGGGCTAAGACTAAGGAGGACTTATTCAAAAATAAAATGAGCACATCATTGGTCCAAATCCACTATATAAATACAGAAATAAGGTGAACTGAAATAGGGAGATTGTGTTTACACTAGCTAAAAAAGAAGAGCATAAATATGGATTGGATTATGGTCAGATTCATTATTATGTAATCTGGAAAAATAAATGAGTTCACATGCAAATCCTCTAATTTTAAGCACGATTTTAGCAATATAATATGAAAGCTTTCATGCTTAAAGGGATATTTCTAGCCTATATATTTTCTATTATTCTTTGGTAGAAGGTAGAATAGAGTTTTTTTTTTTATCCTTAAACAATCTTTTATATTGTTCTTCAAGTTCTGTATCTCTTAGATAAATTTTCTATATTAGTAAATTTTTATTATTCTATATCTTTGTTTAAGATTCTTAGAGTGGTGCTTTTGTATCCCTTAGTTTTAGTTTTAGTGGTAAAGTTTTATCTTTTTTTAAGGGTGAATGCCCGGGTCTCGAAGTCGCGCGGGTTCGAAGCTTAAGCCTTGAGCCGTGACAAGTGCTATCAGAGCCAACCCTAAACCGTTTAATCCATGCCAAGCGCCTCGAGGGAGGTAGGCAAGGTGGCTAACCTCCATGAGGAGGGCGTCACGAGGTTGGATGGGAAAAAATGTCACGGACCTAAGGAAGAGTCATGAATCCCACATCGAACATAATAGGAGGGTCACTAGGGTATAAAAGGGTTCACACCACCTCTTACTTGTGAGACACCTTTTGTAGGACAAAATCATGAGACCAAGGGGCCCAGAGCGGATAATACCTCACAAGGGTGTGAACCATGACAGCTAGGCTGATCTGAGACGTCGGAATGGTGAATGCTCGGGTCCCGAAGCCACGCAGATTCGGAACTTAAGTCTCGACCCGTGACAATTTCTAATTTTAGTGGTAAACTTCTATCCTTTTTTAATCTAATAATCATATTCTACTATTATTCAAATTTTTTTGAGTTATTTTCTTTATGAGTTTTTTTATTTACGATTAATCTCTCAATTTTAAACATTAATTTTCATATCAATAAAAATAATTAAATCTATTTTTTTCTTTCCTTTTATTCTTTTATGTAGTTACCATCACCTCGTACTATCTCATCTATCTACCCTTATAAAAAACCTAATTGACATTGCATATTTTATATAATATATAATTAATTTTTTCCGGTCATTGAATGTTAATCGTCAATATATCATTTTTTTTATTATTTTCAATGTTTTAGGTAACAATTACGAGCTAACTCCATCTAAATTTTGACTTGAATGTGTCAAATTAATAGAAAGTATGCATTCATTAGTAGTAGTAAATGATTTTAAATCAAATGAGTAATAGACCCTATTAATTTAATATTTATGTTAGTCATATATCACTATTGCTTCGTCGGACAGCAACCATAAAATGATTTATGCATTTGATACATGGCAGACAACTTTGCCTTCGGCCGATCGTGTACTCGAAATCGCGCGATTGGTAGTACGTTTGAAATGGTAAAGCTGCCCGGATCGCACGTTCACCTCTTGCGTTTGTTTTACTTTTCGTCCGGTCGTACGCTGATTGATTGATCTGGTTTTCATGTAGGACACCTATTTTAAGATTATTATTATTATTTTATATTTTGACACTCAACTTTTATTTATGTACCTAAGACGCCAAACCTTGGTACGTTAAAGTAAAAGGAAATTAAAAAAATGATAATATAAATATTAAAAAAAGTAAAAGTAAAAAATTAATTTTATTGCAATTATAATAAAACTTACTCTCTACTGCAGGAAATTAAAATGCAAAAATCTAGTTTTGTGAATCATTTTACAAATAATTTACAAAAATTCGAATCCATCTTTGTAATGAATATAACTTCGGAAATTTCTCAAAAAAATAGGTACGATTTACAAGATAGCTAAAAGGATAGGGATTGTATCAATTGATGCAAAATATTCATAGGAAGCAATGATCCAAAATCTGTGAAGTCGTCGGCTTGTTGATTGCTCCTTTTCAGCTAAGAAAGCGAAAGAACAGGAAGGAGGTAAGAAATTGAGTAGGCAGACTGAGACGAAACGATTAGAAACAAAGAAATTAATTAAAAAACAGAAACAGAAAAAGAAATATTGTTACTAAAAATAAATAAAAACAAACATGAATTAAAGGTTTGTAAACTCTCACCTAACAAAACATAACATCCAAATCCTCAAATAACCAAACTAAACCAAAATATCTAAACTGAAGACAAATCAAATTCTATTAAAAATTTGACTCAAATCTCAAAAGATTTGAAAATAATTTTTTGAAGATATTTGTTAAAATTTGAGTTAAAGTGAAAATTCTTGATAAATGAACTAAAATTCTAAAATATTTGTTAATTTTTTGTAGATAATTTTGAGATTACTAAATATATTAAAAATTGATGATTTTATGAAATTTGAGTTAAAGTGAAATTTTTTGATAAATTAACTAAAATTTTAAAATATTTGTTAATAATTTTTTGAGATATTGTTGAGATTACTAAATATACTGTTTGTTTGATGGGTAAAAAAATTTATAATCTAAAAAATTAAAAAAAAAATAGATTCTTGATTAATAAGTTTTTGAGCATATAAATAATAAAAATCTTAATAGGCTGAGCTATGGAAATTTAATTGAGGTTTTAAAGGTGTAAATGATCGGACGAAAAAGCTCATAAATTTGTTTGACTTTAAAATTGATTTGAATTTGAATGTTAGCGTTGGATTACGAGTTAAAGGTTTGAATAGACTGTCAATACAAGAAATTAGATTTTTGGCGACCAACTTGTGGCAGAGGGAGCAAAAACTTGTTACATATATTTCCCATTAAACAAAAATTAGTTTTCTTGCAAGTAATAACTTTTCAAATTATTTCTTAATAATTTTTAAGAAATTCTTTTTCAAAGAACTTTAGAAATTTTCCTCATCATCTAGTAATTTTTAAGAAATTTATCGTTATCAATTTTCTTGAATTTCATTAATGTTTGAATTTTCATTTACTTTCATAGCCGAAATGCATTCAATGCAAAATTAATATAATCTAAAATTTATTAAAATTTTAATTTCTCCTTTTAGTGAAACCTTGAAAACTATTGATAATTAGTCTACATTGTAAAAAGTAATAATTTTATTAACCAATCAAAAAATTTTATTCTTTTATTTTTAAGAATCCTTACTAAGTTAAATCATGCAATAATTAAACATTAAATGACAAGAAAAATGGACTAAAGCTACACTTTACCATGTTATTGGCTTGATTGAGAATGGATGGGAAAGGGTCCACATGGGTTGGGTTTGAGCAGTCCTTTTCGTTTGTTGGTTTACAACCAAACCTTAGGTATAAAATCATTCTTCTTTATTCCATTGGTTTTATATTTTTTTAATGAACCACCAACTCTCTTTCGCCCTCTCTTCTTATTCTGAGGAGCACCGTTGGTGTTACCCTAATGGGGATAAATATAATATGGTATCTAAATTATATATTTTTTATTAGTTTGGTATAAAAAGAAATAAAGTATTAATTTGATACTTAAATTTTATTTTATCATTCGTTTTGAGAAAATTTTATTAATCAATTTATTGATTTGATATAAATATCTAATAAGATACTTACACATGTAAAAAATTTAAGTTAACATTATATCATTAATATCACGTCAATATTAAAAAATTAAAAAAATTAAATTTTTAAAAAAAAATTCTATAAGCTTTTTTAAAATTTCAAAAAAATTATTAAAATTTCTAAAAATTCTAAAAAGTATTTTTAAATTAAAAAAATTCTAAAAAAATTCTAAAATTCTAAAAAAAATTCTAAAAAGTTTAAAAAATTATAAAAATATTTTGAAAATTTGTAAAAAAATTTTAAAAATTCTTAAAAAACTAAGGAACTTAAAATTTTCAAAAATCAAAAATTTTGGAAAAACTTTTTGAAAGATTTAAAAATTGATGATTTTAATAAAAATAAAACTTTCTTACAATAAAAAAAATTAACAAAAACTTAAAAATATTTAAGGTAAAAAATTATAAACTTTTTTTAAAAAATACAATCATTTTTAAAAATTTTAAAAAATTTTTAAAAAATTTTTAAAATTTTTTTATTCTTACCATTTTAAATTTTATATATTTTTTGAATTTTAAAAACATTTTTGAATTTTTTGGATTTTATTAAATTTTAAGTTTTTTTTAATTTTTTATTGTCATTATTTTTTTAATTTTTTGGAATGTTTCAAAAAGTTTATATTATTTAATTTTTCTAAAATGTTAAAAAAATAGATTTTTTTAAAAATTTCATGTTCTTTCAAAAATATTTATTAAAATTTTCATTTTTTAATTTTTTTTAATTATCATAATTTTTATAATAATGAACAATATTTCATATTTTTTAATTTTTTTTTCTAAATTTTTAACTTTTAATTTATTAACATTTTCTAGAAATTTTTGAGAATTTTTTTGAATTTTTTAGAATGTTTTAACAATTTTTTAAAATTTGAAAAAATTTAGAATTTTTTTAGAATTTTTTTAAAAATTAACTATTTTTTTGAATTTTTTTATGCTAACATAATATTGATGATGTAACATTGAATGTAATTTTTTATATATGTCAACATCTTATTGGATGTTCGTATTATATGAACATTTCGAACTAATACTATTAGTTCGAGGTACCAACATAATAATGAAATAAAAGTTGATATATCAAATTAATAATTTTATTTATGTATCAAACTAACAAAAAATGTGTAATTTAAGAATTATTTTTATATTTAACCCTTACCTAATTGTCTCTTTCCTCACCGGCTTAGGTTTGATTTAGATGCAATTCCATCCTCGTTGAGTTACAGTTAACATTAAAAAAAAAGCCATAATGTTATCCAAATGGCTGAATGGTGAAGTAATTTTAAATAATTATGAAACAAATAAAAATAAATATACCATTATTAATTATTAATTTAATATTAATTAATAATTTTAATTTAATAATTATTAAAGGCATTAAATATAAAATTATTATATCTAACTTAAAATAAATTCCAGTGTATCTAAACTTTAATTTAATATTATAATGATAATTTTTAATTTAAATTATCCTTAATGATAAACTTTAATTTTAATTACAATTTATTTCAACACTATCTTTATTTTTTATATTCCCAAAATGTATTCCATCGTTAATTTTAAATCTTATCATTATGTTGACCATGCTTATCTCTATTATTACTGTTAATTTATAAATTAATTTTAGTATTCATACAAATTTATCCTTACTCATTTTCCGTATTCTTCCTCGCTGCCCTCTATCTTTTTACATATTGAATTTTTTTAACCTGTCCCGATGCCACAATCCTCTACCATGAATTGCCACCTATCACCAACAAAGTGCCACTGTCGTCTTCAGGAAAGTCCCTTTTTGTTATTTACTTCTCTCTTTCTTCTTCATATGCTTCCTCGCCCAAAACTGAAATCCCTAATTGATTTGAAAACCTCATATTTAAAAACCAAACCTGAAACTTATTATTTCACACCATTGTTCCTTCCTCCCTGTTTATTGTTTATTTTATTTATGTGGATGTTCTGGATTTTTAAAAAAATTTGTGAGATTTATGTTTTTTTTTTTATAAAAGAATGCTTTTTGGTGGTTGCTCCCTACGTTGATTCCAGCTATTGAGAGGAGTTTTTATGCCTTAGATCCAAAAATTTAGAGTTTCTGCTCGTTTGAGTACTACCTGAAAGTTTTGGATCTTTAAATTTTTTGAATTTTATGCAATATCTATAATTTTTATTTTCTTCTGTAGTGACTTTACTTGACTTTTTATTATATTTGCCTTTGTTTTATGGTTTAGATTTTGTTGTGATGCCGAATTTGAGAGTTTTCCATTTTTTTTTTGGATTTTTTCTTGAAATTTAGAGAAAAATCTAAATTTGTTTTCCTCTTCTCATTCATGTTATGCGCCCATCGTCATGGTTAGGGGTGTAATCGAGTCGAGTTGATACAGTAAGAAGTTCGAGCTCGAACTCGACTTCCAACTCGAAGCTCGATATTCGGCTCGAATTCAATCGAGTTTTATTTTTTTAGCTTGAGTTCGATTCGTGATTGAAATCGAGCTACTTAAACTCGTTCGATTAAATTCGATTAATATATTAAAATAAGTTCGATTCTTATATTCGATAAGAGTTCGATTATTTGTGCTCGA
>NW_019167993.1:14657704-14690951 GCF_002303985.1 Durio zibethinus
TGCCACGCGTTGAGACTAACCCTTAATGGATCGAGTCGTACCAACCTAATGAGCCCGCAAGTATATGAGCCATGTCAGAAAAATAATTTGACTTTCACATATAAGTTAATGGCCCAAGTATGTGGTTTGCTTGGCATGGGTTTGAGTTATTTCAAAATCAGATTAATTTGGATTCAAAATCATTTTAAATTTTTGGTTATTAACTTTTTATATCAATTTGAATTGGACCAAATCATATTCAGATTCGAATTAGCCTTGACAAATCAAAATGCAATCTTAGTAACAAATAACCTTTTCAAAAAACTTGAACTTGGGCACAAGTTTATTTAGTAAGGTAGGTGAGAGCTTAAATGAACCCTAGAAAATTTTCTGATGATGCACGAGTTATAAATTTTTTAAAAAATATATAAATTGATAATTTCGCTATATTAATTGAAATTAAAAATATTTTAAACATAATACATAGCAAAATTAGGAGGAGTAAATAAAGGAAAAATAAAACATTAAAAAATAGATATTAGATGCTTAACGTTCCCTTTCTAATTTCTCTTCTTTCTCCGTTATTCATTTTTCCTCTTTTATGCTTTCTTTATTAAATTTTAAAAATATTAAGTGATGGATCAACTACGTATAAATTATAGTTCATAGTCTTTTTATAAAACTATTTTAAATCATAATTTTTGTTAGAAAATATTTAGAAAAAAGAACTAGAAAATAATAAAGAATGGTGGAAATTTTCCACAACCTTTTTCACTCATAAAAGGTCCAAAATCTTTTTTTTTTTACCAAAAGATCAAAATCCTTCACATATTTTAACTTTTACTCTCTATTTTTTACTTCGATTTTTTTTAATTTTTATAGAAGCAATTTGTAATTTTAAAAAGGTCAAAATTACTAAAACAATTTTATATATTTTATATCTTAAAATTATTTTAAAATGAAATTATCTGAAAGTTAAAAAAATAAGACAAATACGAATAATACAAAAAATCATATTTCTCTTTTTTATATTTTTTTCTTTTTTTTTATATCTTTATTTATTTTACTAATATAATCCAATATATTTTTACTCAAGGGAGAGCGCACACACACGTATATTTAGAAATAAAAAAACTAGCCTTAGGATTTCGGTTGACAAGGGAGAGCACACAAACATTTATACACCCTCATTACCAAGGCAGGGGACGCTGATCTTGCTTAAACCCTACTGATCCGAAGTGGGGAGCCGGATGTGCCCTACCTCGCTACTTTTGGATCGAGTGCGATCCGAAGTGGGGAGCCAGTTGATCCCATTCTTTCACCCCTCCTCTTCCTCTCCTCTATCCTCATCCCCTCAGTCGCATCTCTTTTCTTATCTCTCACTTCCCTTTCTCATGGAAACAAGTTGAAATTTCAAATAATTTCAACACAGAAACTGACATAGAAATACAAAACTAGCCTTAGGATTTTTTAACTCCCCTTGAACCCCGTAGGACTCAAAACTAAATTACATAGTAGTTTACTAGATTATGCAGTTTTTTGAGGTTTCCCTTTTTTTTTTTTCTTTTATATCAAAGGAAAAGGAGGACAGTTTCATAAAGGGAGACTGAGATTTGTAAGTTCATCAACATAATGGACAGAGATTTATAATATTTACCTTTTTAAATTGAAAAAATGGCAAAATTTGAGAGCATATTACCTTTTCTATATATATATGTAATCAATCCGAAACAAGATGATCATATAAACTATTTAATTTGATTCGTGTTGCCTCTAACCATATGAACAGATTGATAGATTATAGAAGGAAAAAAAAAAAAAAGCTTAAAATAAATCAAGGTTCAGCCATAGCAAAAATCAATTAAAAGAAGGAAAACATATATAAAAGCTGAACAATGAAACAAAGAAGAAAAGGTCAACGAAGAAGAAAGTGTTAACAATGAAAGCTGGGACTTTTCCTTTATAAGACATTAACAAACCTTGGGCCTTTTTCGCAATTTGAAGCATCTCTTCTTGATCGCTGGCGTAGGTTGCAAATGAGAGTCTGAAAATAAAGTCATTCTGTTTTGTGTGTTTGCCAAGTACTCTTCATCTCTTAAACCTTTAAAACTAATATATAGGAAAATTGAGCACTCTTATCTTCTAGGTCACTATTTTCCTAACATTCATACGATCCATTTGTAGAATACTGTATTTTTAATTTGTCTTTTTCTTGATTGAGTGACAAAAAAATTTTATAGAAGACATTAGAGTTTGAATTCGAACCAAGTCACCTTATCTCCCTTTCCATGTAACATGGTTATGCCCTCTTTTAAACCAAAAAAAAAAAAATCTTAATTTTAATAATCAAAATTTAAATTCTGAAAATTTCACACAACGATTGATTCTAACACAATTTTAAAGGGACTAATTATTAATAATATATATTATATATATTTTTTCATGCATATACTTTTAACAGTAATATAATTTAGAATTAACGATAAAATTACTAATTATACAATCTATTAGGAAAACTTTATTGATTCTTTTAGTAATTTAAATTTGAAATAAAAAAGAGGTATGAACAAATCAATTATTAAACATTTTATGAAAACGGAAAACTTAATATGCTTTTAAAAGAATAAAGATGAAATTTTGAGACTAAAGTTAAGATATTTTCTATCTTTTTGTAAAATAGTTTCAATTTTTTTTTTTAGAGATCTAATGTAAAAAATAAAAGTGACAAATATATGGAGAGGAGAGTTGCACTAAGCAAAAAAGAAAAGGAATCTAACAGTATGTTTGGATTGAATGGAGAGAAAGGATAAGAAAATAAAAAAATGTAAAGGAAACAAAACCCTATATTCTTTTGTTTGGATAAATTTTTAATTTAAACAAAAAAAAGAAAGAGGTGAAAACTAAATAACTTTTGGTTTTCCTTATAAATCCAATTTTTTTTAATACCCCAATTTGAGAAAAAAAACTAGGGAAAGGAAAGTTGATAATTTTTTTTTTTATAAAAAGACTATTGTGTCCATCTTTTTATTAATACTAAAAGCCTAATAAAAAAATCTAAGTAGATCACAATCATCTTGTAATTTTTTCAAAGTCATCTCTTTTTTCAAGTAAGTTTTACATATCTCTTCCAATATAAAAATTTTTTATAATTTTTTGGTGATTTGATTTTGATGAATGGTAGAATATTAATAGATATTTTTTGAGTTTATGAGATGTCAGATTAGCTCAAAATCCATCAATGCATGTTTGTAAAACATATTCCTATTTCACTTGATTAAAAACCATTAATATAGCAGCAATTGTGAGACCAGACAAGATAGTAAATATATCATTATCCATGAGTATTATAAAATCACAAGCAATGAAAGATCATAATTGAAAAAAATTATTATAATGAATCATTTCCTTTCTTTTTCATTCTTTATCCAAGCAATGGTTGTTAGAATTCATTTCATTTCCTTTCCTTTATTAGTTTTAATTATCCAAACAAAAGTTACATATATCTTTTTTTTTCCTTTAAAAAACTTTCTTTTCGTTTCCTTTCATTTCCTTTATTAATATTTATCCAAACATAGCATAAGACTTGGTACAAATTGTTCACCTATTTAATTACTTAGAAAGTAGATTCCTATAAATTGAGATTTAATCTTTGGTACTTACAATTTCTTGTTTCCTAAGTCGCTTAAATTTCAATCTCCTTGTAAAAGAGGAAAAAATGGAAAAACACTTTTAGTATTTGGTTAAAAATTTTGAATCTTATTGAGAAAGTTGAAAAGTTAATTTGGTTTTTGTTAAGTTTATGAGATTTTTATTTAAAACTTGTGTATGGGCATATTGCTAATGTATATATATTTATACTGAATACATTTAAATTGGCCCTCTAAATTAAAATGCTAATTTTATTATCTTTTATGATTTATAATTTAACTTTATGCTTTGCAATTTAATAAATGTTAAAATCATATTGATATTTATCCATTTATTATACCCTAATAATCATTACTTGCAAATTTTATTTTTTAAGTAAATTATTTGTGAATTTTTAAAATAAAGAGACTTGTTACAAGTTTCACATCACAACTATCAATTTCTTAAGAGAAGTAACACTTTATGCAGCCCAACAAAGGTGATATCACTGTGATGAATGCTCTTTCCCATTCAAATTTTTTTATTTGTAGTTAATAATATGTATGATAAATTTAATAAATCATAAATTATAATTGAGTTTATAATTTTTTAATAAAAGTAATGTTTAATAAAAATTTATCAATTAATTTGTGGATAATGTATACATTCATTTTCATAACTTATAAAACAAATCAAATCCATATTCACTCTTTCAAATTTATCTTTACTAACATACTTAAAATATTAAAATATATAATTAAAAAACTAAAAAATTAAAACTAAAAAAAAAAAAAAAGAAAGAGAGCCAAATAAGGGTGCTATGTGAATACCTAAAGTTAGATTAAAATTTTTTTATGAAAATATTATTTTTTTATATGAATTACATCTAATTATATATAAATATAATATTTTATTAAATTAAGGTAATAAATAGTAATTTTTTAAATAAAATACATATATAAATATAAAAGTAAATAAATAATAATAATAATAATATATATTCTTATATATAATGCTCAGGGGTGGGAAGGGGCAAATCATCCTAAACTCCTCTCCAATCCAACCTTAATTTTCAAAAAAGGAAAATAGTTGTTCATCAACCTAATTTTGATTTTAAAGAATCATCCATGTTGGATCAATGGTTCGAAATCCATTGGATACTAGTTATTTTTGCCACTATGGCCTTCATTAATCCCATTTCCTAAAAAATTTATCTCATTAAAAAAAAAAAGCAAAAAGCAAAAACAAATGAATGGGCTAAAAAGAAAATAACAAAGAAATAAAAGCCAAATGAAGGTGCATGGTGACACTTCAATTACCCATTTATCTTTTCAAATATAAATAAGAAATATTAAAATATATAATTAAAAGAAAAAAAACCAAAAAAAAAGGCAAAGTAAATAAAAAAAAAAAAGCCAAGTGGTGTGTCCATGGACACCTTAATTTAAGAATGATAACAAGTCGAGTTTGAGCAAGTATATGTTCATTCGAACTCTTGACCCTTTTTTCTTAATAATTTAATTCAATTTTGATTTCAAATCCGACATTGAGTTATATATATATATATATATATATATATATAGCCAATCCCAACCCGACATATAAAATTATAACTTGTATCTAACTCGCGTTAATCCAAAATTAATCAAATGATTTAAATTTAGTATAATATTCATAAAATATTTTATGTAAATTATGTCTTATTTTTGTATAAATATAATATGGATTTATATTTGATGTACTGTTAGTGTTTAGATTCTATACATTGTTAGTGAATTTGATGATACCATTTCATTAATAAAATGAATCAGAAGATGTACTTTATTAATGAGTAATTTTTTTAAAAATATTAATTTTCATATATTTATTTTAAGGGCTAATATTTGCGTATTAATGAGCTATCATCATTTGATTTACTGACAGTGTATTAAATACAAATTCACATAATATTTTTATTAAATTAAGGTATTAAAATAATAATTTTATCAATATAATACATATATAACTAAAACAAGTAATAAAAAAATATATTTTATATATACCCGGAATGGAGCAAAACACCCTAAACTTACCTTCGATCTTACCTCTATTTTTAAAAAAAACTTGACATGATTTTATCAATATAATACATATATAACTAAAATAAGTAATAAAAAGTATATTTTATATATACCCGAAATGGAACAAAACACCCCAAACTTACCTTCGATCTTACCTCTATTTTTAAAGAAAAACTCGACATGATCTTGAATGTAGAAAAAAAAAATGCACCTATTAGATTGGATGAATTGAAACCTATTAGATATGAGTTGTTTTGTCCTCCATATCTTTATTGACTAATTTTTTATAAAATTTAACTAATTAAAAACAGTTAAAAACAAAAAAATAAAAGAATGAAAAAAAAAACCACATTGGGTGTCATGTGAATAGTATTAATAACTTCCTTTTCTTACAAAATTTAATGTATAAATTAAAAAAAAATGTAAAGGGAAAAAAAGAAAAAAATAAATATGGATACCATATCAATACATTCATTAGTATTTTTTTTACAAAATTATCTAATTAAAAAAATACAAAAAAAATTTAATAAAAAATATTAAATGGACCCAAAATTTTTTAAAAAAAATAAAAAAATAAGATTATTTATTAAGTATAAAAAAACAAATAAAGTAAAAAATCATTAAACATCACACCTAAATAAGTAAAATTTATTATAAGGATATTAAAGAAGTTTAAAATTATTAGGGTGCCAAAGGCACTCAGGGTCCAATTGGATGAGCGGTAAGAATGGCTCCTATGAGATTGAAAATAACAATAAAAGTTATTGTAACTATGATTGAAAAAAAAAATATATCGTAACTATGATTGAAAAAAATAATTTAATGAGAAATTTATGCTAAATGGAGATCACTAAAATTGACATTAAATTCAACTGATGATGATTGAAGTTTAAATACACCTTACTAGAGGTGCAATTGCATCCAAACGCCCACTTAAGGTCCCATTACCAACGACCTTTGATCTTATATACCAAAAAAAGTATTTTTCTTGAATAAATTATCAAGTTACAAAACAGGTAAAAAATTAGTGACGAGACATGATACATGTCATTCCATTACCGTATGGAAAGGGAAAAAAACATTTTATAATGATTTTATGTATAAGTGGTATTGATTTTAGATTTTATAAATGAGATTAGATAGCTATGAACACAAAATATAATTTTCAAAAAATTTATAAGTATTTATACTTATTTCGCCTCTATCAATAATGATATGCAAAAGAAATTAAATTAAAATACCTTCAAGGTACAATGAAGCCTTATTTGAATCACTTAGCATTTATGAAATCATACCACTAAAAACCCTTTATTAAGAGACAAAAATATCTTATCTTTAACAAGGTTTTTTGTAATATCAAAGAAATAGCTTTCTTATTAAAAAAAAATGAGAGAAAAGAGAGAATGAAATATGAAATTTTGGATGTTTCAAATGAACCCATAACTATCTCTATTTTTAGAGATTAAATCCTAAGGTTATGACTCTTTAATTGTGTTATTTCAATTAAAGATCACTTTTTTAATTGTAAAGTGACATTTTTAAACAATCAAAGATGAATTGATTCTTTTAAATAATCACACTTTTTCAATTCAAAAGAAACTATTTATCATGTTTCAAGAAATTGTAGCTTTTCAACTAGACTAGTCAACTCTACCATAAAGGCAATCAATTGCTCCTTTATATTTTCAAATTCCAAAATGCTATTTGAAGCAAAACAGTCGTTTCCTCTATAGAGCAATTGACTCCTTGTAACTTACAAAAAGTTTTCATCATGTGGGTAATTGATTACTTCCTAAAATTATCAACTTCTATTAATTTCCACCATGGTTTCATTTTATAGGACAATTGACTCCTCTTCAAAAGCAAATGATAGCCTTGGCCAATTTCATTTTTTAGAAGACTCTTGAAGCAATAGCAGTTGATTTCTTTAGGGTTAGGAATTGATTACTCTATTTTCCAACTATAATAGTTGATTGTTCTAGACTGACAATCGATTGTTAATTGCATATAGACTTTCATTTGCTTCTATTTGTAATAGCATTCGACTTCTTTGCCAATGGTAATCGACTAATCTTTCTGATAGTCTAAAGCAGTCAACTTCTTTGTACTTGACAATTAGTTGCGTATATGTATAGCCTTTTTACTTTTTTCTTTCATTTATTTAATCAAACCTTTTTTCTTTTGGAACCTTTCTTTAAATTATTTTATCTTTTAATATGATTTCTCTTAGTTTATAATTTTCATAATATGAAAATCATTCTAACTAATACAATATAAATATATAAATTATTAATATTTTATATAACATGAATATAAGTGATATCGGAGTGCCAAGACATCTTATAACTTGAGTTGAGACTAAATAGGACTTATCCAAAAATAAGATGGGCCTATATTTAGTCTAAATCCACTAAATTAATGTAAAAATATGGTGGGCTCGAATAGGAATATTGTGTTCACACTAGCTAGAAAAGAAGAGCATGAATATGGATTGACTTATGGTCAGATTCATTATTATGTAATTTGTAAGAGTAAATGAGTTTACATGTAAATCCCTTGATTTTAGGCATGAATCTAGCAATACAATCTAAAAGTTTCTATGCTTAGAGGGATGTTCTTAGCTTATATATTTTTTATTATTTTTCGATAGAAAAGTAAAATAGAGTATTCTCTATCAATAAGCAATCTTTTATATTGTTTTTCAAGTTCTGTAACTCTTGGGTAGATTTTTTAGAGTGGTGAACTTCTATTGTTCTGTATCTTTGATTAAGATTCTTAGGGTGGTGTTTCTATATCATTTAGTTTCTAGTCTTGGTGATGAAATTTTATCCCTTAATCCAATAATTATATTCTGCCATTATTCAAATTTTTTTAAGTTATTTTTTTGTTGAGTTTTTCTATTTGCAATTAATCTCCACATCTCACACATTAATTTTTGATATCAAATTAGTATCAGAGTTATGGTAGGTCATCGTTATCAAGCACCAGCAAAAAAGGTTGAAGCTAATACTGACATTGTAGCAACTACCAATATTGACCCAAGGGATGCCCTTATAGAAGAGATGCAATAATAGATCCTTCAACTATAATATCAGTTACATATATAAGAAGAAAGAGAGAAGATAAGGAGGTAATGAAAGATGAAAGAAGAAGATGAAAGAGAAATCAATCCATATCATGGAAACAATAGCAATTCTGATGATTGTGCCCTATCTCACCCACAATAAGTTAAAGACTATCTACGTAGAAACCAATTTTAACCTAGTATATTCAATCCAAAGATAGAGATTCCTGAATTAGAAGGAAAGATACAACCTGAAAAATTCTTAGAATAGCTACACATGGTGGAACACATATTTGAATACCATGATATCCCTAAACATTGCAAGGTGAAGCTAATGGCCATTAAACTCAGAAAATATGCATCCTTTTGGTGGAAAAATCTGAAAAAGAAAAAAAAAAAAAAGGCAGGAGAAAATTTACAACTTGAGAAAAGATGAAAAAAAAGTTAAAGAGAATGTATCTCCTAGATAATTTTTAACAAGATGTCTTCTTTAGGCACCATAACTTGAAGTAAAAAGATCACTCGGTAGAATAGTATACAATTAAGTTTGACCACCTCATGTTAAAATACAAATTGGTAGAACAAAGGAGTAGACTATTGCTCAGTATCTTAGAAGATTTAAGATTGAGATAGCTAATGTGATGCAACTACAACCCTATTAGACTTTTGATGATATATGTAAGCTTGCCCTTAAAGTAGAGAGATAACAAAAAAGACCCGTGGTAGCAACTTAAGATTTAGGTCCCAAGAAAGCTATATTAATAAAGTTGGTTCATCTAAGACTGTTATTCTTCTGAGCTTATTCCAAAGCAACCCCAAAAGAAATATAGAACCTCAACAAGCAAGCCTCAGTCTAGTGCACAAACTAGAAGATATTTTAAATGTCAAAGGCTTGGACATATTGCCTCATAATGCCCAAATAGGAAGATTGTGACTTTAGTAGAGGAAAACTTAAAGAAAAATGAAAAGAAGCTGCCTAAAGATGATCAAAACCTTAAAAATGAGAAAGAGGTAACCTATAGCGATTATGGAGCATCTTTAGTCATACAATGCAGCTTGAGTACTGCACCTGTTAAAGAAGAAGATTGGTTGCATAAAAACGTGTTCCACACTCAATTTACGACCCATGGGAAGGTATGTGATGTTATAATTGATGGTGAAAGTTTTGAATATGTCTACTTTTATGATGCAAAAATTAAGCCTCAAAGCATTGGATCACTCCCAACCAGATAAGCTATCTTGGCTGCAAAGAGAGAATAAAATCAAGGTCAGTAAAAAGTGTTTGGTTCTTTTTTTCATAGGAAAGCAATACAATAATAAAGTATGGTGTAATGTAACTCTAATGGATGCTTACCATTTTTTGCTCGAAAGACCTTGGCATTATGATAAGAGGGTTATTTATGATAGTTATTGTAACACTTACACATTATGAAGAATGGATGCAAAATCATCCTAGACCTTACCAAGCCCATGGTGATATCTAAACCAACCAAAAGGAAAGGAAGTAGCTTGTTAACCAAGGCCAATTATAAAAAACAAAAATTAAGATGGGTGGCACTATGTATATACTAGTGCTGATTAAGGAGAATGAGGATAATGAGAAATCCCCTGCAATGATACAACCATTATTGGTAGAATTTCAAGATGTTGTTCAAGAAGAGTTATCAATTGTTCTACTATCAATGAGGGATATTCAACACTACATAGACCTTATCCTAGGAGCTATTCTACCAAACAAGATAAAAATTTTCTTGAGGAGTTATGCAAGAAAAAAACTAAAACAATGGAAACTTATTTTACTACAAGTGGAGTTTGCCTACAACCATTCACCAAGTCAAACCATTAGTTGTAGCCCTTTTGAAATTGTTCTTGGTAAGAATACAATATGTTCTTTGGTTTTAATTCAACTTTATACTAATCATCATTTTGATGGAGATGTAAGAAAGAGCCAAGAGTATCAAAATATTGCATGAATAGATTCAGAATAGAATTTTACAAAAAAAATGATAAATATAAAATGGCAATAATCATGCATCAAAGGCATGTGAAGTTTAAAAAATATGATTTGGTGTAGATTAACTTGTGGAAAGAGAGATTTCCTCCATGAAAGTTTGACAAATTACAACCTAAGATAGATAGTTCATTTAGAATTCTCCAACACATTGGAGAGAATGCCTACAGAATAAAGCTTTTTGACATTTATAAAGTATCTTTCACATTTAATTTTGCTTATTTGTCAACCTACCATGGCGAGAAGACTAATTCAAATTTAAGGATAAGTTTTTTTTCAACCAGAGGAGATTAACATTGGAGTGTCAAGACATCTTACAACTTGAGCTAAAACTAATGAGGACTTATTCAAAAATAAAATGAGCATATCATTGGTCCAAATCCACTATATAAATGCAGAAATAAGGTGAGCTGAAATAGGAAGATTGTGTTTACACTAGCTAAAAAAGAAGAGCATAAATATGGATTAGATTATGGCCAGATTCATTATTATGTAATCTACAAAAATAAATGAGTTCACATGCAAATCCTCTAATTTTAAGCATGATTTTAGCAATATAATCTGAAAGTTTTCATGCTTAAAGGGATATTCCTAGCCTATATATTTTATATTATTCTTTGGTAGAAGGTAGAATAGAGTTTTTTTTTTTATCCTTAAACAATCTTTTATATTGTTCTTCAAGTTCTGTATCTCTTAGATAAATTTTTATATTAGTAAATTTTTATTATTCTATATCTTTGTTTAAGATTCTTAGAGTGGTGCTTTTGTATCCCTTAGTTTTAGTTTTAGTGGTAAAGTTTTATCTTTTTTTAAGGGTGAATGCCCGGGTCTCGAAGTCGCGCGGGTTCGAAGCTTAAGCCTTGAGCCGTGACAAGTGCTATCAGAGCCAACCCTAAACCGTTTAATCCATGCCAAGCGCCTCGAAGGAGGTAGGCCAGGTGGCTAACCTCCATGAGGAGGGCGTCACGAGGTTGGATGGGAAAAAATGTCACGGACCTAAGGAAGAGTCTTGAATCCCACATCGAACATAATAGGAGGGTCACTGGGGTATAAAAGGGTTCACACCACCTCTTACTTGGAGACACCTTTTGTAGGATAAAATCACGAGGCCAAGGGGCCCAGAGCGGATAATACCTCACAAGGGTGTGAACCATACACCGGAAGGGTGAATACTCGGGTCCCGAAGCTGCGCAAGTTCGAAGCTTAAGTCTCGACCCGTGACAATTTCTAGTTTTAATGGTAAACTTCTATCCTTTTTTAATCTAATAATCATATTCTACTATTATTCAAATTTTTGTGAGTTATTTTTTTTGTGAGTTATTTTTTTTGTGAGTTTTTCTGTTTATGATTAATCTCTCAATTTTAAACATTAATTTTCGATATCAATAAAAATAATTAAATCTATTTTTTTCTTTCCTTTTATTCTTTTATGTAGTTACCATCCCCTCGTACTATCTCATCTATCTACCCTTATAAAAAACCTAATTGACATTGCATATTATATATAATATATAATTAATTTTTTCCGGTCATTGAATGTTAATCGTCAATATATCATTTTTTTTATTATTTTCAATGTTTTAGGTAACAATTACGAGCTAACTCCATCTAAATTTTGACTTGAATGTGTCAAATTAATAGAAAGTATGCATTCATTAGTAGTAGTAAATGATTTTAAATCAAATGAGTAATAGACCCTATTAATTTAATATTTATGTTAGTCATATATCACTATTGCTTCGTCGGACAGCAACCATAAAATGATTTATGCATTTGATACATGGCAGACAACTTTGCCTTCGGCCGATCGTGTACTCGAAATCGCGCGATTGGTAGTACGTTTGAAATGGTAAAGCTGCCCGGATCGCACGTTCACCTCTTGCGTTTGTTTTACTTTTCGTCCGGTCGTACGCTGATTGATTGATCTGGTTTTCATGTAGGACACCTATTTTAAGATTATTATTATTATTTTATATTTTGACACTCAACTTTTATTTATGTACCTAAGACGCCAAACCTTGGTACGTTAAAGTAAAAGGAAATTAAAAAAATGATAATATAAATATTAAAAAAAGTAAAAGTAAAAAATTAATTTTATTGCAATTATAATAAAACTTACTCTCTACTGCAGGAAATTAAAATGCAAAAATCTAGTTTTGTGAATCATTTTACAAATAATTTACAAAAATTCGAATCCATCTTTGTAATGAATATAACTTCGGAAATTTCTCAAAAAAATAGGTACGATTTACAAGATAGCTAAAAGGATAGGGATTGTATCAATTGATGCAAAATATTCATAGGAAGCAATGATCCAAAATCTGTGAAGTCGTCGGCTTGTTGATTGCTCCTTTTCAGCTAAGAAAGCGAAAGAACAGGAAGGAGGTAAGAAATTGAGTAGGCAGACTGAGACGAAACGATTAGAAACAAAGAAATTAATTAAAAAACAGAAACAGAAAAAGAAATATTGTTACTAAAAATAAATAAAAACAAACATGAATTAAAGGTTTGTAAACTCTCACCTAACAAAACATAACATCCAAATCCTCAAATAACCAAACTAAACCAAAATATCTAAACTGAAGACAAATCAAATTCTATTAAAAATTTGACTCAAATCTCAAAAGATTTGAAAATAATTTTTTGAAGATATTTGTTAAAATTTGAGTTAAAGTGAAAATTCTTGATAAATGAACTAAAATTCTAAAATATTTGTTAATTTTTTGTAGATAATTTTGAGATTACTAAATATATTAAAAATTGATGATTTTATGAAATTTGAGTTAAAGTGAAATTTTTTGATAAATTAACTAAAATTTTAAAATATTTGTTAATAATTTTTTGAGATATTGTTGAGATTACTAAATATACTGTTTGTTTGATGGGTAAAAAAATTTATAATCTAAAAAATTAAAAAAAAAATAGATTCTTGATTAATAAGTTTTTGAGCATATAAATAATAAAAATCTTAATAGGCTGAGCTATGGAAATTTATTGAGTTAAAGGTGTAAATGATCGGACGAAAAAGCTCATAAATTTGTTTGACTTTAAAATTGATTTGAATTTGAATGTTAGCGTTGGATTACGAGTTAAAGGTTTGAATAGACTGTCAATACAAGAAATTAGATTTTTGGCGACCAACTTGTGGCAGAGGGAGCAAAAACTTGTTACATATATTTCCCATTAAACAAAAATTAGTTTTCTTGCAAGTAATAACTTTTCAAATTATTTCTTAATAATTTTTAAGAAATTCTTTTTCAAAGAACTTTAGAAATTTTCCTCATCATCTAGTAATTTTTAAGAAATTTATCGTTATCAATTTTCTTGAAATTTCATTAATGTTTGAATTTTCATTTACTTTCATAGCCGAAATGCATTCAATGCAAAATTAATATAATCTAAAATTTATTAAAATTTTAATTTCTCCTTTTAGTGAAAACCTTGAAAACTATTGATAATTAGTCTACATTGTAAAAAGTAATAATTTTATTAACCAATCAAAAATTTTATTCTTTTATTTTTAAGAATCTTACTAAGTTAAATCATGCAATAATTAAACATTAAATGACAAGAAAAAATGGACTAAAGCTACACTTTACATGTTATTGGGCTTGATTGAGAAATGGATGGGTTGGGTTTGAGCAGTCCTTTTCGTTTGTTTTTCTCCCTATTCTCCAAAACCACCTTGTTGGTTTACAACCAAACCTTAGGTATAAAATCATTCTTCTTTATCCATTGGTTTTATATTTTTTTAATGAACCACCAACTCTCTTTCGCCCTCTCTTCTTATTCTGAGGAGCACCGTTGGTGTTACCTAATGGGATAAATATAAATATGGTATCTAAATTATATATTTTTTATTAGTTTGGTATAAAAAAGAAATAAAGTTATTAATTTGATACTTAAATTTTAATTTTATCATTCGTTTTGAGAAAAATTTTATTAATCAATTTATTGATTTGATATAAATATCTAATAAGATACTTACACATGTAAAAAATTTAAGTTAACATTATATCATTAATATCACGTCAATATTAAAAAAATTAAAAAAATTAAATTTTTAAAAAAAAATTCTATAAGCTTTTTAAAATTTCAAAAAAATTATTAAAATTTCTAAAAATTCTAAAAGTATTTTTAAATTAAAAAAATTCTAAAAAAATTCTAAAAATTCTAAAAAAAAATTCTAAAAAGTTTAAAAAATTATAAAAATATTTTGAAAATTTGTAAAAAAATTTTAAAAATTCTTAAAAAACTAAGGAAACTTAAAATTTTCAAAAAATCCAAAAATTTTGGAAAAACTTTTTGAAAGATTTAAAAATTGATGATTTTAATAAAAATAAAACTTTCTTACAATAAAAAAAATTAACAAAAACTTAAAAATATTTAAGGTAAAAAATTATAAACTTTTTTAAAAATACAATCATTTTTAAAAATTTTAAAAAATTTTTAAAAAATTTTTAAAATTTTTTTATTCTTACCATTTTAAATTTTTATATATTTTTTGAATTTTAAAAACATTTTTGAATTTTTTGGATTTTTATTAAATTTTTAAGTTTTTTTTAATTTTTTATTGTCATTATTTTTTTAATTTTTTGGAATGTTTCAAAAAGTTTATATTATTTAATTTTTCTAAAATGTTAAAAAAATAGATTTTTTAAAAATTTTCATGTTCTTTCAAAAATATTTATTAAAATTTTCATTTTTTAATTTTTTTAATTATCATAATTTTTATAATAATGAACAATATTTCATATTTTTTAATTTTTTTTCTAAATTTTTAACTTTTAATTTATTAACATTTTCTAGAAATTTTGAGAATTTTTTTGAATTTTTTAGAATGTTTTAAAATTTTTTAAAATTTGAAAAAATTTAAAATTTTTTAGAATTTTTTTAAAATTTAACTATTTTTTTGAATTTTTTTATGCTAACATAATATTGATGATGTAACATTGAATGTAATTTTTTATATATGTCAACATCTTATTGGATGTTCGTATTATATGAACATTTCGAACTAATACTATTAGTTCGAGGTACCAACATAATAATGAAATAAAAGTTGATATATCAAATTAATAATTTTATTTATGTATCAAACTAACAAAAAATGTGTAATTTAAGAATTATTTTTATATTTAACCCTTACCTAATTGTCTCTTTAGGTTTGATTTAGATGCAATTCCATCCTCGTTGAGTTACAGTTAACATTAAAAAAAAAGCCATAATGTTATCCAAATGGCTGAATGGTGAAGTAAATTTAAATAATTATGAAAATAATAAATAAATATACATTATTAATTATTAATTTAATATTAATTAATAATTTTAATTTAATAATTATTAAAGGCATTAAATATAAAAATTATTATATCTAAACTTAAAATAAATTCAGTGTATCTAAACTTTAATTTAATATTATTAATGATAATTTTTAATTTAAATTATCCTTAATGATAAACTTTAATTTTAATTACAATTTATTTCAACACTATCTTTATTTTTTATATTCCAACATGTATTCATCGTTAATTTTAATCTTATCATTATGTTGACCATGCTTATCTCTATTATTACTGTTAATTTATAAAATTAATTTTAGTATTCATACAAATTTATCCTTACTCATTTTCGTATTCTCCTCGCTGCCCTCTATCTTTTTTACATATTGAATTTTTTTTAACCTGTCCCGATGCCACAATCCTCTACCATGAATTGCCACCTATCACCACAAAGTGCCACTGTCGTCTTCAGGAAAGTCCCTTTTGTTATTTACTTCTCTCTTTCTTCTTCATATGCTTCCTCGCCCAAAAACTGAAATCCCTAATTGATTTGAAAACCTCATATTTAAAAACCAAACCTGAAACTTATTATTTCACACCATTGTTCCTTCCTTCCTGTTTATTGTTTATTTTATTTATGTGGATGTTCTGGATTTTTAAAAAAATTGTGAGATTTATGTTTTTTTTTTTATAAAAGAAATGCTTTTTGGTGGTTGCTCCCTACGTTGATTCCAGCTATTGAGAGGAGTTTTTATGCCTTAGATCCAAAAATTTAGAGTTTCTGCTCGTTTGAGTACTACCTGAAAGTTTTGGATCTTTAAATTTTTTGAATTTTATGCAATATCTATAATTTTTATTTTCTTCTGTAGTGACTTTACTTGACTTTTTATTATATTTGCCTTTGTTTTATGGTTTAGATTTTGTTGTGATGCCGAATTTGAGAGTTTTCCATTTTTTTTTTGGATTTTTTCTTGAAATTTAGAGAAAAATCTAAATTTGTTTTCCTCTTCTCATTCATGTTATGCGCCCATCGTCATGGTTAGGGGTGTAATCGAGTCGAGTTGATACAGTAAGAAGTTCGAGCTCGAACTCGACTTCCAACTCGAAGCTCGATATTCGGCTCGAATTCAATCGAGTTTTATTTTTTTAGCTTGAGTTCGATTCGTGATTGAAATCGAGCTACTTAAACTCGTTCGATTAAATTCGATTAATATATTAAAATAAGTTCGATTCTTATATTCGATAAGAGTTCGATTATTTGTGCTCGAGTTCGAATTTAAATTTGAGATATTTTATTAATTAAAATAATAAAAAAATTTAAATATAAAAGCTCGATTAGACTCCCGAACTACTCGAGTAAGGTATAAAAATATTCGAACTTAGCTCAATCGATAAGTCGAATTACTCGAGCTCGAGCTCGACTCGATAATAATCAAATCGAATTCGAATTTTATTTAAATTGAACTCGAATAATTTACGAGTACTAATGTATCATTTACACCCTTAATCATGATCACTGTAAATGAGATGAGTCATGTGACCCACAAATCCATATTTTAAATTTTTTTAAAAAAATGTGATTAATAAAAAATCAATAAAAGTACATGCTAAAAAATTTTTGAACTCATAAGTTAAATTTATATTTGTAATGAAGAAAATTATTAGAATTTTTAAATTAAAATGAATGTAAAAATAAAGGTGAAATTTATTTTAAACCCTCTTTAATAAATTTTGGTGATAATATTAACTTTTTATATTAATTACATATATTATTTAATTTTTAAAATTTGAATGTGATCAACTGATCCTACTATTATTGCACCACTCACTATCAGTTTTTTTTTTTTTTTTTAATAATTTCTCTTATTAATAAATCATTTACCCTTGTGTTTGATTTTTTTTATTTTTTATTTTGATCCGCATTAATTGGGGGCAAAATAAAAGGTAAAGTGCGGGGAATGCGGTGCTGTACCAACAATTATAATCGCTAGCTCACGGCCGACTATGGGAAACATTATGTCACATGCCAGGTTTCAGAGTACTAATAGAACGATGGGAAAATATTACTTGCTATATTTATAATTATATATATGTATCATAGAACCGCAAACCAGAATTTGTATTACATAAAAACTCAAAAAGTCTCTCTCGCTGATGAGAGTGGTTTCGTCTTGTCTTATGCAAGGTATTCACATCTCAAGAGTCCGACTGGGATCTTTGGGATTCAGTTAGTTTTGTTATAGTTTGTTTGTGTCCAGTGTTTTGCTGATAGGGTCTTTGCCAGTATTTTGTGTTGCTGGGCGGTTTCTGAAATGACAACAGAGTTAGAGGCCTGTGGACAACTGAAATTTACTGATGAAGAGGAAAAATGTGTTGAAATGGAGGAGGGACTGGAAAACGGAGGGAAAGAAGAAAATCGACCATGGATGGTTGGATCGCTGCTCACCAATTGTCATTTTAATAAAAAGGCTATGATATCAACTTTCAAGGTGGTCTGGAGACTAGCAAAAGAAGCGGAGATACAAGTCCTGGATTCAAATCTGTTTCTGTTTATGTTCTCCTCGACGAGGGATATAGATAGGGTCATTGAAGGGATTCCTTGGTCTTTTTGATAAACACTTGCTATAAGCTGTATGATGGTTTGCTGCGTCCAAGTGATTACAAGTTTCAATCTGTAATGTTCTGGGTAAGAATATATGATCTGCCCCTGGGATGGTATACAAAGGAGATGGCTATACGGCTGGGAAATAAATTAGATAACATTGTAGGCATAGACATGGACAAGGAGGGAGGAGAATGGGGAAGGTTCAAAAGAATCAGGGTTGAGGTAAACATTCTTAGGAGGGCGATTGTGTTTCGTGGATCCAGGAATGGTCAGGCAATCCAGGGAGCAGTCAAATACGAGAGGCTCCCTAACTTTTGTTATGACTGTGGTCGATTGGGACACACTGATGTGGAGTTTGATCATGCAGCAGAAGAGGATTGCAGCAATGACGAACAGAGTAAGAACAGACAATATGGTGACTGGCTTAGAGCATCGCCAATAAGGAGGAAAAATTCGGGAAACTACGAGGGAAGGCAAGGAAAGTTTGAGGCAGAGTCGAGGTCAGCGGTGGCGGAAGAAAGGGAGACCATGAGCAGGCCGACCATGGTAGGGGAGAACAGTGTAACTGAAAAGGTAACTACAACTGATTATGGAAAGGAAGACGGTTTGGGAAACATATCGGCACAGATTAAGAGCGATAAATCAGTAGCAAGCCAGCACATAAACTTTGCAGCTAAAGAGAAACAATAGATGGGGCTGGGAAAATGGTGGGATTGCCAACTCAACCAAATTTGGTCAAGGAGTTATTTAGGGAGGAAATTATGGAGCCAAGGAGCCAAGGGAAGAATGATGTAATAAAGGAAAGAGTTGACAAAGGCGATCTGAAGGGAGACCACATTAATAGTGGGATGAATTATGCAGAAAAGAACGTTGTAATGAAGAAGAATGGATTTGATGCAACCCCAGTATCAGATGAATCAAATGGATTTGGAAATTAGTCACGTAAAGACGAACAGGCCCATACACATGCAGAGATAATGGAGGTACGTGTGGCTGGCACAAGCAATAAAATGCATGGTCAATGGAAAAAAATAGCAAGTGACAAAATCAGGGGACACACAAGTGAAGGGACCTGTCAAAAGGAAAAATTTAGACATATTAACACAGGAAGACATGACGGACTTTGACATAGGGGAAAAATGGATAAGAGGACCTGGAGATGAAAGAACCTACGTAACAACTGCAGCTACGGTGACTGGCGACCATTCCTGGCAATCACTATGAAAACCTTAGCCTGGAACTGCCGTGGGCTTGGGAACCCGCAGGCAGTTCGAGCTTTGAGGGAGCTCATTCAAAATCAAGATCCCGAAGTGGTGTTTTAAAATGAAACAAAACTTAATACAGCTGAAATGGATAGAGTAAGAAGGAGGTGCAACATGACCAACAGTTTTGTAGTAAAGTGCATTGGGAGAGAAGGGAGACTAGCCATGATGTGGAGGGATGATGTTTGTTTACAACTCCGAACTTTTTCCAAATATCATATTGACATGGACTTCATGGAGAACAACCAACCAAAATGGAGGTTAATAGGTTTTCACGGTGAACCAGAGAAGAACAGGAAGCAACTTCCATGGGAGTTCTTAAAAGGTCTGCCAAACAAATCGAGTTTACCTTGGGTCTGTTTGGGGGTTTTCAATGAAATTACGGACTCTAATGAGAAAAGGAGAGGAGGAGAGAGACCAGAAAGACAAATGATTGCTTTTCGAAAAGCTTTGGAATTTTATGGTTTAATTGATCTTGGGTTCAAAGGTGCATGGTTCACCAGGACTAGAGGGAAGCAGGCTTCGAACTTGATACGGGGGAGATTGGATAGGGTAACAGTAACAAAAGAATGGTGTGATATCTATTCAATGGTAACACATTTAAATTGTTTTATCTCAGACCATTGCCCGTTGTTATTAGACTTAAATGGAAACAAACAAATGTCATGCGCCGAAACTTAAATTCCAGGTTTACTCAGTTTCAAGACACTGGGATAGACTTTTTTGCATCTTAGGTCAGTCTAATATAAAAAATGGTGGTTTACATCAACTTGTGAGGTATTATCTACTTTAGCCTATTGATTATCATAGTTTTGTCCAACTCTAATACATAGTCGATATGGGATTCATAGTTCATCACTAAGATCATGATATCCTTTCTCACTTCAAAGAAGGCCTACCATCTTCGGTGACGTATCACTAGTATCCTAAAGCCAGCTCTGATACCACTTGTCACTAGCCTCCAATGAAGGTCTATCATTTCGGTGGGACATCGCTACTACCTCATAATTAGCTCTGATACCACTTGTTATAGGTCGAGACTCAAGACCCAGGCTCGCGATATTTCAAGACACGAAGATGGACTCTTTCGCGTCCTAAATCAGTACATCTCAGATCAGCCTAACACAAGAAACGGTGATTTACATCAACTTGTGAGGTATTGTCCGTTTCGACCTATTATATTTTATGGTTTTATCTCACAAAAAATGTCTCACAAATTGAAAGTGGTGTAAACACTTATATCTCAAGACCAACTCTAATACATAGTCAATGTAGGATTCATGGCTTTTCACTGAGACCAAGACACAAAAGCATGGCCATGGGAGAGTAAGGAGAAGATTCCACTTTGAGGCACTATGGACAAAAGAAGCTGGATGTGAGGACGTATGGTGCGCCAATGGTCAGGAAACAATTACAAGCAGAATTAATTTGCTTAGACAAAAGTTGAAAAGGTGGCATGACCAAAACGTGGGAAATATCGGGGGGAGAATTAACCATGAAGGAGGAGAGGACGGCTGAAAAGGAGTTGAATGACCTATTAGAAAGAGAGGAAATTTACTGGAGGCAAAGAGCAAAGGTGGAATGGTTAAGAGAAGGGGACAAGAACACGAGATTTTTCCATGCCCAGGCCACTAACAGACGAAGGAAATTTTTAATTTTGGGGCTGGAAGATTCCAATGGCATGTGGTGCAAAGATGAAGCAAATATGGAAGCCATTTCAACAAACTATTTCAAAGATTTGTTTGAATCCCCTGGATCTCATAACACTGGCACACAATTATTGACAATATGGAATGTCAAGTCACAGATGAGATGAGCAGGCTCTTGTTAGTGGAGTTTTAGGCACATGAGAAAGTTGAAGCTCTTAATCAGATGCACCCAGACAAGTCACCTGGTCCTGGTGGTATGCTTGCTCTCTTTTACCAAAAGTATTGGCATATTATAGGCGATGATATAATAGCATATTGTCTAAATATTCTTAATGGTCACCAGCTTGTTAATGAGATCAACCAGACTTATATTGTCCTCTTACCGAAAATAAAAAATCGTAGAAGCATGGCCCATTTTAGACCCATCAATCTATATATTGTCCTTTATAAACTGATCTCTAGGGTCCTTGTTGGCTGGATGAAACAAATTCTCCCTTGGTGTATTAGTGAATTTCAGAGTGCATTTGTTCCTGGTATATTGATTACTGATAATATATTAACTGCCTAAGAATTTGTTCATACTCTGAAAAACAAAAAGACGGAAGAATTTTTGTTTCTCTCTCAAACTGGACATGAGCAAAGCATATGATTGAGTGGAATGGTCTTTCATTGAAGCTGTGATGGTAAAACTTGGTGTTGGGAGGAAATAGATTGCAATGATTCTTCAGTGTATTTCTTCTGTTTCTTATTCGATTATCATCAATGGGAAAGCTTCTAATAGTTTTTGTCCAAGCAGAGGGCTACAGCAAGGTGATCCTCTATCACCTTATTTGTTTTTATTCTGTACAGAAGGACTTTCAGCTTTACTCCGCAAAGCTCAAACGGACAAAGAAATAGGAGTAAAGGCCGGTAGATCTGGTACACGCGTTAACCATATTTCCTTCACCGATGACAGCTTATTGTTTGCAAGGTCAATAAGGAGTGTTAGCGAAAAGATGACAAACATGCTAAAGATTTACGAAGAAAGCTCGGGACAGAAAGTCAACTTCGACAAGTCAAGTATTTTCTTTAGTCCTAATACATCTAGGTCACAGAAGGAGGAACTTAAACAAATGTTTGGAGTACAAGTTGTTACCAGCCCCGAGAAATACCTTGGTTTGCCTTCGATTGTTGGGAGAGGAATGAAGAGAGCTTTTAGAAGCATTAAGGAAAAGTTGCATACAAGGATTAAAAATTGGAGTGGACGTTTTCTTTCAATGGCAGGGAAAAAGGTCTTTATCAAGGCTGTCCTTCAGTTAATCCTGGCGTACACCATGAACTGTTTTATGCTTCCAAAGGCATTGTGTCAAGAACTAAATAGCATCACGAGCAATTTCTGGTGGAAGAGCAAAGTAGGGGCAAATGGTTTGCATTGGCTGCGATGGAGTGCACTGTGTAAGCCTAAGCTTCAGGGTGGGCTAGGCTTTAGAGACCTTGAACTTTACAATAGGGCAATGTTGGGAAAACAAGGTTAGAGACTTGTTCAAGACACGACTTCTCCATGCTACAAGGTCCTCAAGGCCAAATATTTTCCTTATAGCTCTTTCTTGGAAGCTGATATTGGAAATAGGCCCTCCTCCACGTGGAGAAGCATATGGGAAGCAAAGGATGTGTTGCTGCGAGGAGCAAGGTGGAAAGTCGGTAACGGGGAGTCAATAAGTATTTGGGGAGATAGGTGGTTGCCGACTGATGAACGTTTCATACCAACTTCGATACCTACTGGGATTGATATCGATGCTAAAGTGAAAGTGCTGATTGACAAGGAAACAAGCCAATGGAAAGAAGACGATATCCACAGGGAGTTCAACAGAGATGAAGCTCAAGCAATATGTATGATCCCCATAAGCAAAAGTGGACTTTCTGATAGAGTGGTCTGTACTATAACAAAAATAGAGCGTATTCGATTAAAAGTGGTTACAAACTACAACAGCAAGCAAGACAGGCAGTGGGAAATCACAAGCTTATATGGAGAATGATATGGGAAGCAGAGGTCCCACCGAAAGTTAAGGTTTTTATGTGGAGATGCGCCTATCAGATACCGCCAACCTTAGCGAATTTAGCTTCTAGAATACCTTCTGTAGATCCACGTTGTCCTACGCGTGGGGAAGTTGACGAATCTGTGATGCATGCTTTGATTCGTTGTGCCATATCAAAAGCGATACTGGAAGGATGGGAGCAGCTGAAACCAATAGTCCAAAACCATGCTGATAGCGTGCTGCAGTGGCTAGATGTTACAGTAAACAATCTAAGCAAAACAGATGTTGATTTGATCTTTGTGATCCTGTGGTCCAACTGGAATGGAAGGAATATGGATGTTACAAGCCTTAAAAACAAGGTAATCTCTTATCTGGCAGAAGTAAACAGTGCTAGACCTGAAACTGGTGCATGCACGAACAAGAGATATACAAAATGGGTGGCTCCTCCCTCAACATATTTTAAAGTCAATGTTGATGGGCCATTGGACTGTGAGCACAAAACAGGAGGTATTGGAGTCGTAATAAGACCACAGGGGCATGTGATAGTTGCATCAGCAAATAAGGTGAGGATGGTTTCAGATGCAGGAATCATTGAAGCATTAGCTACGGTTCATGCGTTGGAGGTAGTAGCTCAATTAGGCTGTCAAAAGGTGATTGCAGAAGGGGATACATAGATAGTGATCAACAGGTTGAGGGAGGAGGAAGGGGGGCTCTCACACATTGAACCAATAATTCAGGATGGAAGTAGATTGTAGAGCATACTTTGAAGAATGTCTCATACAAAAAACTGAGAGAAGGTAATGAAGTTGCACACGCGTTAGCCAGACGTGAACTACATGCAGGGGACGACACTTTATGGATAGGGGAATCTCCTCAGTATATAAGCTCAGCTGTTGAAGCTGACATTGGAAACATTTAATATGAATAGATACTACTTTTACCTAAAAGAAAAGAATTTGTATTACATGGCACAATAAAAAAATTTTTAGTTTGTACGAATGACAACAGATTAGGTCCTTAAGAAAAAGTATAAAAGGGGAATTCCAATTATAATAATTGTTTTAGTGAATAAGAAATAGCTCTTTCTCAATCAGTACAACTGCCATTACTTGTGATAGATTAGATATATATATATATATATATATATATGGTCATCGATCCAGGTTCAGTAACATCCTAATATCCTTACATCAATCTACACATCAAAAACTCTCTCTTTTTAGATTTTTTATTAATATATTTTAATTTGTTGCATAAATTAATTAAGATAAATTTTTAATTAAAAATAGTTTCTATAATGTAAAATTCAAATTTTCATTTTTTGAATGCAAATAACAAGATCAAAAGCAAAAGTTTAAATTGACATCTTTAGATACAAACAATTAAAAGAAATCCTAAAGTCCCAATAATTTCTCCGGCTTGCCTTTCAATAACAATCGAAAATGTGTGGTTGGTTTATTGAACCAAATCCAAGCCCCATAGATAGGAAACAATGGCCTGGCCTGGCCTAGCCGGTAGCCACCTCCCCCAGTGAAATTCATGACAGCCAGAGCCGGCCTTGGCCCTTGAGTGAGGGTGAACATGGTTTTCCTGCCGTTTAGGCTAGGTGTCAGAGGCATTCCTGGGCAGTGGGGACTGTTGCTTTGGTAGGGTCAAAGGTTGGAGCCACGTGAAGAAGACCACAATTCAGTGGGTGGAGTGAGTCCCATGACAGATTGGACCCACAAAGGTCCACAAATGGACGTGCTGGAGCCCATCCCAGTGGTCAGTGGGTTTGATTGTTACTCGTTTCATGATTTCTTTATTTTTTTTGGTGGACCACTTTTTGTTAAGCTAACAACGTTATCCGCCCACAAGTTTCTAGCAGAAGCAGAGTCAGCCTCTCCAACTTCAAGTATTCTATCTTTCTACATTCTTTTTCAATGATTAATCAATGTGCTTGGTATCTTTGCATCCTAAATAGGAAACTAAACAATCTTTCATAGTTTCAGGCAATAGAATAAGAAGAAAGAACACTTTATTGTAGATTTTTTCCCTTATAGAGAGAACATATTCAAATTGTCATTTTTAATAAATTTTGAGTAAAGATTCACTTATATTAGTGTAAATTTTATATTATTTTTAATCTTTAAATGAAAATTAAATCCATAATTAATTTATATCAAAATAATATTTTTAATTTTAGCTATTTTGATTCAAAAGTTAAAAAAGAATATAAAACTTATGCCCATATAAATAGATCCCTCTTCAAAAATTTATGTTAATATTTATTTTATGAAAAAAATTCAAATTCATACATCATTTTGTTTAATTTTTAAATTTTACCAATGAAGTTAGAGGTTCTTAATTGATATTTATGATTTAGAAAATGAATAATTTGAATGTTGATTTGATTAGAATGAAAGATTATACATTAATCATTGAATCAAATGTTCAATGGCTTAATTGAAACTTATTAACCACATTTTATAAAAAAAAAATCAAAAAATAGTTTACCAACATTAGTGATTTTTATTTTATACGTTACAAATAGAAAGGTGGGAAGGTCTTGGCTGTACCACCATTCAGTCAGGTTCAAGAAATTTATTGGCTTGAAATACCACCTTCTACACTTGGAATGGATTTTAAGCTCCGACACCATTCTATTCTTAATTTTTTTAGACTAGAGGGTAATAATCCATTCTCTGTCCTTGCCTCCTTCAATAAAGAGTCTCCAGTGAAGAAAATCTACTCGTTCTTGGAATCCTGCTTAGCTTGTAACAATCTACAATTTGCAACTCTTTTAGTGAAGGAAACACGGGGCTTTCTTGCTCCACTTCTGACCATTCTTTTACTTCTTTCATATCCCATCAGGTGAAATTTCCAATGCTGGAAATAATGAGATTGGCATCTTCTTATCACCACTATCGCACCAATTGCCATCAAAATAAATTTCATTTCCTACTCCACTCACATTATCTAAACCATTTATTTCAAGAAATTTGAGATTGGGATATTGCCCCAGACTTGGATGATTCTTTAAATTCCGACGATCTAACAGATGCAACTCCACCATATTGATGGATTGAAAACAAGTACTTGGACCACTAAAACTCTTCCTTGCCAACCACGATGGATACTGCTCTCCCTTATTCTCAATCGTTAAGTTTTTCAAATTTGAGTGAGGCTTCAATCCTTCCAATACTTCCTCATCGTTATTGCAACCTTCACTTCTAGAGTACACCCATTTGTATCTCAACTTGTTTAAGTTCTTCTTCAGTTTAGCTTCCCTAGCTTCTTCTTCGTTTCTAACATTCTGGAGATTAAATATTGCCAATTCTCCTTCTTTAAGTTCAGTGAAACATCGCAATTTCCCAATTCCACATCTCCCTTTTGTACCGACATCAAATATTGGCAAAGCATGAATGTAAAAATAATAATAATAATAACTAACGTCTCTAAAAGTAAAAAAATCCACGCATTGGCAAAACATGAATGTCAGAATAATAGAGTACAATTTGATCCAGACCGCATTGTTATGAGCGCTGGAGCAACCGGAGCTCATGAGATGGTTGCCTTTTGCTTGGCAGATCCTGGTGAAGCATTTCTGGTTCTCACTCCTTATTATCTAGGGTAATGCATCATTCTGACATTTTCTTCTTGCTTTTCTTGTTTCGGTCTTTTCATTTTAAAAAAATGACTAGACAATGGAGATTAGATGCATACAAGAGCTCAAATTTGAATTGCCTAACTTGAGTTTGAGTTTTTTCTTCACACTTGCAAAGACCCATCTGAATGACTCCATCAGGTCTGTCTATGAGATGAAAAGGATTTGTCTCGTATGCCTTCCATCCATCAAAGTAATGAGAGTTTTCACCGTGACCATTGCCAGTTGCAATTTTAGGCATGGCAACCATTTTTTTATGCTTGAGAAAAGTCTTTTCTATCAAGTACAAAGAATAAAGATTAGCTTTGGAGAAGCAAAGAGGAAGTTACAGAGAAATAATAGATTAGCTTTGGTGAGAGTGCATGAATTACTTTGAGTTATTGTGGGTTTTGTTTGCCAGCTTGGTTGTGATGCATACCAATTTATAGTGTTGATTAAATCTATATTGAAAAGAAAATAATGATGCAAACTTTATTCATAAAGATTATGTTTTATAATGAATTTAAAACTTATTATATAGTTAAAATGTTACAAAATAGATAATGCAAACATAATATGATTAAATATTATTATAATCCCAATCAATTTAATACTCTCAATTAATATCAAACAATCTAGAATATTACTGAATTATTATTAAATAATATCATCAATCTAGAATATTAAATTATTGACACTCCCTTATAATTCAAATGGTAATTAGAGCCAACTTGATTTGAAAATTTGAAAATAAAGACTGCATGATTTGTGAAGATATCTATTTTTTGATCAACACTGGTAATAAAAAGTGGAAAAGTTTAAGCAAGCAAATTGTGATGAATAAAGTGATAGTTAATTTCAATATATTTAGTACGCTTGTGAAAAGTATCATTGTGAGCTATCTGAATGGCACTTTGATTATCACAAAATATAGGAGTATAGAGTGATGAAAAATACCCATATCCTGAAGTAACCATTATAACCATAGAAGCTCTGATGTGGCATCTGTAAAAGCTTGATACTCAGCTTCAATGCTAGAGCAGGACACCAAAGTTTGCTTTTTTACTTTGCCAAGAAATAAAAGAAGAACCAAGAAAGAAACAGTAGCCTGTGGTAGAATAACAATCAATAAAATCTCTTACCCAATCAACATCACAATAACAATGCAAGTCTGTAGAGGAACTAAAGAAAAAATGCAAACCATGGAACATAGTACCCTTAACATATCGTAGGATCTAGAGGATAACAACAAAATGAGTAGATCAAGAAGCAAACAGAAATTAACTAACCAAATGAACAGTATAGGTAATATCTGGGTGAGTAACTATCAAGTATATTAAACTACCCATTAAAGTTCGATAAAAAGAAGGGTCTAAAAGTGGTGTACCATCAAAAGGAGAAAACTTCAAATTCTGTTCAAGAGGTGATGCAATCTTGTTATCAATTAAACCTACCTGAGCAATAAGATCATAAGCATACTTTGTTTAAGACAAATGTAAGCCAGTAGAATCACTAGTGATTTTAAGTTTCAAAAACAACTAAAAGAATCAAGATCTTTCATCTCAAACTTAGAATGAAGAAAAGTCTTCATATCTTAAATACCATTTGCATCATTATCCATAATGATCATGTCATCTACATAAAGTAAGAGAATAGTAGTACTATTTTTAGTAGTTCAAGTAAAAATAGTAGAATCATGATTACTAGATGTAGATAAATCGAGAGTTGGCTTCATATAGACTTTTTCAGTAAGATCGACATTTAAGAATGCATTTTTAACATCCATTTGAAAGGTTGGGCACATTTTAACTACAACAATAGCTAATAGTGAACGAACAAATGTGAGACGTGCAACTAGGACAAAGTCTCTTCATAGTTAATGCCATATTCTTGTATAAACCCTCGAGCAACAAGACAAGCTTTGTAACATTCCACTAACCCATCGGATCGAGTACTAATCTTATAGATCCACCTACAATCAATCACTAACTTATCAAAATGTTGTTCAATAATATCTCAAGTATGAGTTTTCTCAAGAGTCTGAAGCTCTTCTGTCATTGCTTGTTGCCACATAGGATTAGAGCTCCAAGCCTGTGATAGCTAGGGTCTATCTTAGAAAATAAAAAAACTCCATGAAGGAGAAAGAGCAAAGATGTTTGACAAGATTTTTGGGATTTGGTATAATCATTTTTAACATTAAATTTGCTATTATATTTTAGAAAATTAAAAGAATCTCTTTATAAAAAAGGATGACATGGCCATCAATTAATTTAATATTGAATTAATTAACATCAAAGAGGAAGAATCTCTTTACAAAGGCAGTGTACATTTGTTAATTTAAAGACTTTTATTAACTAGAGTTCTTAGATAATTAGATATGCTTGTCAACTACTCATTTATTTGATTACATTTCAACACTTTAAATAGGATCTATATCTCAGTAGATCAATGACATCTTTAAATAGTTGGTTTTGAAGGCATTAAAGTTAGTAAAGACGAAAAATAAACAAGGATATAATAGACGTAATAGGCAAGTATTGAAAGACAATAGAGATTAAATTACCTGTCATATATTTGTCTTCATATATTCTTTCATTCAGTGCATCATATGGCTGGATGGTGATAAAATGTTGAGGAGACACAGTTGAGTTATCATTTATTTTCTTGATTTATGTTTTTTTGATAAGTGTGATTTATTTTGTCCAAGCACAGCATTAAAAGATGATTTTAGTCTACTTATTAAAATCCTGAGATTTCATATACATCACTTTTTTTGAGCATTGATTTAAAATTTTCTACTTCTAAACTTTTGATCACAACATGCATGGTATTATTATGAAAAAAAATTAGAATGTTTATAAAAGGTATTAAAGTATTATATAAAACAATCTATGTAAAATTATTTGGTTATTTAAACTTTGTTTGTACCTCAGTATCTATAGTAAGAAAATCTGAAGTCATCAATTGATTTGTTTTATGATTTATCGAATCCCAAATACATGCTACTCTGACTTTTATGATTGATTATCATTGATTCGTGATAGTTGTGATAAAAGGCAATAAGTCATAGTTTATCAACTATAACAAAAAAGTATAGTTTGTGAATAAAAAACAGTAATTTATAGTCCAATATATGATACAAAGTATCAAAGAAGGAGAAATAAAAAAACAACTTTATAAAAATATAAAGGTAATTATAGATTATAACCAATTAAAACACATGAGAGAAAAAAGAAGAAAAAGGAATAATCATAATTGAAAATATGCTAAATCTAATAAATTTAGAAGGATACTAAGCTTTAAGATGCATAATATTGCTTGTAGGATTTAGTAATTAGTTTCAAACACATGGACAAATAAAAAAGGACAATCATAATAACAAACTAAAAAAAACTAATATATTTAGAAAGATAGTATGATTTAAAATACATATTACTTGATCGATTTACAAATCAATTCCATGTGATAAACCAATAAAAATAAAATATTTTCTTAGGTGTTACAGACTATTTACATGCTACAAATTTTGGACCATAGATATGTCACACACCCATTAAACATTTTCAATATAGACATAACAAAGTTCGGAAAGGAAGTAATGCAATTATAATCACTATAACAATCATGATTTCCAACTATAAAACTTTTCTAAGAAAGAACCGAAAAAAACAAACTATGTGCAAGACATATAAAAACAACGAAATTTAATTTGTAACAATTTTTATCCAAATTGTCAAATATTTATGCCACGTTCATTTTGGATCAAAATTTTTAAACCAATGCGAGATATCACTCTTGAAAGAGCAACATATAATTAACTGTGTAAATACAGGTTTGGGCAAGTATAAACCAACAATGTCTAATGTTTGCCCTTGACTTTTATTTATTATCATAGCATAACATAATTTGACCAAAAACTATTTTCTATTCAAGAGAAAAGGTGAAAAGGTAGTTTTTTTATCCTTAATTGTCATGACAATTCTAGGTATAAAAAATTTTTCACCAGCATGAGCACCAATTATAATTCTAGCTTTTATGACATTCAAGCTAATTAGGTGACCAAAAGTCTTGTTCCATCACATAAACCAATAGTTTGATTTAATTTTTGAAGAAGCAATATAACTTAGCCAATTTTTAAGTTAAGCTCAAGATTTAGGATGCTAGGAAATTTAAAAGAGTTTAAAAATTCATGAGGGTATAACAAATCTATATCTGACAAAGAATTTGATTATTTTGAAATTGTTTTAGAACTATAATAGCACTTGCTAAATCCTAGAACTTAGTAACTATATGAGCATTAATAGAATCAATCATGTTATTGTATGGTGTAATAACTGCTCTTTGGCTTAAATAAAATGAATCAGCAAAATTAGATTGAAATCAGTATAAACTGCTAAGGATATAGCATTAATATAACGCCCAAAGCAAAATTTAATAAGTCATCAAGTATCTTAATCATGATACTTCATCTTCATCTTCATATGAAACAGTTTCAATCTTGCATCATCAATGTCTAACAACCATTTGCAAAAGTTTAAGTTAGCTATAGATTTTTCATTAAGATCATTGTTTAGCGACATCATATTTCTTTTAAGTTTAAAAACCTTACAATGTTGCCATAGAATATATCGATTTATTGCAGCATTTACAATACCATTCTTGTTCCACATTTGATCACATGTAGTATTTGCCTAAAATCCCTAATTTCATAATAAGCCTTTCATAAAGAACCCTATATACCTAATTAGAAATCTTTTTACGAGACAAAAAGACTAAGAACTAATTAGTTACTTATGTTAAAGTGATGTTATCTCACATCTCTTAAATATTGTTCCTTTATCTTTTATCATTTGATTTTAAGTTTGATACTTGACATGATATCAAAACACAAATTCTATGTAATTCCTAATGAAGACCATTTTAAAATTTATATGATCTTATATTTAAATTGAATCTTTCACCTATTGTCAAGTGGAATGCTTAATCACTTTCGGGGAATAATCCAAATTGCTACACTTTTTTTGCCATAAGAAAGGAATTTTATTGCAAAACAATAAGAATACATCACACTTTGATTGTTTACATCATATATTTATAGACAATACTTAACAACCCTTCAAGTACATATAAGGAATTTTACATATAAAAATGTCTTAAAAAAATATTAAAGTTTGATAAAATAACATTTAAAAGTTTAATTGGCTTTCATTTTTGGCCTTGACGATCGATGCAGACTAAATATTTTTTTTTTGTTTGATAAACTTGATACCATCTCCTCAGAAAGAAAAGTTCAAATTTGATCTTTGAACTACTATAGGCATGCTTTCGTTTTTGCAATTGTCTTTGGCTACTATTTCCCTGGAAAAAAAAACTTTACAATAAGTTTAAGGAAAATTGCATCAAGTTATCAATAAAAAAGAACAAGAAACGATTTCCTTTACCGAAGTAGTCGAGTTAATTGAGCAGCCTTGTCGAAATCACCTTGTTCTCGGGCCTTTAAGATATTGAACATCACACCCAGACGGATTTGAGTGTTGGCACTTTGTTGGATAATTTGGTTAGTTTCCTTCTGTAGCTGATTGCATTCTTCTTTGATTGCTTCGAGTTTGGCTCGAACTTGCCTTTGCCCTTCCTTAATGCTTTGCTGCTCTTGCTTATGTCTTCATCTCTGCTTTCAACCTTTTAAATCTCTTCCTCATAAATTTTGATGAATTCACTCTCTTCACACATAATTAAACAGTCCGTATGAATAAGAATCAGAGCTAGTAATTTATAAAGATTTTATCAAAATTTTAAAACTTGTGGATTTTATCTTCTAAATTCTAATACTACAAGTTATAACATTAATAATTAATAGAAAGTAGTAACCAAAATGTAAAGAGAGAAGAAAGGGTTAAGAAAATGATATTTTGTGGTTTGAACACAAGCCGTCAAAGCTTTTTCTTGCTTTGTTATTTATTTTAGCTTCCACCCTCTTAAGTTTTTCAAACTATTTACTCAATCTTTAAAGTGCTCTTAAAAAATTTTCAATACTCTTTAATTGCTATTTTTACTTTTCATAAGTTTCC